>CM076575.1:36064771-36473749 GCA_034641835.2 Pinus albicaulis
ATGTCAAGTGATGATTGATAATTGGTTTTGAGGTTGTTAAAAGTCACATTTAATGAAGACACATGGGTTTTAAAGAAACAAGGTCATGGAGAGACAAATCAACATAAAAGGAGGCAGGTTGCCATCACACTCAGCAACACAACTCACTGTATTTTTTCTTCCTATCTACATCTGTCCTGTTAGTTATATTTCGATAAGATGTGTCTTTAATGTCATATAAATCCTATGTAATGTGAGGAAGAGTAAATCCTTATTTTTAGGAGAGATGGAGTTGGTGCCTCTCTCTATAAATATCATTTGTAAATGCCATTTCAGGGTTGGATTTTGGTCGACCTGAAGACTTTATCATAATAAAGAAAACTCCTTTTGTACTTCATGCTGGGGGACTTTGTGTTTTAAGGACTATCTAATGTATGGTGTATTTCTCTTATTGTTTTATTCATCTAATTTATGAGTTGCAACAACTAGTAAAGTATGAGTAAGAGAAATGTTAGAGGATATAATAGTTAATAATCTACTTTTTAGTGTTCTGCAAATCATCTACATGTTGTGTAGAGCATGTTAGTGAAGGTTTCATCAAGGATTTCAGAAATTATTTATGCATGTATTCTGCTTTCTAAATGTTGTTTCCTTTACATAAAACATATTTTATGTAAAAGGACACTCTTGTAGCTGTGTGACTGATTTAGGATATGCATATTTCTTAGATTGAGTACCATCTATCTGTCACAATTTTCTCCCTATACTACAAATTTATCCATCCAATTTATACTTGCCACAACTTTCCAAATGCATGAAAGTCTAAAAAAGTAAAAATCATTTCAAACTCTTTAAAAAGCCATCCCACCACTTAAAACCTTCTACATTGAAATGAACTATGTGTGTAAGGCTTACTCCTTTGTAGACAAGGAGTGACTCCTTGCGCTAAAATATTTGGCACTGCTGTTGGGGAGGCGAAATTGAAGTCTATCCTTGGGTGAATGACAAAGTTATAAGTCTGGTTCTGAGGTGTACATTTCTAGCTATCTTTTTAGACTGCTTTACACCTGGCAACTCCATTGTTGAATTTTTGGCTCCCATAAGAGCTAGAACCAGGGCTAACCCACATTCCCCTTTGAGAATCCCAGTCCCTCACCCTAAGAAGCTAATCAAGAAAAAGAGTAAATGAAATTTTGTTGCCTTTGCTACTGTTTTCTCAAAGGCTATCCCTAAAGAAGTGTTGCAAACTCTGTCCTCTGATTTGCAAAAAATTTTGTACCTCCCTTGTTTTCTAGCTAGCAAATAGTCTCTACATCAAGTGTTGGTGCTTCATCATCTGTTTTTCACAATCCACCATTTGTTGTTCCACAAATCCCAACAACTCATACCATGGCAAGTCAAAACCCATAATCGAATGGATGCAATTGTTGATCCCAGGTATGCCCCTTTAGTTTTACCTCAACCTATGAATGCATTACCTGCAGGAGATTATCTCAACTATATGCCTAAATTTAATGGCAAGGTAATGTAACAGTTGAAGAACACCTTGCTTATTTTTATGCCTATGCTGACAATCTGAATATTGAGCATGAAGATGTTTGGATGAGATTTTTTGTTTAGAGCCTTGAGGGTGATTGGTGGGTCAATTTACTAGGTAAACTAACACAAGTATTTAATTATTAATCTGGGTTTGTAAACTTGGAAGCATATCCAAAATATATGGATCTCAGATGTAGTCAATTTTTAGAAGACAATGTTTAAACTAAAGGAAATGCACATTACAAATTTATTCTAAATTCTAATATTTAAGGAAATGCATATTACAAATATAAAATCTAACTAAGTAATTTCTGATTCAATATGTAATAAGTGAGGAAAGAGGCTCCTAACTTAGGAGATCATGTTTTTCCTTCCTCACAGTACTACTTTAATGAAGAGAAACAAATTAAAAGATGGACAATAGCTTATGATGCATAAAAATTAGGATAAGAAGCTCCTAACTGAGGAGGTCCATGTTGTCCTTGTTCACAATTCTATTCATCATTGTTACCATTGTATTTAAAACTAGAAATTTAGAAAATAGCTTCAAACAAGAAAGAAGACGAATTTTAGTTATTGTTCTTCTATCAGATAGAAGGAGAGTTTAACTTAAACACTTGTTTGTCCCTTCATATGTAGATTAGAATTAAACCAAGATTCATTAGCAAGCATAAGTAAATAACTCAACAAGGAAAAGAAGATGAATTCTAGTTATTGTTCTTGGATCATATAGAAGGAGAGTTTAACTTAAACATTTTTTTGTCCCTTCATATGCAGATTAGAAGTAAACCAAGATTCATAAAAAAAAATAATAAATTGTCATTCATCTAAATAACTGAACGAATCTGAAGCAAAACTAGTTCATGAAAAATAAGCTAATTTAACCAAAATGTGTACTTAGCTTGGTGTGGGGGCCCTCCACCCTTGCCTTGCACACTTGAAGAATTTATCAGCTACTGCAAACTCAGTCAATCACCCACAACATTGAAAAACAAAAAGAAGGTGGAACTGGTTCCTCAAATTAACTCACAATATTCAGAAGTCTCAATGTGAAATTATACAAATTCTCCATATTTGAATGGTTCATAAGCTTGGTATAAATAGATAAATGATAAAAAAACTATGCTACAATGTCTCTAACAACCTTATCTTATCCTAATCCCATCCATCTAGGTTTAACTCATCCATTTAGTTACACAAAATCTGGAAAAATCCCAAAAACTACTAATTCTGCCCCATTTCCTAGGGATTCCTGAAAAACAGGTCATGTTTGACCAGTGTTGACCGGGCCTATTTTAGCTCAGTTTGACCGACCAATAATTGATTTTCCATCTGTGGTTCCCAAGATTTCCAAATCTATTCTCATCTCGTGCCCATGTGTCATGCACATATGACTTTCATGAAGCAATTATGGGAATTTTCAG
The DNA here is from genome assembly GCA_034641835.2 of Pinus albicaulis. Taxonomy (NCBI): domain Eukaryota; kingdom Viridiplantae; phylum Streptophyta; class Pinopsida; order Pinales; family Pinaceae; genus Pinus; species Pinus albicaulis. Next base: position 36,067,714 of record CM076575.1, read on the forward strand.
TTCAGTCCAAAAATACTCTTAAAACCCAATTTTTACAAAAATATCTAAAAATTGAAAAACATAATTTATTTACCTAAATATTCATAATAAGTTAAAAATAAGGCATATTTGGATGATATAATGTGGAAAATGATGGGAATTAGGTGGATTTTTAATAAGAAAAATTGACCAAAATTGAGGGCCAACAGTGATGTTAGGAAATGGTTCGAATCTTTGGCAACTGGTACCATCACTGGAATTGAAACCCTAGATGATACTTTTTTAAGGAATGGGGTGATAAGAAATATTTTCTGTATTATATCACTGAAATTGGTGCAATCAAAAGAAAATAAGGAGAACTAGTTTCTGATTTTTCTAAGAGATTCAATAAGATGTATAGCAAAATACCTACTGAAATCAAGCCTACTGAAGCTTCAGCCAAAATCACTTATGTCGATGCCTTTGATCCTAGTTTTTGTTTATTATTGAGAGAAAGAATATCTACAACACTAACAGAAATACATGGCAATGCACTGGAGGTAGAATCTAATGTATTAGCAGCTGATAGGCTCAGAGGAGGGATTGACAAAGAAAAAAGGAAGCAAAAAGTTGAAGTTTCATCATCAAGAATTTCTGACATAGATCCTAAGCTAGATGAGTTGACCAGTATGGTCAAGTCATTGACCACTGAGATGTACAAGCTCAAGATGGAAGCACGACTAGCTAATACTAGAAATTTTTCATTTGATTAACCTAATATGCAACAGTTTAGAAGACCTAATGCTCCTCAAATCTTGCAGCAAGAAAGAAGAGATTCTGATTATCAAAAAGCACAGCCCCCTTTGTAGAATGTTGTGTTTGAAGATGAAGAGGAAGCTAAATGGTTGGAGAAAGGTGCTGATATCAATTTTCTAAGAGATAAAGAAGGTTTGATTCATCTTACACAAGCAAAGCATGAAGAATTCATGTCATATACTCATAATAATGAAGTGAATTTTGATCATTCCATGATTGTAGTTGATAATCAAAGTATATAAAATCTTAGATCAAAGATGATTGATGATAACTCTAAGCCAGTTGCACAACCAAAGAAGAGGAAGGATAAATATAAAATTCCAACAGAAAAGAAAGTGGCTGAACCAAGCACGCCGGAAGTTCCGGAAGTAGTTAACTCTCCTTAATTTGAGTTAAAAATTGCTCACAAGCTGCCCCCTGTTTTCAATTTTGAAAATGAAATACAAAATATTAATATTTTTGTTCCTCTTGTAGAACTCATGAAAATTGATGATTTCAAAAATAATTTTATGAAAGCTCTTCAGCCCCCACCTACCGAAGTAGTCTTTGATTTTTTTAACCTCCAAGATGACAAGCCTACTGTTATTTTAGGTCCATTGGTAGAAGACAGAGATGATTCTACCCCTTCGTTTTATCTATCTCTAAATATTCATGATAATATTCTACATAATTTCCTAGTGGACTCTGGAGCCTCACATAATTTAATGCCCAAGGTAGTCATGGATGAACTAGTTCTAGAAGTAACTAGAGAATAACAAGATCTCTACTCTTTTGATTCCCGGAAATTCCAATGTCTTGGTGTAATCAAAGGCCTTGTGGTAAGCCTCTTTTAGTTACCCGTGAGAGGGAAGGTGATGGATATTGTTGTAGCTGACATTCCTCCTAGATTTGGTATGTTACTTTCTAGATGATGGATTATAAGGTTGGGAGGAACTTTGCAAATGGATTTCACTAATGCTACTTTCCATGTTTTTAGAGGAGAGCAAAGAAGGCTTTATAGAGAATCTCAGCTAGCATATATAATTAGTGACAACAAATACCCCACTAATCATCCAATTTATTCTATAACAACTGATGTGGGTTCAAGCATTTTACATATGGATAATTCTACCCTTCCTACAAAAAAATTTCAGATTATGAACCTTGCTGAAAATCAAATCAGTCATGAGGATTCTTAGGTGTGGAAAATGTATTTTGATGAATCATGTTCTAGAGAAGAAGCTAGTGCAGGAATAGTTCTCACTTTCCCTTTGAAAGAGAGCTCCTCTTTTTCTTTAAAACTTGAATTTGAAGCAACTAACAATGTGGCTGAATATGAAGCTCTTTTAATTGGTTTGAAAACAACAAAGGACATGAATATTTCAGAAATTTCTATTTTTGGATATGTTAAACTTATTATTCAACAGATCATAAATGTTTATCAAACTAAGCATACCAGACTCGGAGATTACCGGAATACGGTATGGATCATTATAGAAGACTCATTCCTAGTCTTTAAAATTTCTTTTATTCCAAGAGAAGGTAATATTTTGGCTGATTCATTTTCTATTTCAGCAAGCTCATTCAAGATACCAATACCTATAAAGTTGAGATATGGAGTGGAAATTAGGTTTAGACCTAGCATTCCTGATAATATCAAACATTAGAAAGTTTTTTAGGATGATCAGGAAATTAGAAGATTCATTGAAGCTGTTGAAGAATTTGTTGTCCTAAACATTCATAAGGATGAAGATCTCATGAAGGATAATGTTGATTATCAAGATACCAAAAATATGAACAAACAGATTGTTGATCAGCCTATCATACAACTTCCTACCAATCATATTCCCAAGGGGTTAGTACCACTTGAGAAGATTTTTTATCACAATGATGTTTCATTTAAACCACAGTTAGCTGAAGCAGATGCATAATTGGAAGATTACAATTTGGGTACAAAAATAAAGCCAAGGTATGTTAAGTTGTCAAAATATTTATCATAAGAAAGAAAGGTTGAACACCACATGTTGTTTTGTGAATTTGTTGATGTTTTTTCCTAGAAATATGAGGATATTAAGACATATGAAACAACTATCATTAAACATGGAATACCATTGAAAGATGGTACTAAGCCATTCTGGCAGAAATTAAGACAAACCAATCCATTATTGTTACCAATGATGGATAAGGACATGAAGAAACTTTTGGATGCTAAAATCATCATTCCATTGAGATACTCAGTTTGGGTTGCTAATCTAGTTCCAGTAAGAAAGAAGAGTGGTGAAGTCAGATTATGTGTAGATTTCAGGAATCTTAACAAATGCTCCAAAAAAGATAATTATCTGTTACCAAAGATGGAGAATATTCTTCAAAATGTAACCAGGTAAGACAAAATTTCCATGTTAGATGGGTTCTCTGGGTACAACCAAGTATCTATTTGGCTGGAAGATCGAGCGGAGACAACATTCACTACTCCTTTCGGAACATTCATGTATGCGAATATGGCATTTGGGATTATGAATGTTGGAGATACTTTTTATCGTGCTATGGACTTTGCATTCATTTGAGAAAAAGATAAATTGTTGGTCATCTATTTGGATGATATTACTATTTTTTCAGCTTCAAATCAAGAGCACCTTCAACACTTGAGAAAAGTATTCGTTAAATTTAGAAAATATGGCTTATCATTGAAGCTAAAGAAGTCTCATTTTTCTCTTAAAGAAGGTAAGATGTTGGGCCACATAGTTTCTAAATATGGAGTGAGAATTGATCCCAAAAGAGTGATTGCAATTCAAGCCTTCACACTTCCAAGATCCAAGAAAGAGATTCAATCATTCCTTGGTAAGATCAATTTTTTAAGAACATTCATTCCCAATTTTGCTGAAGTGGTGAAGCATATTACTTGCATGCTAAAGAAAGACAAAGAAGTCAAATGGACATTTGAAGCCAGAAATTCATTTGAGCTGATAAAAAAAGCTATCATTGAAGCAACTTAGTTGGTAAGCCTTCAATACTCAAATCCTTTGTTAATATTCTCATTTGCCTCTCAAGATATTATTGTTGTTGTTTTATTACAAAAAGATGCAGAAAATAAGGAAGCCCCCATAACATTTTTCAGCAAAGCTCTTAGAGATGCAAAATTGAAGTATAAAATGTTAGAAAAGGATGCCTATGCATTGGTTAAAGCTCTTAAGGCTTTTAAATTTTATATTCTGCATGCTCAAATTATTGCCTATGTACCTTCATCCGTTGTTAGAGAAATATTAATTCAGCCTGATATTGATGGAAAAATAAGTAAGTGGGTGACTCAAGTTATTGAATTTTATTTAGAGATAAAGCCTACCAAACTAATCAAAGGTCAAGGATTAGCCAAACTACTAGCTGAAGAAAATTGTAGAGTTTTGGGCTTGAATTCATAGATGACAATATAGAAGGAAAAATTTCAGAACCTATTGACATCATGGCAATAGATGTAAATATTTTTTAGTGCAACTGGTATAAGGATATCATTTATTTCTGCAACATTTTAAACCTCCTCCAAATTTTGATAAAAGCAGAGTGAGATCTTAGAAGCTGAAAACCATTAAATTTTGCATCAAGGATAATTGTTTATATTGGAAAGATCCTATAGGAGTTTTGTTGAGGTGCATTGACCCAGATGAGTCTAAGAAGGTTATGTTTGATATGCATAGTATTTTTTGTGGAGGTCATCATTATTGGAGAACTACTACATATAAAATACTAAGAGCTGACTATTTTTGGCCTAGCTTATTTTCAGATGTATGTGCTAAGGTGAGAGCATGTGAAAATTTTCAGAAGTTCACTGGTAAAAAACATTTGAAATCTTTTCCTCTCGAGCCCATAGTTGTTTCTGCACCTTTCCAGCAATTGTCTTTGGATTTCATTGGGGAAATCCATCCACCTTAAAGTGGGCAACATCCTTGGATTCTTTTTGTAACTAATTACTTCACCAAATGGATTGAAGAAATACCTACCATGAATGATACTCATAAATTTATCATTAAATTTCTCGATGGAATCATAACCAGATTTGGATTTCCATCAAGGCTAATAGCAGATAATACAACTACTTTTAAAGCTACACCATTGGTAAATTTCTGTGAAAATTATGGTATTCAACTTACTCACTCTACAACTTACTATCCACAAGGGAATGGTTTAGCTGAATAATCTAACAAAATTTTGGTAAGAAACATCACCAAGCTATTGGACCAAAACAAGAAAGTCTGGGACTCTAAACTGAAATTTGCTTTATGGGTTGACGGGGTGACAATAAAAAAATCTACTAAAACATCACCCTTTCAAATGGTTTATGGAGATGCAGTTGTTTTTCCAGTCCAATTAGCCATTCCTGTAGCTTAATTTTTGCAATATCATGAAGCTGAGCCAAATGACATGACTGAATTTATCAGATCATAGAATTGCATCAAAAGTGAGAACAAAAATATGATTTGGTAAGAAAATATCAGCAGGCTGTAAAGAAATTTTTTGATAAAGGGACTAAAAAATAAGATTTTTCAGATTGGAAATATGGTGTTGAAATGGGATGCACAACATCAAGACCCAAGTAAGCATTCGAAATTTGATGCTCTATGGCTTGGTCCTTTCAGAATCTCCAATATTTTGTAGAAGTATAATTTTGATTTGCAACATCTTGATGGGACAGAACTATTTGGAGGCCCATTTAATGGGCGCTTCCTCAAAAGATTATTTTACTAAGGCTGTTGGTGGCCTAAATTCAACGTAAATACTGGTGTGTTTCATAATATGAATCCATAGCCAAATTACAAGGCACTGAAACTATAAAATATTCTTAGAGCCTCGCAAGGAGAGCTCTATACCCTATGGAGCCAATATTAGCACAATTTTATGCTTAGTCATGAGTGTGTTTTAAATTTTTTATTTTAGGAAAAAAAATTTAGAACGTTGCTGGAAGTTCTGGTAGCGTTTGTTTTAGCCCTGTCAGACAATCTATTTTAATTCTGTTTATGTCTGTTTTTCCTTTACCCAATGCTACCAGAAATTCCGGTAACCTCCCCTGTTTTAAAAAAAATAAAAAAGCGCATCTTCTTTTGTGTTAGCCACGTGTTCCCGTACCAACTAAGGTTTAAACCTTTTTATCATGAGCTATTTCACGTGATAGGAAAGTTATACGTTTGAGTGATGTCGAGTTAAGTTGTGTTAATACGTAAAAGCTAGGTGTCGATGTGCAGTTGTAAAAGCCAATCGTTGTTTGTCCTGTATGTTAGCCTGAGTCGTCATATCCACATGTCAAGGCACATATCTAATGTCAAGGTAGATCATGGATATGCAATTTAATGTGGTGACCATTTGGTTTAATCAGGCATGAACGTTGCCGAAATTTAGGCCTACCATCAAATACGATGGAGGTGACTGCCAGCTCCAACTCCATTCAACTCCAGCCACCTGTAGCGGATAATATGAAACAAAGAAACCAACTAAAGTCAATCATGAATATTACAAGGTGTGTTATATGGTCCAGGATATTTCCCATGATGAAACATCTCATGCATGGAAAGGTGAACCAACATATCATTTTAAATCACCGAAAGAAAATGAAGCCAATCAGTTTTTCGAATTTGGTTGTTGGTGAATGAGCAGTTCCAATGAGCAGCTTGAAGAGGGAGACTCAGTTTTCAGAAAATATGCATTGAAGATTCAACAACACCTTTTAATTAATATTTCCTAATCTTGACACCTATCATATTATAGTAGACAACCTTCTTTATTGTTGAAGATGACTAAGAAAGCACAAAAACTTAAGTGTATTGAACATCAAGGAGCTGATTTAGTTGATGCCAATCCGAATGTGAGGAGGTTATTTGTACAAGCTGGGTGGTATCCATTTTTTTCAAGGTTAGGAAGTTATCATCTAGGAGTAGATAATGATTTTTATGTCTCATTTGATGGACAATAAGAAAATGTTTATGGCCTCAGATTGTAGGTATCAACAAAGTCCATTGCTGAAGCTTTCCACCTCCCATGGGAAGGAGAAAAATGGTTCAAAAGCCAAGTCATCACTGGAGGAGACCTAAACAGCTTCATCAAGGATGAATACAAAGACCCTAAATGGGCTAAAGGGATTCATAGTAGTTATCTCAAGGATGAATGGGATGAAACTGTCAAGCTCATCAAGATCTACCTTACCTATGAGAGGAAGTATACTGTTGTTTTTCTGTATCACATGAGGTTTTTGTTTCACATTTCAGGTATGAAGACCCTCAACCTACCTTTCATTCTGCTGAAAATCTTGACTAACATGTCAACAAGGATACAAACCCATGTAGCAGATTCAGAGTATAACATTTATCATCAGGCTCTTATCAAGGTGTTGGTTATTGAAGAGCTCAGAAGAAGAAACCAGACGTGGGATAATTTCATATTTTACAGGGTAGGCCAACCTGCACCTAGACATAACATCCCTTCTCAGCTATCTCCAGCCTCACGACAACATTCAGAACTTTCCAAGTAGAAGGGAAAAATTTATAAACCAACTACTTCATCAGTTGGTAAAAGGACTAAAAGAAAAGAAGAGAAGGTGAATATCTAAAAGAATTAGTTAAGGGTAAAAACAAAAAGGCTCCACTAACCAAAGTTGAAGATAAGTTGGAGAAAGGAGAAATTTCATCTACCAACAAGCTCAAATCAATGAAGATGGTTCTTCCTGTTTCTTCTTTTCCCAAGGTATATGCCAGAGCACGGAGAGGAAAGTCTGCAGTTGCAGAAAACTCAAAAGCACAGGTGCTGCCAGAAGTTTCGAAAGAAAACATTCAGAAAAAGGTTCATAAGGACCATCAGCCTACCAAATCATATGAGGAGCTCCTAAAGGATGGAGGATATGATATTAGCAGCAAGGAAAGACAAAAATATGAAAGACAAGTTGTTGGTAGCAGGAAAAGACATACAAGAGCTAACAACAAATTTAGGCTCAAATCCAAATCCCTGCATAACCCAAGTTTGCTGACAGAGGTTATAGATATTGAGAGGCAGTCTTAAGGGTTACAGACTGTAATTCCTTCAATTGCAGAGTCTAGTGGGTCCAAGAATAAAGATAAGGGTAAAGCCCCTTCATACCAGCAAACATGATCCTCTAAAAGAAGAATAATCCAGAAGAGGTCAGAAGAGAAAAAGGCCATTGCAAAAGAGATAGCCACCACGACCACAAGGTCAAAATGAATAGTTGACAGACAAAAATATTTAGAAAAGTTGGCAGAAGTTGCAGCTCATATGGAGGAGAGGTAAAATGATGACCCCATGAAATACCTTTTTGCCTACTAGCTATATTTTTGAACAACTCAATTTTCAGAATGTTTAAGTCCGCACATAATTTTTCAAGTATATTGTTGTGCATTTTTTAAAATGAAACAGAGCGTTACTGGAATTTCCGGTAGCATTACAGTTTCTATGCAGTTACAGATTTTTCCAGAAGTTCCAGTAGCATCTGTTTTAAATGATATTTGACAGTTGTCAACAGAATTTTCGAGCTAGTCCAAGAATGATAAGGACTCCTAATGATATGGAAATTTCAAGTGATGGTTGATAAGTGGTTTTGAGGATGTTAAAAGTCACATTTAATGAAGATACATGGGTTTTAAAGAACCAAGTTCATGGAGAGACAAATCAACGGAAAAGGAGGCAGGTTGCTAGTACACTCAGCAACACAGCTTGAACTGTCTTCTTTCTTCCTATCTACATTTGTCCTGTTATTTATATTTCAATAGAATATGTCTTTAATTTCATATAACTCCTATGTAATGTGAGGAAGAGTAAATCCTTCTTTTTGGAGAGATGGAGTTGGTGCCTTTCGCTATAAATATCATTTGTAAATGCCATTTCAGGGTTGGATTTTGGTTGGCTTGACGAGTTTATCATAATAAAGAAAAATCCTATTGTACTTCACGTTGGAGGACTTTGTGTTTCAAGGACTATCTAATGTATGGTTTGTTTCTCTTATTTTTTTATTCATCTGATTTATGAGTTGCGACATCTAGTAAAGTATGAGTAAGAGAATTGTTAGAGGATATAGTAGTTAATTATCTACTTTTTAGTTTTCTACAAATCATCTATATGTTGTGTAGAGCATGTTAGTGAAGGTTTCATGAAGGATTTATGAAATTATTTATGCATGTTGTATCCTTTACTTAAAACAAAGTTTATGTAAAAGACCACTCTTATAGTTGTGTGGCGGATTTAGGATATGAATATTTCTTAGATTGAGTTCAACTATCTATCACCTTTCATATGTCACAATCTTCTCCCTATACTAAAAATTTATCCATACAATTTATACTTGCCACAACTTGTCAAATGCATGAAAGTCTAAAAGAGTAAAAATCATTTCAAACTCTTTAAGAAGCCATCCCACCATGCAAAAAAATTTACTTTGAAATTAACTATGATGTGTAAGGCTTACTCCTTTGCAGTCAAGGAGTGACTCCTTGTGCTAACAGAAGTTAACATTGACATGAAAAAAACTAGTAATGAAGAACAAAATGATGATAAATAATTCAATGCAACGGGTTCTCTTGTTGATTTAGAAAGAAAGGAAGAAACACCTATGTATATACTCGCATTGCTCATAACTCTCATGAATTCAAGAGGAAAACGAGATAAAAAGGAAGCTAGAGCAACTACAATAGAGAAGGACTTGGATTTTTCAAATTGTATTGAAGAGAAAAAATATGTTCCAAATATTAGAGACACAAATTCAAGTGAGCATTTACAGCTCATTGGACATAATTCCTCTACATATTTTGAAAGGAATTGAAGGGATAGAATGGTATGGAAACCAAAAGCATTGGAAAAAACACCTATAAGGAAACCTCAGAATATTTTTTAATCTTTTGGAAAAATGGCATAGTGAGAAAGGCTACAAGTCAAAACCTCTCTGGAAGAAGCCAGGGAAATATTGGCATTACAATTGGGTGAACTTTCTAGTAATACATCTAGTGATGTTGAGAAATATACGACTATGAGTGCATCAAATCAAGGAATTGAAGGGAATAATAATGTTGGAAAAATGGAGATTGACTATTCCTTTAGGCCCCCTAACAACAATTCCTTGTCAGTAGGGTCATCCACTACAAATAAAAGCATGGAAAAAAAAGAAGTAGAGTTGAGAATTATTGTTAGGTCTATCGATGAAAACTATGAAGAGCTTAAACCAACCTTTCAAATAGTTAAAACAAAAAAAAGGGTTGACATTCACGGCATGGAGGAAAAAAATGTGGGTCCGGAAACAATTTTGATGGATGAAAACCTAGATGTAATGAAAGAAGGCAATAATTTTCTTTATGATCAAAATTGTATGAAAGAAATGAATGGGTCAATAGGAGATGGAAAAAGTGTTAGTGAATTGAGAGAAATGTTAATGATGGGTGTAGATCAGGAGCAAGTGTGTTTTGCATCATCCAGTGGTTTTGATAATGACATTAATAACATTCAGAAAGTTCATGATGATAGAAACCTTGGCCACACCAATGTAGCATTTGAGAAATATAGCTCCTCTGGAAGCATCACTGAGGGTTTAAATAAATATGACATTTAAATTTATGTTGGGGAAGAAAAGGATCAGTTGCATACTGATGATCCAAACATTGATGTTGTGATGACTCAACCTAGTAAGGATTCACCGAAAAATGGTAGAATGCTTCTTGTAGATGCCTATGAAAATTTTGGAGAACCCACCACACAAGAATTTGTGCATCCTCTTGCAGATGCCCATGAAAAATTTGGAGATCCCACCATACAATAATTTTTTCATACAACTTCAAACAAAAAGTTAGATGAAGAGAAGAAAAATATCGTCTTAAAAAAATGGTTCGATTCCAATGGCCCTGCTAATAAAGATACACATAACAATGTGGGTATTTCAAAGGTCTATGAATATGTGACCTCAACACTCATCTATACCAGTAATGAAGTGACTAGGGGCACCATTAATAAGGAAGAATGCACAAGTTCCATCATCCCCAAGGTCAATGTCCAATCCCATGTACATGAAAAGTTCGATGAAGTAATTACAGAACTTTTGAGGTCTAAAATGGACCTCCTAAGAAAAATGTAAAACCAAAATAAACTTTATAATAACCAATAGGATTCAAGATGATGATGTCAACCATGGGGAATGATTCACCATTTTTGGGGTAAAAAAGTAAAAAGATTAAAAAATAATAAAATAATAAAACTACTTTTTGAACTTGTATTTTCAACTTAGCTCCCTAAGTTTTTACTCAAATTTTGAGCGGGAGTCTCGTTGGATGAAAAATTTAATTCCTCATCCAAGGAGTACTCATGTTGCATACTTTCAATGGACCCTACTACATGAAAAATGATAAATACATGAAAAAACATGCTTAAAATCACGTGTTTTGTGTATTTATCATTTTTTGTGTAGCAGGGTCCATCAAAAGTATGCAACATGGGTAATCCTTAGATGAGGAATCAAATTATTTATCCAAAAAAGTGTTCCTGCTCAAAATTTGAGTAAACCCATAGGGAGATAAGTTGAAAATATGAGTTGAAAAAATAGTTTTTCATTTTTTCCCTCTAAAATTTGATGATGTAATCTAATCTTATTTTATTATTTCCAATATTATTTTATAATTTCCTTAGGAGACGCATTTTAGACCTCAAAATTCCCCTAATTTTTCTTCCATCAAAAAGCAAAGTATGGACACAGACTTCTTCCTCGACTAGTGGGGGGAATGATATGAAATTTGACAAGTTTGAAAGTATATTGTGGAGGTCCTCATCAGTAGTCAAAGAGGAAGAAGATGAGCTTAACTCCCTTAGGGAGTCTTTTTACCTCCATGGGAAAAATATGTTGTTTCCTGATAATATCCCAAGTCGTGAAGAGCTTAATAGGCTATTTCTTAATAAACAATATCAGGCCCAATTTCATGGATTATATGCACAAAACACCGAGTCCAAATTTGAGGATAGGTTCGAAGAGATGACTAGTCTAGATGGTGTAGAAAATAACATTTTGCAAGTTGCATTTGGCTCGAACACTAAAGCCAAATTCGAAGCCCATGTTATTGCATGTGTGATAAGTGTCATAATCGTTTTCTGTATTAACATGAATCTCTTGACATATATCCACAAAATGACCAATAAGTGCTAAATAAATTTATCGAGAACCTTAGAACGCTTATATTATAACTAGGAAAGGTGTGAATGCATGGTTGTTAAAAATATTATTGGAACATAGACCCTAAATATTCTTGATTTTTTGTGCCACCAGTTAGAACGGGCACGAGAACGCAGAGGGAAGATGATGGAAGAAGAAGTGAATGTGAGGACTTAGGTTATTTACAAGTGTTGTTGCCTAGATGAGAAAGCCATTGTTTTCAAAGGCATGTGCTTTCTTGACCTCTGTGATGGCTAATCATGTCATATATTTGCATTCATTATCAAAGCATCTGCGATAGAATATAGGATGAAGGTGAATTTGAATAATGAGAAAAGGGGAGCCCTACCAAAGCATTTTGCGGACACAAACATACGAATCTTTACAGGGACTATGGGGACTATGGCTCATAAATATTAAATAAAATAATTTAATAAATTATAAAGTGTTTTATAAAAATGATTAAAGTGACCTTCAAATTAATTTTTATAAATTTACTTTAATATATATAAAGAGTCATAAAAGGAAATGGAAAAACCTCAATTCCAAGGTAGTTAATAAATGACAAATTATATATGTTAAGTGATGTGCACAACTAGAAGGAATCCCTTTCATTATGCTTTGAGGAAAAAACCTCCCTTAAGATTGTAGCAATGTAACAAATAACAATAAATATTAAATTAATGAAACAAACTCTTGAAGGAAGCTACAACCTCCTTCCCTAGCACCACCTTGCCACCCTATAGAATGAAAATATAAAATAAAATTCTTGGGATTTTGTACTTGGGATAGTGACCCAATTAAAATACCATTAAAATAGAACAAAAGGCTTCTAAATCATTTACAACTTCAAATTTGTCCTTCAATTTGACTAACAAACAAAATAATAATCTTAAATCATGCCTAAGAGATAAATGTAGTCACGTCGGGCAAAATGAAATTTTATTGTCTATGCTGAGATTTTGGCTTCAAATTTACCTTTTACTTCTGCAAATTGGCAGTGACTTCTACGGTCAAAAACATTTTTTGTAATTTGTGCAGACCTTAAAACAACTTCCTCCTACACCCTTGGTATTGTATTTATTCTGTGGTCTAATAGAAAATTTTCCCCTCCTAATCCAGCTTCAACAAAATCCTCTTTATTGCTTGAACAACCAATTCTCCCACATTGAAACTAGGCCAAAACAAGCCTCTCTTCAACAAATCATACACAACTCAAATCAATCTCATATTATATCTGGAACAAAGTTTAGATCAAATTCTAAAATGAATTGGTTCTACTTCACACAATGGCTTCATCTTGCTTCAAAAAGGATCCTTGAAATAGGCCTTAATAAAATTCAGATGGCCTGAAGTCAGTCTTAGAAGATTGCCTCAGAGGATTGTTGAAGTTGTAACTAAGTTCAGTCTTCATAATGTCATTAATGTATTTATTATATTTTTAATTATTTCAAAGCATGTTCTTTATGCTTAGAGTCAAACGAGTCAAAAATAATTTAATATGATTCAAAAGAAAATTTAGAAGGGATTGTTATTCATAAATATTAAATTTGTCAAGGGTCATTTATTAGAGCTAGCATTAATTAATTTTTTTATTTTTTTTTGTAAATGGTAGCCCTTAAAACAGAGTTGTACCGATTATCAATTATATATATATATATATATATATATATATATATATATATATATATATATAATTGCAACTAGGGAACGATGGCGTATGTATGGAAACAATTAATGGATTGCATGTGCAGACTGTACGGATAGTCAATTTCTTTTACATCAACTACACCCAACCGAAATCAGTGGCAATCATTGTATTATTTTGTAGTTGTATGAATTAGCGACAATTCGAAAATATAAAATTGACTGTGAGTTGAAATGTACGATCATTTTTATTAAATCCCCTTCCCTTGCTAATTTTTTTTAATATTGTTCCTTTTTTTAATAACTCTTTTTTTTTACTATTTTTTTATAAAATATATATATATATATATATATATATATATATATATATATATATTATATTTTCATTTCTTATTTTTTAATTTTATTTTCTTTATTTGTTTTTTTTATCATGTATATATTTTGATTTTGTTTCTTAATATTTTTTATATAACTTACTTTTTCTTTTTATGTTTTCCTTTTTTTTTTTTTAATTTTAATTTTTTGTTTAACTGACTTGCCAAAAGCTTTCTAGCGAAATGGAGAAACTCCAAATTCTTGTAGCGAAATGCTTCAACGACAATAATGTTGAAAAATTGGAGGGTTAAAGACCTGGATCATAGAACACGTCTTTGTGCAACGATTAGGTGGTCAAAGGATCGAACAACCCTGATACCAAATGGAATGAACAAAGTTCGTTACTATAAGTCAAATACTCCAAAAGACTTGGAATATAAAGACCTTCATTAGGATACAAGAATATATATTTTAAATGTATCAATTAGAATGATCCTAAAAATGAGAGTGAGGGCCTGTTTATATACCCTAGGCAAGTACCTCTTCATGGAAGGTCATGTCCCATTTAGACAAGCCTCTTCAGCACTGATTACTAATTAACCAATCATTATTATAATTATCATCATTATTTATATATATTCGTATTCGTACATTTTTAATATGTATTATTGTTTCTTCAATGGAGATTTACATATTCCAAGTCTTCTGGTGATCAGGAGCTAATTTTTTGCTAAAAAATCAAAGTTCTCATAATGACACGAAACCTGAATGACCACGTAGTGTTCATCATTATGAATCCGGTGCAACTCGTTTCACGGGAAATGGACTTCGTCTGGCTTCAAAAACGTGTTCTGTTTGTTTTCCTAAACATGCGAATTTGGAAAAAAATTGTGCGGACAGGGAGCCTAGTCAGCAGTCTGTACTGCTGACGTGGCATGCTAACTTGGCAGGTCAACGGGCTAGTCAACTAATTTCTTTGGTGAATCGCGGGCTGCCAAGTGGCATGTAGTGGTTGGTTTTATTTTGAATTATTTTATTGGTCGTGGGTAGACCAATGAGGAGGAGGCACATGGCTCAGGCTGGGGCCACCACGTGCCCCCCTCATGGTGCATTAAAATTTTGGATTATGGACCGGAAGTACTGGGCGAGGGTCAAACACGAGACCTCCACCGAATTAACGCACACCACTACTAACTCCTCCACACTTTGTTTCTTAACCATATATGTCGCCGCATATATTTTCATTTGATTTTCGGCGTCGTTGGGGGGGAGAGGGGGCCAACCCCCAGAACATATGACCATGCCCAAGAACCATGGGCATGGAGTTAGCCGCCCATCTGCCGACTGTAACCATCACAACAAACTGTCCATGTGACCACTCCAACAAAGCCGCAGTTAATGTTTGTGGTTTAGGGAGAGGGGCTAGCGTTGAGGGCTATCCCTTGGACACATGACCCCCATATGCCCAGATTTTTCCGACCTTAAGGCCTTAGGAGACATTTAAAGCACCCTACAAATCTGCCTAAATTTTGGCAGAGTTGTGCTCATGTTACCAGAAAATGGGGAAAATTTGGTGGTTAGTGACCAGATTTTGTGCAGTTTGTGGAGTGAATAGTGGGAGAACTAGGAGATGTCATAACTCCTGAATTTTTCGACCAAATCGTATGCAAAAAGAGGTTAAGGTACCATTTTTTACTATTCTTGACTCAATGGAATAGGTCTCAGGATCCATAGAGCACTTTAGATAGGATTTTTTTTCAAGTTGAAGCCAAAGGGTGCCATGATCAATCATAGTGTTGAAATAGATTATGGAGGAGTTTGATGTTGAAGATGGCCTTGTAGGGGTTGTCTACTCTCCATATTCTTTCTGAAACAACAAATTCATCAGTGTTGTAACTTCTCATACTTCTTTCCTCTTTAGTTCATTGAAGGAGAGATTTGTTCATGTACTACATGGTGTTATGTGGTGAAATTGTAGCTCTTGAAGCTGGAGCTTAGGATCTTGATGTAAGATGCCTATTGTTGTTGATTGTTTTCATTCTTGACTGAAGGTTAGCATGCTTAT
This sequence comes from Pinus albicaulis, assembly GCA_034641835.2. Taxonomy (NCBI): domain Eukaryota; kingdom Viridiplantae; phylum Streptophyta; class Pinopsida; order Pinales; family Pinaceae; genus Pinus; species Pinus albicaulis. Next base: position 36,083,664 of record CM076575.1, read on the forward strand.
GGTATGATGTACTTGTAGGAGTATGGTTCTTTGTAGGAGAAACTTATCATTCCCTTGTTCAAAATTTGATCTACTCCTTGTTTCATTCATTAAGCTTAATGAGAAGGGATCAAGCCATTGGAGCTGATCCAAAGAGATGTATCCCAGGAGGGGTGAACTCCTTAAACAATTACTGGTGTAAGACTATTGATTACATGATTCCATTTTATGTTTGATTTCATGTAAAAGAATTCATAAACATAAATTAAAAAACAAAAAAACACATAAAACCACCTACTTCTACTTGCCATTTGGAAGACAAACCTTAGTCACAAATAATTATATTCTGAATAGGATCTTAGCATAACATAAATAATATTCCCATTCAGATCATCTGGTGTATTTAACTTGAATTACGAACTTTGTTCATTCCAGCTACCACCTATAACTGCAAGATGCCCATCTCCTACAATGAACACGGGCTAGGAGGACTTCCCATAATCTGTTGTAGAAGTCCTTATCCACACACAAGTCTCGGGATCCATAAACTACTCCTAGATGATCAGACCCTTGAGCTCCAACAACTATCACTCTAGAAACTACCTTTTTCCATCAAGGTGTTGCACATCGGGCTCCAACTTGGACACTATCACGCTATCGTGCACCAAACCATAAGTGCCTAATCTCATCCACACTTGGTCCACTCTCACGCTACCCTCCAACAGTCCACGTTGTAGCATATTCTCCTAGTTAGGGCATCCTCACACCTAGGATACCCTTACACATGGTTTCCAATAGAATTCTCCACATCTGCCCTTTGCTTCTGCAATAGAGGAGTTATTGCACAAATCTAGGCAACAATCTTCACTATGGAAATTTCCCACTAGTTGGGCTGCACTCTAACCAATCCAATATTGATCACAAACTCTAACCCAACACATATTTAACACTGATCCAAATATGTTTTCACTTTTTCTTCTTTGCTGTTCTAGTTAGGGCACTCTGGCATATTCCTACAACCCTCAAATATCCATTCAACAGTCCACAAACATCCCTTTAGGACTAAGACACACCTTCATTAGGAAGCTCCCCTAGCACACAATATTTTTGATCCATTAAATGCCTCCACGCAAGCCCTAATTATGGTGCTATGGCCTATGACCTAGCACACAGTCCACCTAAAGCTTGCGGAAAACATTACACTAGCTCCCTTCCCTTAACAAAGTGCCAAAATAGATTTATAAGGACGGTCTTCAACTCGGCCTAGCACAAAAATCAGCACGACTCCTTCTCCAACACTTTGAACCCATGTCCATCCCTTGAACAGTCCCTTAACTCCACCCTAGACTTACCTCCCTTGCTGCGGCCTAACTCAAAATATCCCTCTCCTCCACAAGTTGTTCTCAAGGTATGCATTGCACTTTTTGGATGCCTATTCTCCCTCATCTCACCTTCTATTTATACCAAAGAGAAGGGCTCCAAAAATTCATGATTTAGGGGCTTCTACAACTATCATAGGTCATGTTTACACCAAGCTGACCTTGACACACATGCATAAACCGGATAATATAACTTCAAAAATGCATATCTCCACTTATACAACTCAGAATTCAACGATTATCAAAGCATTGGATTCTTCTTTCCGCCCTATATCGTCTCATGCCATCACATGTAGAAAGGTGCTCATGGAAATGCCCAAAACATGATTTGGTGAAAAACCCCATACTTGGGTTCTAAGAAAACAAGTGACTCTTATGCCACTTTTCCCTCCAATCCCCTAACCATAGGGCTTGGAGTGCCTCCTAAGCTACACAAAAATCAACACTCCCTCTTAGCGAGGGATGTACTTACAAGACTAGGAAGTAACCATCACCATCTATGGCAATGGCACTAGCCCATCTGGCATCCATCACTGCAGCGTACCTTGTAAAATGAACTCGGTAAACTCAGTAGTGCCTATGCCTCATCACAGCCAAACCTGAAGATCCTGAACCTCCATATGGTTGTTAAAACTCAGAGGCTCGACTCCCTCTGAGCCTACAAGATCTCCACTAGCTCAGTCATGCAAGCACTCATCCTCCTAAATCAAATACCACTCGTACAAATCCGTTCAATCTCGGATATGAAACATCACGATCCGATGAAGACTCTAACTTGCCAATCTATATTTCGCCACACAAAACCATCTTGATCAACTTGATCTCATACAAGCCAAAGAAACCCTTGATTTGTCCACCATCCATGAAAAATCAATGGAATTCCATGATCAGCAATCTGCCCTACAACAAACTATTTTTCACCAGGCTTACAACCAATCCACCAGAACTCCCAACCAATCTCGCTGCCAAGCCAGTCAAGACCACATCTCCATGTGATCCAAAATGGATTCATTTTTGCCTCCAGATAAAATTCTTTAAATTCAAATGAGAATAGGATCAAGTTGAAGTGCTCATCGATAGGAATCCAATGGTGCAAACGGCGTGTAAAACTGAGTTTGTATGAAAAATATATTGCAAGTCAAAGTTTATGGCAAACTAGGGCAAAATGGAAAAAAGTCAATGGTCAAAGATGACGTCAGAAGGACACGTTTCATCCTAGGAACACGCCACCTGTCCAGGGTGATGTCAGCAGATTAATGATGTGTCAAATTGTGATTGGTTGGAATGGGCCAATCCGACACTGACACGTGGCAGCCCGGATTTTGCCCAGTTTGGCCTTGTTTGCAAAATAATTTTGAAGGTCAGGGAGGATCCAACCCCTAACCTCCTAGAAAGGCTAAGTCTTCGTTGGAATCTACTTACCAGTCGAGCTACAATTTCTATTTGGTATTGAATACAAAGTATGTTGTATTTATTTTAAATGGGATTGTGCATCACATATTTAAATGGCACCACATATGTATTGACATTAATACATATGTATTGTAATGTAACCAACACATATATTAAGCCACATATATGCAAACCATCAGAGCTCTTAAATATTACCGCCACAAGTATATGATATATCAGATGGGAGTCAAAGGTTTTGAGTGCCACATAAACATATATGGTTGTATATATATATATATATATATATATATATATATATATATATATATATATATATATATATATATATATATCAACATAACGTTACTGCCGGAGCTCCATAATGTAATCGCTGGCATATATATATTAACATTAATATATATTTCCACATGTCCATATAATAAACGGACAGGATATGGTTCAGATCCACCATTAATATATTTCTATATGTGTATCATAACTGCTGGAAGGTTGACGAAGGGGTCGGGCAGAGGTTTGAACCAACGACCCTCCAAAACTTATAAATTGCAGCATTTTAACACAACTCGGGCAGCCAGTTCGACTACATGGTGATGCTTGTAAAGCAAGCCACCAAAAACCTATTTTCATCTTTGCAGAAGTCAAACCAGCAGAGACTGCCAGCGCGCATTCCATGGTGGTTTTGTAGCAAAAGGGTGGTTTTCATGCAGGAAAGTGGTTTTGTGCAGAGCAGAAGTGGTTTTGGATTCTCCAAGGTGTCTGGAGGTCACAGTGGTGAAACATAGGCAAGTTTATAATCATTTTGACCAAAATTTCAAGCCGGTCGCAATGGTGAGGTCCATTTTCTCATTTGAATCTCTGTTTTTGAGCTCATACCTATAGAAGCATTTTGAAGACTAAATAAAGCAGTCAGCACTGGAAGGTAAGGACCTGAAGACGTAGCCAGGAAGTCTGGTGAAATCCGTTATTAAATTCTTGTTGTGTTAATGTGTTTGACTGTGTTTTCATTGCTTATGATGTTTATGTTATTCGCAATATTTCCGATCTATTACACTAAGTAACATAAGCTGCTCACATATACGTCAATAATACCTTTTTCATAAATACAGATAAAGTGGTATCAGAGCTTAAGGTTAATTTTTTAAAGGTTTGACAGTGTCATGTGAAGATTGAATGCTTACTAGGTCAAAGTCCAAGAGAGGTGAAGTAGAACTTGCTGAAGCAAATCCAGATATTGGAAGGGTATTTTCACAAAAGAAGATGACAGAAGAAAACATATTGGGAACAAAAGCTCATTTCTTGGACAACTTCGTGACAATACGTGTGATGGTAGAAGAGATGTATAAAGAGTTTAAAAAGGGAAAAGGTGAAGGCACTTCATCACCTAAACCAAACAAATAATCAAGTGAAAAGCCTTATTCATTATTTCCACCATCTCCTCCATCTTCACCATCATCATCATCATCGTCTTCTTCTCATAAATCTAGTTCTTCTAAAAATAAGAAGAGTAAGAAATCCTCTTTGATCAAATTAGATGTAAAATTTGATTTGCCAATTTATGATGGTGAACTTAACGCTGAAAATCTTGATAATTGGATAAGACAGATTGAAGTTTATAACAGGGTACAGAAAGTTGTTTCAGAAATAAAGAAGATCCAACTCGCTAGCCTTTGTCTTGGAGGAACCACACTTGTATGGTGGGAAGGTAAGACACAAGCAGATCTTAAAAAACATGGTAAAACCATTTTGACGTGGAATGAATTTGTTTATGTTATTAAAAAGAAATTTTATCCTTTGGCTTATATGCAACAAGCTATGATGAGTTGGCAAACATTGCGTGAGTTAAAGGGTCAAAGTGTCCAAAGTTATACTCAGGAATTTCGTAAAAGAGCTTTGACACTAGGCATATCATTGGACTCACCAGAAACATTATTGAAATACATAGGTGGCCTACATAGTTATTTGAGGCATACCATACTGGTATTTAATCCGACTAGCTTAGATGATGTATCAGTTCAAGAAACTCATCTAGAAGCTAGGGGTAAAAATGTATCTCATGATGGTGGAAAGTCATCTAAATCTATTGAATTCAAGAATTAGGAAAAGAAGAAACAAAAATGGAAGGAAAGGAAAGCAAACAATGTAAAGAAAGAAAAGCCTACATGCACTCACTGTAAGAAATAAGGACATGATGAGGCACACTGCTGGGCACTGCATCTAGAATTGAAGCCTAAAAATTCCGGGAATAAAGAGTGAAAGAATGTTGCTGCTATGAAAAAGGACTTGGGATCAAATTTAGGAGATGAAACAGCAATTACAGCTACAGGCATAAAAGGTAAAAATTCTCAAGCATCTACAAGTACTTCTACGCATTCTGTTGATAATGAAAATGATGAGAGGAAAAGAAATGAGCTATTTCATATTAGATTCATTTCCAAGAATACTAAAATTGATACTTTGTTTGATAGTGGCTCTCAAGTTAATTTGATTGTTGAATCAATTGTAACGAAATTGGGAATTGAAACTAAACCTCATAAAAAGCCATACGCATTGGGTTGGGTCTGTGATAAAACTAAACTACAGGTTACGAAACAATGCAAACTTCATTTTGCAATTGAATCATAGTTTGTAGATGAGGTTGAATTAGATATAGTCCCATTGGATATATGTGGAATTGTACTAGGGAGTCCATACTTATATGATAGAGATGTTTTCTTCTATCGAAGGGAAAATAAGTATCAACTCACTAAAGATGGAATCGAATATGTTTTAAGAGCTCATAAACTCAAAGATAACTACACTCTCATAAATTCGGGACAAATGGAAAGAACTATGAATACAAGTAAACAATTATTACTTATTATTGTAAAAGCAAAGGACCCCGATAAATCTTATGCTTGTCAAGGCTGTAATCCTAAACAAAAAGCGGATCTAGTTAAATTTGTTTCTGATTATGATATTCTGTTTCAAGAGCCTAAAGGGCTTCCTCCCAAGTGACAGATAGAACATGAGATTTATTTGCAGCCAGATGCTCCTCTTCCTAACATTGGAATGTACAGGTTATCAGCTCTAGAGAATGCAGAAATAAAGAAGCAGATACAAGAATTGCTCGATCAAGGGTTTATTCGACCAAGAACTTCACCATGCGGATCGCCTATTGTGTTGGTACGTAAGAAAGATGGTTCGTGGAGAGTGTGCATTGATTTTCTAGCATTAAATAAAATAACGATAAAGAATTGTTATCTGCTTCCTCTTATCGACGATTTATTAGATCAGTTGAAAGATGCAGTTTACTTCACTAAGTTAGACTTGCGAAGTGGATACCATCAGATTAGACTTTCAGAACAGGATGTATGGAATACTGCTTTCAAAACAATGCAAGGACTCTATGAATGGATGGTTATGCCTTTCAGCTTGACCAATGCTCCAACAACATTCATGCGTGTCATGAATGTTATTTTTAGACCATTTATAGATGATTTTGTAATATTCTGCTTAGATGATATTCTTGTTTTCAGACATGGGATGAACATATAAAGCATGTAAAGCAGGTTTTAGATGTGTTAAAGAGAGAAAATCTCTATGTAAAACTGTCAAAGTGTGAATTTGGCAGGACATATTTAAATTATTTGGGTTATATTGTAGGGAGTGGTGAATTGAAGATAGATCCCTCTAAGGTCGAAGTCATTGTAAATTGGCCTAAGCCCAATATTGCTACAGAAGTTAGAAGTTTATTAGGGGTAGCACAATACTGGAGAAATTTTATTTCTAACTTTCTTTGAATGAAACTCCTCTAAATTCTTTGACAAGTGTGAAATAGGTGTTTCAGTGGGGAGGAAAACAACAGAAATCCTTCGACACATTGAAAGAAAGGATCAGTACAGCGCCAGTACTAGCACTGCCATATATTTAGCATCCATTTGAGATAGAGACAAATGCAAGTGAATATGCCATGGGGGCAGTGTTGACGCGGCATAGAAAGCCTATATGATTTCATTATGAGACATTCACATCAGCAATAGTTAACTATCCTACATACGATAAAGAATTATATGCATTAGTACAGAGTGTTAAAAAGTGGAAACATTACATAATGGGAAAAGAAACAATCATACATTCAGATCATCAACCACTACAATATTTACACTCACAAACTAAATTGAAACAATCAAGACACTATCGTTGGATGGGTTTCTTACAACAATTTCATCTTGTAATCAGATATAAGAAATGCATACATAGTAAGGTTGCAGACATGTTATCAAGACCAATCATAAATTCATCCACAATTCTTAAGCATAATTCGGTAATGCACAAAAGCTATATTGAACAATATGCTCAAGACACAGATTTTAAGGATGTATATGCAACTTTAATTCATGGCAAGCAGGTAGAAGAATTGGATTATTTCATAAAGGACAAACTCTTATATCATTTGGGAAAATTATGCATTCCACAAACTGAAAGATTTAATGTGATTCGAGAAGCACATACTTCTCTAATTTCAGGTCACCTTGGTGTAAGTAAAACAATTTAAAAATTAAAGATATTATCCTATTGGCCACGAATGAATAAAACAGTTTCAAGATATATTAGAGGATGTACTATGTGTGCTACAAGCAAGCCAAGTAACAAAAAATTAGGCGTGTACAATCCATTTCCAATTCCTTCTCATCCTTGGGAAAGTTTATCCATGGATTTTTTTGAGGGATTGCCAATGTCTATGAAAGGTCATGATTATTTGTATGTAGTTGTGGATAGGTTCAGTAAGATGTGTATTTTGACACCATGTACTAAACAGGTCACAGCTGAACAAACTGCAAATTTTTTATTTGAAAATGTATGGGTTCATTTTGGATTACCCACCTCTATTATATTTGATCGAGATTCTCGATTTGTTGGGAAATTTTGGTCAAGTTTATGGGAACTCATGGACACAAGATTAAAGAAGAGCACAGCATTTCATCCACAAACAAACGACCAGACATAAGTGGTAAACAAGACAGTGGTACAGTTGCTTCGAGGTTATTGCAGCAATAATCCCAAGCTTTGGGATGAGCATTTGACAAAATTGGTGAGAATGCTTTCTGCCTTGATCTACCAGCTTATATGTATATCTATTCCATCGTAAATGTGGAAAATTTGCGATTGTATGAACCTTCATTGATTGAAGATCTAGAAGTGAAAATTCTGGTACCTTCCATCGAATATTTTTCACCACACTATCTCAACGAGTTGTAGGAGGACACAATTCTCTACAGGAGGATAAGGACTTTGCGACGAGGAGAAGTTGAGTATCTTCGAGTTGGGCTTAAAGGTACAAATCCAAGTAAAGCACGATGGATAGATATTGGAAAAGTGAAGGAAACATATCCTCACTTACTTGACAGCTAAAACCAACTTTTGGTGGTCCAAAAGCTTCCAGTGGGGAGGAGTGATCCAAAATGGATTCAACTTTGCCTACATATCAAAGTCTTGAAAAGTAGATGAGAATAGGATCTATTTGAAGTGCTCGTTGACAAGATTCCAACGATGCAAATGGTGCGTAAAACCGAGTTTGTATGACAAATATATTGCAAGTCAAAGTTTATGGCAAACTAGGGAAAAAATGGCAAAAAGTCAACGGTCAAAGATGACGTCAGTAGGACACGTGTCATCCCGGGAACACGACACCTGTCGAGGGTGATGTCAGCAGATCAGTGATGTGGCAGATTGTGATTGGTTGGAATGGGCCAATCCGAGGCTGACACGTGGTAGCCCAAATTTTGCCCAGTTTGCCCTTGTTTGCAAAATAATTTTCGAGGTCAGAGAGGATTGAACCCTTGACCTCTTGGAAAGGCTAAGTCTTCATTCGAATCTACTTACCAGTTGAGCTACAATGTCTATTTGGTATTGAATACAAAGGATGTTGTATTTATTTTAAATGGGATTGTGCATCGCATATTTAAATGGCGCCACATATGTATTGACATTAATACATATGTATTGTAATGTAACCAACGCATATATTATGCCACATATATGCAAACCGTGGGAGCTCTTAAATATTACCGCCGCAAGTATATGATATATCGGATGGGAGCCAAAGGTTTTGAGTGCCACATAAATATATATGGTTGTATATATATATATATATATATATATATATATATATATATATATATATATATATATATATATATATATATATATATATATATATATATATATATATATAGATATCAACATAACATTACCTTCAGAGCTCCATAATGTAACCACTGGCATATATATATTAACATTAATATATATTGCCACATGTCCATATAATAAAAGGATGAGATATGGTTCAGATCCACCATTAATATATTGCTATATGTGTATCATAACTGCTAGAATGGTCGAGTGGAGGTTTGAACCGCTGACCCTCCAAAACTTATAAATTGCAGCATTTTAACACAACTCGGGCAGCCAGTTCGACTACACGATGATGCTTGTAAAGCAAGCCACCAAAAACTTGTTTTCATATTTGCAGAATCCGTACCAACGGAGACCTCCAATGCCCATTTCAAGGTGGTTTTACAGCAGAAGGGTGGTTTTCATGCAAGAAATTGGTTTTGTGCAGAGCAGAAGTGGTTTTGGATTCTCCAGGGGTTCTAGAGGTCACAGTGGCGAAACATAGGCAAGTTTATACTCATTTTGACCGAAATTTCGAGCCGGTCACAATGGTGAGGTCCATTTTCTCATTTGAGTCTCTGTTTTTGAGCTCATACTTGTAAAATCATTTTTAAGACTAAATAAAGCAGTCAGCACTGGAAGATAAGGACTTGGAGACGTAGCCAGGAAGTCTGGTGAAATCCGTTATTAAATTCTTACTGTGTTAATGTGTTTGACTGTGTTTTCATTACTTATGATGTTTATGTTATTCACAATATTTTCGATCTATTGCAATAATTAACATAAGCTGCTCACATAGACATCAATAATACCTTTTTCATAAATACAGAACACCATGTCTTTAGCTAAACCCTCTGCTCTATGATCTAGACACCCATAACTCCCTTTGAGTTGCTTCATTGTGTACACTATGATTCATTGTCCCTCAAATTAGCTCAAGTACGCTCTGATTCCACATTGAATTTCCATTCTATTGGGTCTAGGATAGAATCTTAAAATCTTTGATACTACCAAACCAAGAATCTCAACAGAACTACTTAAGATAGTGGAATCTAAACAACAGTAAATCACACATGCACAAAATATAAACTTTTTACATTTTTCAACCCAACTGCGTTATATTTAAACAACATATAATACAACAGTCTAGGGCTCCCGAACCAAGGATAATGGCCCTCATAAATCCACTAGTACAAGATACAAAACAATATACTCTGATCATTTGGCTATAGAAGGCTCTCTTAGCTCCTCTCAGTTGTACCTCCTGCATCTCCTGCCTCTATCAATGCTACAATTCCATTTGTCCATTGAACCTCTACTATCAATCTGCTCACTAGTTGACTGTTCATCCACCAACGCATCAACACATCGAGAATCAGCCCACTGTTTCCCCTCAACTACTCAGGGACTTCAACCCACTAAGGTCTTCTTGCGCTGCTCCGATGAAGACCAACATAGGGCACGAAACGATTCCACCTATCACTGCAAGATGTACATATGTTACAATGAAAACAATATAGGAGGACTGCCCATCATCTGATGTATAATTCTTTCTCCACATACAATTATTGGGCTCTACAAACTACTCCTGGCTGATCAGACCCTTGAGCTCCAACAAATGCCACTCTAAAAACTACATTTTTCCATCAAGGTGTTGCACACTGGGATCCAACTTAGACACTATCACATTTTCTTCCACCATACCATAAGTGCCCAATCTCGCCCACACTTGGTCCACTCTCACGTTGCCCTCCAACAGTCCATGAGTGACCAAGTCCATGTTGTAGCATCTGCTCCTAGTTAGGGCATCCTCACACCTAGGAGACCCTTACACACGGCTATCAATAGATTTCTCCACATTTTTCCCTTTGCTTCTGTAATAGAGGAGCTATTGCACAAATATAGGCAACAATCTTCACTGTGGAAACTACCCACTGGTTAGGTTGCACGCTAACCGATCCAATACTCATCACAAACTATGACCCTGTGAAAATTTCTAAATCCTTATTATATAAATCCTACTACTAAATATTGATTTACTTCTCCTACTTGATTTATTACACAAGTTATTTTAACTAAATATTCAGAAAAAACTTCGAAGTAAACACAAATAGAAACCTACACAAACAAATGTCAGTTACTAAATATCACACACATGTAACAAATGACATATATTTTTCGAACAAATGTTCCCGGAAAAATCCAATGCGGGAAAATCAGTGCAGCAACTCTAAAGGGTTTTATAGTTATGAAGAATATGAATACAACATTATGGGCACCAGAAATGGTTTTCCCTACATAGAAAATACATGGCAGTTGTACGTTATCACTCGGAGACAAAAAATATGGTTGAATCACACCCTCAGTCGGGAATTACAAATAACGAGCCCTTTCTGGCCCACTGGAACCCCATGCATCTCTTCCTGCAACTACGTCAACCCCTCTAGCCCAGCACAGCCTCTGCGCAGCACAGGTTCTCCTTGCGTCACTCTAAAGGCCTTTGTGTTGCCTTTGTGTCACCCTCTGTGTGGCCTTTGTGTTAGCTTGGATGGGTTGCGTCCCTCCTGCTGGCCTCTATGCTTCCCTGGTACGATGCTACCTCTCTGCTATTGTATTCTTGACCTTGGATCAAATCATCCCTTGTCGATATCTACCCCTCACTACACTAAAAACTCACTTCTAATTCCTCAGCAAACCCCGCCCTAGTAATCCGACTTAGCTTCAGTGCATCCACTATTTGTGTGTCCTCCAACTGACCCCAAGCCCTTCCTTTATAATTTCCTCGTTGGGAAACCAATGGTCATGATATAATCTCTAATCGATGGCTAAGATTAAAATAATTCTTGATCCACGTCACTTATAATATTTCATCACATGTGTAAATTAATTCACTTTAATCTTTTAATTTCCCTAAGTTAGACTTAGGGTCCCCATTAAAAAATTTAATTATTTGAATAACTTTTACACCAGATGGAATTTCTCCAAATTCTTTCTAGATCTTGGAGATCTCGTGTATTCCAACCCCTCCACAAATTTTTGGAGCTAGAGCACACCCGATGCTACCACAAAATATCAATAGACCCAACCCACATCTAACATTGCTCCAAATCTGTTTTCACTTATTTTTCTTGATTGTTCTGGTTAGGGAACTTTGGCATACTGCTACAAGTCTCAAATCTCCATTCAACAGTCCAAAAAAAACCCTTTAGGACTGCAGAACACCTTCATTAGGCATCTCCCCTAGCACACAGCCGTTCTCAGCCCTTAAACTCCTCTACGCAAGCCCTAACTGTGGTGCTATGGCCTGCGGCCTAGCACACGGCCCACCTGAAGCTTCTTGAAAACATTACACTAGCTACCTTCCCTTAACACCAAGGAAAATTTTAGGGGCTAATATTCGCAGGTGGGCTAATATTCCATGTTTTTTCCAAAAAAAATATTTGCCAATTTCCATTGTTCTAAAAATTAATTCGCCTAAATTTTATAGTATAAAATTATTTTACCTTAAAAATTGCCAATATTATAAATTGTCTAATGTAAAATAATTAGAAATCCAAACATTTTTACAAAATTATCATCAAATATTTTAAAATTTGGATATTAGGGACTAGTAATATTCACCAAGGTTGCTAAACTTTAAGATAAACTTCCATCCTTAAAATTTTTCCTGCTTAACACAGTGCCCAAATAGATTTATAAGGAGGGTCTTCAACTCCGCCAAGCACAACAAGCATCATGAGTCCTTCTCCAACACTTCAAACCCTTGTTCATCCCTTGAACAGTCCCTTAACTCCACGCTATACGTGCCTCCCGTGTTGCGTCCTAACTCATAAATATCCCTCTCCTCCACGAGTTGTTTTTAAGGTATGTGTTCCACTCTTTGGATGCCTATTCACCCTCATCTCACCTTCTATTTATACCAAAGGGAAGGGCTCCAAAATGTCATGATTTAGGGGCTTCTACAACTGTCATAGGTCATGTTTACACCAATTCAACCTTGACACACGTGTAAACCCCATAATTAAGTTCAAAAATTCATATCTCCACTTCTACAACTTAGAATTCGACGATTCTCAAAGCGTTGGATTCTCCTTTCTACACTTTATCATATCATGCCATCACATGTAGAAATGTGTTCATGGAAATGGCCAATATTAGATTTGGTGAAAAACCTCGTACTCAGGTTCCAAGCCCACAAGTGACTCTTGTGGCGCTTTTCCCTCCAATCCTCGAACCCTAGGGCTTGGAGTACCTCCCAAGCTACACACGCCTTTCTTAATTTACACATGAAATATTTTCCTTTTTCTAGATCAAACCCTTCCGGTTTCTCCATGAAAACTTATTCCTTTATATCATCATTTAGAAAGGTTGTTTTCATGTCCATTTGATAAACTTTGAACCCTTTTGAACAAGAAAATGCTAAAAACATTCTTATAGCTTCCAATCGAGATACCAAGGAAAAAGTCTCTTCAATGTCTATTCCTTCAATTTGTTAGTTTCCTTTACAAACAAGCCTTTCCTTATTTCTAATGATCTATCCATCTTCATTCTTTTTGTTTTTGTGTAGAAATTATATAACTAATGCGTTATAAATCAAAGATTCTTCTGATCACACACTATTTGACTTCATGCACAATACAGAATCTCTTCTACTATTGATCATTACTTGCGGAAATTAAATCAATTGCATGCACACATTGAAACCATAAAAATTCACACATATGAACACAGTGTTTTAACGGGAAAGCCTGAAGCTAATAACCCCAACTATATGTATATCATATATGTCATAGATATCATGTAACAATCCTCATACGAAGATGATCATGTCAAGCTATCAGTACAATACAATAGCTACACACTAATCAGGGCCGATCTAGCAAATCCATGCACCGATCTTTGCCACTTGCTAGCCTGCCTCTACTGCGCAATCCCTTCTCAATATTGGCTTTGAATGAACTCGAATTGGTCCAGCCTTGCTCACACAATCCTCATTGGCATCTTCAATCACTGGGTGTTGCAAATCATGCAACACTATAGTCACAACTGATAGTCAACCTGCTCTTTCACCTACCTCTCCACTGGTCTCCACTGAAACTGTCCATGCACTGTAGTTAACTGATGTATTCTTCAGCTGATTAATGAGTTAATATTTAGTGAATTAATTAATAATTAATTCACACCACTCTCACTAGTGTATCAATCAGTTAGACTAGATACAACTAGCTCAACTGTGTCTAACTGAGTTAAACTGAACACAACTCCACCAACTACCTCAATAACTCCACCAAACTCTATCACATTAGTTCTAACTGAAGTCTCCATGCAATAGCTCCACTTAACCCTCAGGAATAGTGTAATTCCTTTTGTTAGCTCCTGTGCCACATCTGTGAACTTAACTGAAGTGCTCCAAGAGAATAAGATAATGTTTATAGTCCAAATATTATTAAGAGCTAATAATATTTGACATATCTATTTTTAGACTGGCAATATAAAAATAGGTTTCGCCCAGTATGTCTAAAAATAGAAGTCCATATATTTTTCCAACTTGACCAACCATCCACAAATAGCATCATGAAACTCATAGAATATGATCAACATGTCTAAAAATAGACATAGTCTAAAAATAGACTTGCGCCAAAAATAGTCTGCAGGCCCACTTAGTGAAGGTGACTCTTTTCACTAAGCTCATCATCTTGTTGCAATCTCAACACTCCCTCTAAACAAGATAGGGATTATCTGCCACCCCGATCCTGCCTCTATGGTATTCGAATTTTCTCCTAGTGAGTGCCTTCGTCAAGATATCAGCATCTTGATCCTTCGTAGGAATGTAAGAAAGTAACATGATCTTCCGTTGCACACAATCTCTGATATGATGATACTGGATGTCAATGTGTTTAGCTCTATCATGAAATACTGGATTAACAGAGAGTTTGATGCAACTCTGATTATCACAATATATCACAGTAGGATCTAAGTGTGAACCGAACAACCCGACCAGGATCTTCCTCATCCATATAGCCTCGCATGCAGCCAAACTCGCTACGATGTACTCGACCTCCGCTAAACTAAGTGCCACGGATCTCTGCTTCCTGTTGTACCAAGAAACTGCTATCAACCCGATACGGAAAATCCCTCCAGATGTGTTCTTTCTGTCCATTGGGCTCCCTGCCCAATCTGCATCCGTGAAGCCATGCAGCTTCACCTCATCCGACTATCTGTACCATAATCCATATCCCGATGTGCCTCTGAGATATCTCACTACATGCTTCCCCACCTTCCAAAAGAGCTTGGTAGGCTTAACCATAGCTTGTGAAAGCTGGTTAACAGCATAGCATATGTCAGGTCGTGTATTGACTAGATACATAAGCGACCCCACCAACTGTCGGTAAACAGTGGCATCCACTACCTCTGCCGATGTAGCATCCTCTTTCCTCCAACCACCAAGAAGAGAAGTGTTGATAGGCTTGCAGCCATGCATGTTGAACTTCTCCAGTATCTCCCGGGCATACTTGCCTTGAGACACAAACAATCCATCATTGCACAGCCAAATTTCCAATCCCACGAAATAATGAAGGAGGCCCAAGTCCTTCATCTCAAACTCTTTTGCAAGATTAGCCTTGCATGAGAGTATCAACTATTCATCACCCATCAAAATCAAATCATCTACATAAATTACAATGATCAGCAACTTACCCTCCACCACAATCTGGTATAGGTTCGGATCCGCCTCACTCTTGGTGAATCCAAGACCGGTGAAATAATCAAATACGGTGTCTATCCGTGTGAAACAAGCACGAGGTGCTTGTCAACCCACAGTGCTCTTTACTCAGACACAACTTCAGTCACCATGATCTCAAAACCTTCGGGCTGCTCTATGTACACCTCCTGAATGAATCCATTGAGGAACGCAGTCTTCACATCCATCTGATGAATGTGCCATCCCATCTGCGCTGAGAGAGCTAGGATGCTCTGTATGGAAGAATACCTTGCGATAGGTGCAAAGGTTTCCTCATAGTCGATCCCCTCAATTTGTGAGAAGCCTCGGGCAACAAATCTTGCCTTGTACTTCTCGACGCTCCTTTCAGCTGCTTGCTTCACTTTGTAGATCCATCTCGAACCTACCACTGATTTCCCTTCTGGCCTTGCGACAATCTACCATGCACTGTTTCTGACAATCGAATCATACTCTTCCACCATGGCATCTACCCATGCAGGGTCCTCCACAGCTTCCTCGAAAGAGGATGGCTCAATCACGATACACTTGCTCACCAGAGCCATGTATCCAGTATATCGGTCAGGTGACTATCTCTGTTTGCGCTGTGATGTAGGTGCTCCTACAATATTCTCTGCATCAAGATTCAGTTGCTCAGCTTCTGTAGTGTGCTTCCGCCCTCTGATGGTTGGCATTGCATGAGTGGTTTCTTCCACTCCATGAACCTCCTCTTAAGGCTGATCCACATCCTGAGGCTCATCCTTATGAACTAATAGGTCCTCATCCGCATGCAAGTGTGGCTCCCTCTCAAGCGAACACTTCATGGCTTTCTCCTCTTGAAATTTGATATCCCGTCGCACAACAGTCTTATGACTGTTTGGAAAATACACACGATAGTTGTGGGGTGTATCAGTGTACCCCACAAATATCCCAACCTCTGCGGTCGGCTCCAGATTCTTCCTGGCATCCTTCATCACATGAATGTAAACAAGTGAGCCAAAAATCTTCAAATGAGAAATATCAGGCTTCTTACTAGAAAACGCCTCTTCGGGTGTACTCATGCCAAGTACTCTGTGAGGACAACAGTTTTGCACATAAACCACAGTATTGCAAGCTTCAGCCCACAAGTGTATGGAAAGGCCCTGATCATGCAACATCACCCGTGTAGCACCCTTGATCGTTCTGTTATTTCGCTCCGCAACCCCATTCTGCTGTGGGTTATGAGGCGCTATGAGCTCTCTTCAAATTCCTTCTGTGCTGCAAAAGTCCTTGAATTCGCCAGAGATGAATTCACCACCATTATCGCTCCTAAGAGCCTTCACCTGCTTCCCCGATTCTTTCTCAACCAGTGCCTTGAACTCACAGAACTTTGAGTATGTCTCGCTCTTCTTCTGCATGAAGAAGATCCAACACTTACGAGAAAAATCATCAACAAAGATCACATAATACTTGTGCTTTTCTATCGAAGCTACTGAGAAAGGTCCACACACGTCTGTGTGAATTCTCTCAAGGATCGTCGTGGTGAGACTATCCTTCTCATGAAAGGTGGCTTTCACAAATTTTCCCAATGTACAACCCTTGCACTGATCTGACTGCACAAGTGTACCTTTGGGAACCCCGATAGAAATATGCTGCAAAATTTTCAAAGCACCATGGTGAAGATGGCCCAATCTCCTGATCCATAGCTCGCCCTCATTCCGGCTCACCACTCCTTCTGCCTTGCCTGCCATTGCTGCTCAGCCATCTACCTACAACTAATAAAGTTTCTTAACTCGAACTCCTATCCTCCGGGTTTCACCAGTTTCCTTACTGCGCAGGAAAGCCTTTCCCTCGCTAAAGACAACATCATATCCCTTGTCTTCCAACATCGCCACAGAGATCAGATTCTTCTTCAATCCTGGAACATGCATGACATCCTTCAAGATGAAAGGTTTTCCAGACTCCCTCTCAAAGGAAATGGTCCCGATACTAGTCGCACTGTATCTACCATCATCGCCCATCTCGATGTGCACTCCAAGATCCTTTTCATCTAGATCACTAAACAAATCTTTGTCTCCGGTCATATGGAAAGACGCACCACTGTCAAGAAACCACACCGATCCCATAAAACTTGAGACCAAGCATGCGATCAGCGAAAAATCCAGCTCAAACTACGAGGCTAAGGCCTCTCCAGCTGCAGATCTAGCAGCCTGCTTATTTTTCTTCTTCTGTGGAAAATTAGTGGCGTAATGTCCGTGTTGGTGACAGTGAAAGCACTTCACCTTGGACATGTCCTGCTTCTTGCCTTTCGCACCGGATTGATAAGTGTTCTTCTTGCTCTTCCCTTTCCTTGCTTTGGCAGCCAAAGCGCAATTTTCTTCATCTTCATTCTTCGATGAAGATCCATCCTTGGTACTCCGCCTTATCTCCTCCTGCAAAAGATCCGACCAAAGTCTCTCCCATCCTGGCAGTTTCTCCCGACCATTGATAGAGTCCTCATAGGAATTCCAACTCTTTGGAAGCCCAAGGAGAGCCAAGCTCACCAATTCCTCTTCATCTATAGTAACCCCCACACATCCTAGCTCATCCCTGCACTGGACAAAATTCGTGAGGTACTTGGGGATACTGTCGCCTTTCTCCATTTTTATCTTCCTGAGTCTATCCTTGAGCTCCAACTTCCTCTAATCGCTCTTGCTTTGGAACAAGTCTGTCAAAGCTTTCCACATCAAGAATGGAGAAGCTTTACCATGAAGGCTGGACACTATGTGATCCTTCACACCTTCCAACAGAATCCTTTGACATTTTGTTGTCTTCTTTTTCCATGCGTCAAGTGTGGCAGCATCGCTAGAAGCAGGTTTTGGAATTTTTGCATCTATGAACTCCTTCAACCCATTATCCTCCAGCACCGCCTCCATCCTGTCCTTCCATGCAATACAATTTGAGCTGCCCTCAAGGGCATACTCCAATCGCAATCCGTTGAAAGACATCTCAACTTTGACACCAAGAAAACACTACTGCAAATTCGAATTCCACCAGCACAAAACTAAACCACTTCAATGCTTTGCAATTTCTCCAATGATCAATATCACTCTGATACCATGTAGAAATTATATAACTAATGCGTTATACATCCAATATTCTCCTGATCACACACTATTTGACTTCATGCACAGTACATAATCTCTTCTAGTATTGATCATTACTTGCAGAAATTAAATCAATTGCATGCACACATTGAAACAATAAAAATTCACACATATGAACACAGTGTTTTAACGGGAAATCCTGAAGCTAAAAACCCCAACTATATGTATATAATATATGTCATAGAGATCATGTAACAATCCTCATACGAAGCTGATCATGTCAAGCTCTCAGTACAATACAATCGCTACACACTAATCAGGCCCGATCTAGAAAATCCATATTGCACCGATCTTTGCCACCTACTAGCCTGCCTCTACTGCGCAATCCCTGCTCAATATTGGCTCTGAATGAACTTGAATTGGTCTAGAATTTCTTACGCAATCCTCATTGGCATCTCCAATCACTGGGTGTTGCAAATCATGCAACACTATAGTCACAACTGATAGTCAACCTGCGCTTTCACCTACCTCTCCACTGGTCTCCACTGAAACTGTCCATGCACTGTAGTTAACTAATGTATTCTTCAGTTGATTAATGTGTTAATAATTAGTGAATTAATTAATAATTAATTCACACCACTCTCACTAATGTATCAATCAGTTAGACTAGATACAACTAGCTCAACTGTGTCTAACTGAGTTAAACTGAACACAACTCCACCAACTACCTCAATAAATCCACCAAACTCTGTCACATTAGTTCTAAATGAAGTCTCCATGCAATAGCTCCACTTAACCTTCAGGAATAGCATAATTCCTTCTGTCAGCTCCTGTGCCACATCTGTGCACTTAACTGAAGTGCTCCAAGAGAATAAGATAATGTTTATAGTCCAAATATTATTAAGAGCTAATAATATTCGACATATCTATTTTTAGACTGGCAATCTAAAAATAGATTCCGTCCAGTATGTTTAAAAATAGAAGTCCATCTATTTTTTCCGACTTGACCAACCATCCACAAATAGCATCCTGCAACTCATAGAACATGATCCATATGTCTAAAAATAGACATAGTCTAAAAATAGACTTTGCGCCAAAAATAGCCTGCGAGCCCACTTAGTGAAGGCGAATCTTTTCACTAAGCTCATCATCTTGTTGCAATCTCAACATTTTGAACACCCACTTGGTTCCAATAATATTTTTCTCATTTGGACAATGTATGAGTTCCCATGTTTCATTATTTTAGATTTGAAACATTTCTTCTTCCATAGCTTTCACCAAGAGAGGGTCCTTACTAGCTTGAGCAATTTTTTTTTGTTCTACCATGGATAGTAAGGCAACATCATCCTTTCTTGGTGTATTTTTCATCCTTCTTTGGGTTTGTATTCCATCATCTACATTACCAATAAATTTTCTTCTAGATGGTGTTTTTGGAGGAATTTTACTTTCAATGGAGTTTGATATGGTTCTTTTTTATTTTCTTAGTCCTTTTCTTCCTTTTTTGAATCTTCTTCATATTCTTCAAGAATAGAATATTCTTCACAAACTTCAGTTTCCTTTTCTGGAAGCGCCTCGTCAATCTTTACATTAATGCTTTCTACTACCTTTCGTAGTCGATTATTGTAGCATTTGTATGATTTTATCCTTGTAGAATATCCAAGAAATATTCCTTCATCAACACAAGAATCAAACTTGCTTAGTGAGTCTTCATTGATCTTCATAAAGCATTTACTTCCAAAAATTATAAAATGTTTTACTAAAGCAGGCCTTCCTTTCCATAATTCATGCAGAGTCTCATCATTATTTGGTCTTATTTGGGCGATATTCAAGGTATACATTGTTTCCCCAACTGCTTCTCTCTAATTCTTGGCCTACAAATCAACTGCTAGAAACATTTTTCTCTCCATTTATTGCACAGTTCTATTTCTTCTTTCCACTACTCCATTTTGTTTAGGAGTTCTAGCTACAAAAAATTTCTCTTTTGATTCTATGTATTTTACAGAATTCGTTGAATTCCTTTGAAGTAAACTCTCCTCCTCTCTCTGTTCTAAGAACTTGATTTTTTATTCTTTTTCATTTTCCACGAGAGATTTGCAAATTTATAAAGAATGCCCACATCATTCTAGTATAGTCATCTACAATAGAGAAAAGTACCTTTTTCCTTGTTTCTTTGGAGTTCTGGTTGGTCCACATAAATCTGCATGTATGATCTCCAAAGGCTTTGATGTTGAGAATTCCTTAGACTTGAAGCAAGTTCTAGTTTGCTTTCCATGTTGACATGGGACACACACAACTTGTTCTGGTTTTAGAATTTTTGGAATGTCTCTTATTCCACTTGTTTTGTTGATTTTAACCAAGTTGTCAAAATTTAGGTGTCCCAATCACTTGTGCCATAACAAACTTTCATCTGTTTGACTCATGCAGCATTTTTCTTCTTGAATTTTACTCAAAATGTAAACGTTATCTGGCGTCATCTACAAATAGAGAAACATACCTTTCTCCTTGTAGAATTGGAGTTCTGGTTGGTCCACATAAATCTGCATGTATGATCTCCAAAGGCTTTGATGTTGAGAATTCCTTAGTCTTGAAGCAAGTTATAGTTTTCTTTCCATGTTGACATAGGTCACACATAACTTGTTCCAGTTTAGAATTTTTGGAATGTCTCTTATTGCACGTGTTTTGTTGGTTTTAACCAAGTTGTCAAAATCTAGGTGTCCCAATTGCTTGTGTCATAACCAAATTTCATCTGTTTGACTCATGTAGCATTTTTCTTCTTGAATTTTACTCAAAATGTATATGTTATCTGGTGTTCTTATTCCTTTTCCCACAAGTTCTCCTAAAGAGGATTTTCTTATCTCACAATATTTAGTATTGAAGATAACATTATGTCCTTGGTCACAAATATGGCTAACTCTTAGAATGTTTTGTTTGAGCCCTTCTACCAACAGTGTGTTTTGTGCTTTTCTCTTTCCATTAACAAGAGAAATTGTTTCTTTTCCGACAATTTTAGCATATCCAATTCCAAAGTATACTTTTACATCCTTGTTATTTAACGAGATAAACTTATTTTTCTCACCAGTGATGTCTTGAACATCCAATATCCACAAACCATTGATTTTAATCAATTTTTGCACATAAAGCTAGACTGCATTTATTTGTAGTGAGTTCCTCCTTTTTCAACTATTCCCTTTTTGACATAAGTGGGTAATTTTGTGCATCATGACCAAAATCATTGCATTTTGAACATTTTAGTTCATACTTAGACAAAGGATCAAATGAATTATAGGTCTTGTTTTTATCTTTTTATTTTTAGCCAAGCGGCTTATTTTGATAATTGGTCTTATATCTCCTTGAGCTATTATCCTTATAAGCCTTGCAATGCTTAGCTTGATGACCAAGATTTTTATAGTAGAAACAATAACCAAGAAATATAGTTTGATATTTTTTGCATAGCCTTGACTTGATGTAATATTATTTCCTGGAGATAGCTTTCTTTCATTCCTTGGGTTGTTGTAGGTGGATCTTTGTTCTAGGTGGAACGACTTCTCTTCTTTTGGATGATTGCAAAGTATGTCATCATAACATCTTTGGATTTCTTCATTGGCATTCTTCTTTGAACTTGATGATTCACCTTTGAAACCAATTCCAGTCTTATCATGTTGAGGTCTTTGAGTATTAAGGATGGTATCAAGAGTTTGATAACTTTTCCATCTCTTATTAACCTTATTCAACTCTTTCTTTATAGAGACAATTTCAGCTTCACGTTTCTCGCATATTTATTCTCTTTATTTTAGTTTGTTGTTCAAAGATTATTCCTTCCTTTTGGATTCTTCCTTTTCTATTTTGAGAGAACTGACCTTCTTCCTTAATTTTTCATTTTCTTCAATAACACTCATTATTAATTCATATACATTTCCTTCTTCTTCTCTTTCAGAATCATCATCATTTGTAAACGCCATGAATAATACTTCACTGCTTCTAGCATAGTCATCTTATTCATTAGACTCATCAATATCCCTTTTAAGTAGAAAGATATTTTTAGCTCATTTTTTTTATTTTTAATAAAGAATTCTTCTTCATTGGAGTTATCTTGTTTGGAGAAGAAATTATTCTTATTTGACCCTTTCTTCTTGAACATCCTCTTTTTATATTCATCTTCATCATCACTATTGTGCTTATGAGGACACTTTGTAGCATAATTTATCATTCTTCCACATTTGAAGAAAATGAGAGGAAACTTGCCTTTAAGTTTGGACCCTTTCCTTAGTTTATTCAGGAATTGTGCTAGTTTTGTTTCAGTATCGGAATCATCACTTCTATAATTACAAATTTTCCCTTTTTTTGATGTTTTTTAAGCCTTGAATGCAACTTCCTTAGGGTTTGAGATCCATTTTCTAATTTCATATGCAATGTGAATCCCATGAAATTCATCCATTTTTAGGGTATCCAAGTCCTTTATTTCTTCTACGGCACTGACTTTGGAACCAAACTATTATATGTAATATTCCCAAAAGGGAACAAGCAGTAATACCACAATATTGCACAGAAATAACACAGTTCAGCAAAGTAAGAGCAGGAGGCCAATATGGAGGCTCAATATGTACATTTATAACAACAAATCAGAGTTATATTGAAGCCCGTGAGTTATAGAACAGAAAATAGAAGACTTTACATGAAGCAATCCTCAAAAATGAAGTGCTGCAACCATAGAATATGACTGAATAAGCTTGACAACGTTAGTTTATTGGTTGATAACAGTTGTAGATTAAACTTCAGATCTAGAGCAGATTTGTGTACAAAAAGTTAGATCTATATCATATCTGTACACTAGATAGGCTCCTCTTCAAATGCCCCTTAGGGTTTTCAGCAAAAAGTGAAGTACATGGAGTAGATCTGAGATCTTATGCAGCAGATCTGCAAAATGATTCAGAAATTCTGAAGAAAATACAACAGTATTCAGATCAGATTTGAATATGACATGGAATAGATATGAAATCCATGGATCTCCATAGTGAAGGGCAGATCCCCAACACTAGAAATCTCTCCTCCAAAAGTGTGCCAAAACACCCTGCAACTTTACATTTGCAAATAACGCAATACTGGAATGAAAACTGCACTGTAAGCTCTAGAGCATATGTGGCCTCAAGCCAAGATCTAAAATCAGTGCTCCAATCATCCAATACTCTCTTTCCAATGGGATAAAAGGCTTTCCCACTAAAAAGGGGCACTAGAATGGCCTAGACCTGAGTAGATCTACCCTCCACTTGCTGCAGCTTACAAAGACAACCAAACCCTCAACAGGATCTGTGTTGTAGTTGGAAGAAGAGCTTGGCCAAATGCCTGATAGTGGACAAGAAATGCAAGACTCCTCCAAGAGGCCTCTCAAGGAAGGAGGTGGGATTCCCGATCAGGAACACCCAGTGCTAAAACAACACTATTCTCTGCTAAATAGCCAAGAGAATAAGAAATGTATAAATATACAAAATCTTCATAAATATGATAATCATCAACAACCTTCTCATATTGTCCTCCTCTTCCTTTTATAATATTGAGATCTTGTAAAACCCTAAACCATCTCAATGATTTAGCTTCTTTCACATGTGCCACCTCCAACTAAGACTGCGATGTGCATCAATGAGGATCACTTCTTCTAGATATCTATGTTGATTTGGTCATGGTTGACCCAGTCAAATGATTCAATCCCTTTCACACATAAGGGTGTTTATTTAGATAGCCCAGATCTAGCTTTGTTCACATGTGGCATTGATTTATTCACTGTTTTAGGAGTTTTTATGGTCCTCCTTTACACATTTAATCAAGCAACAGAAAAATGAAACAAAATTGAATATTCCCATTAGCTGGGGCTAATTGGGAACATTACAGTCCTCCCCTCAAAAATGTTTCTTGTCCTCAAGCAACTGATAAGGTGAGTGTTGCAACACTTCTCCTCCTCCATTGGTGACACCATCATGAGTTAAGCTTTCTTCATAAGGTAAGTTTTCACCAATCCAACCCTCCATGAATTGTTCCTCCAAAGTCATTATGAGATGTACATATTCCATCCCACAAGGAGTCAAGAACTCAAATGAAACAAACATGGTTGAACCAATACTCTCCTTGAAACATGTAGCATAAGGCACATAGAGAGTCTCCATCCCATGTGGTACATACAAGCTTCCCATCCTCCCTCCATACAATCCCATAAAAAGTACAAGTATGTCATCCATGTATGGAAGCAAAACTACATATACACAAACAGAAATTTGAGCATGAGGAGGTGGGTCATAGTCCCACATATGATACTAGCGCAGTGCATCTCCTGCCTGCATCAGATCAAGGTATGGTAAGTGGTTCCCCCACCACTTAATTGTTGTACATGTTATCTCAATATTGATGAAAGTGTGAGATATGTTTGGTGCCTTTGGGGAGCACTCATCATGATGAAAAATCTCCCTTTGCACATCAAGGGAGAGGCCAAATTCAGAAATTTTAGTGGCCCAATGTTTGCCATGAGATTTACATGATACATCACTCCTCCTTGGAGTCATGGCCTACATAAACAAGGTGAAATAATATGTACAATCAGAAAATAAAACATGCTCTACATGATCATATTCTTCACCAACAATGCTACTCATACACATGGAGTTGTGCATGGATCCTTCTCCTCTTTCAAAAGAAGGAAGAGATGGTTGAAATAAACCCTTCATGGAGTCATGTTGCTACCCCAACTCCACATAGCTCATGCATTCTTGAAAATGCTGATATAGTTCTTCCTTCAAGCCTTCCCAATCAAAGATCCTCATGATGATGTTGTAGATCCTCATGGAATACATATGGCTGAAACTGAACTCTTTGTAAGCTCTTTCTAGCAACTTATTCTTGAGCTTGGAGGCTCTAGACATGAAGATCCTACCATGATGATAGATGACTCCTCCTTGGACTAAATAGCCCTCTTCATGCAGATGGTCATCAAGTATCATACAAGTGTGTAGATATTTGGAATAATCCACCAAAAATTGGGATTTCCAATATAGATCTAAACTGCTCAAAAATGACAGCGCTGATGGTGTATCAACATAAATGTCTGTCATGTTTCTGATCTCCTCCTTGACATCTCCCATGCCAAATATGTGTGTTGGAAGGTGGAGCAACAAAGTTGTAGGCTTGTTAACTTAATCGTAAAATACACAAGAGGTATTGTAATAATAATATATTATATATAAAATGTATAAAATATGATGATAAATGTTACAATGAGGCCCTACTTATATACCCATGTAGGTGACCTTTCATGAATGGGCATGCCTTTTAGACATGCCCTTTCACTAACTTAATGACTACTTACATAATCCCTATTTAACTATTAATAATTATATTAATTATATCTGTTATGAATTATATTCATAACATTTCCTTCCTCTCGAAAAGCTTTGTCCTCAAAGCTTAATTTTTCAAAAATTTTCATCACTTGGGATTATTTGCTTGCCAATGCCATTGAGCACTGGTACCTGATCATGTAGAGTACCTTATGTTGTAGAATTCTCTCGTAATGTTTTATTTGAAACTAGGGTTTGTTTTTTATATATTTTTTCAAGTGAATTAATTATAAACTATATAATCATATACTATATAATTGAATAATTATAAACCTTATAATTATTAAATTATATAATTATAATTGTATTATAATTATATTAATAGTTACGAATTAATATAGCCTAAACGTCTTGAGGTTTTGAAAACGGCGTGTCTGTACATGTCAACGTTCAAGAATGACGTGTCTTTACTCTAGCGTCCCTTCGCATGATTACCGCAAATGTTTTGGCATTACGGCCAATTTTTTTTCTCACCATCTCATCGAAAACCATATAAGCTTCTCACCCCAGTCCACTATGTATTTCGTAGTCGCAAGTTCGAAAACTTAACACCCAGATTTCCGTGAGGTTCAAGCTGCAATCCAATTCGAGGTTTCTGTGAATTATTATAAGAAGGTCTTCCTTCACCATGACAAGGTCTTTCAACAGACTCAGAGCACGCTCTTCTAGTTCCCATATACTAGCACTGTTGCTGCCCGCAGGGGGAGCAGTTTCACTAATCTGTTCAATTAATAGAAGAGCGATTCCTTCTGCGTACAATAGGTTTACAATCAGCGCCTCGTCAATGTAAAGAATTCCCTCAAGAGCTTCAATGGAATTTACATTTACATTCGCATTATCTTCCAAGCTTTTGAATTTCCTGATATCATTTATTTTCTTTCTGATGAGTTCAGGTTCAGAAACAACAGTATCCCAAAAATAATCTGGCTGCCACTGGAGATGAATGGTGGGGTTATCCCTAGTGGAGTTCATGTAAATGGATTCGTCTTTTAAAAAACTCTTATCGAGCACAAGAAGAAAAAGGCATGATGGCAAATGATTTTCCCATGTCATGAACGTTTATACGCCTTGGATGGCTTCGATCGTGGGACCTGGCACACTCGCACTCTCACTCGACATCCCATACGCAATTACTGTACTTGAGGGCAAATCTCTGTGAAATTTCCATTTTTTCTCAAACATTCCAATCTGAAGCTCGCCCACCTTCAAAACTCCATGTTGGCAGAATTTATAGCCTTTTAGCGTGGGCATCTTCGGCAGTTCGTCCATGAACATCTCAAGAGATGAAGCTATCTTGTACAGTTCTTGCGCAGTCACATTCTCAGAGTTTGCTAGAGAGAAGTGGATCAGAATTAAAATGAAAAGCAGTAAATGAGAAAACTACATATTCATTTCTAGCGTCATTTTCATCTCAATTAAAACTTGCTGAGGGTAGTGGTGAGGGGACTTTTGGGAGCACAGTTTGTACATAGTTCTATAAACCTCCATGTACTCTTTACAACGAAACTCGACGAACTCAGCAATTAAAGTTCCCTCCACCTACTTTACCAATGTGTGATCTTCATAGTTATTTTCAAAAATGTCTTTTTCTTTTTCAAAGTTTTCTCTGATGAATTGGACATGTTGACCGATATTTTCTATCTCCCCCATATTTGGAATACCAAGGAAAGTTTCTACCAATTGGGGTTGATATTCTAATTTAGCTATAATTTTCCTATTTCCATGTAAAAACATCTTAAATTTAATTTTTTGCATATTTATTCCAGAATTAGTCCCTAACATATGCTTCTCTTCTTGCCATATGGTTTGTATGGGTGAAGGAGTTTTTCCATATTTTAACTCTGATTGGACAAACTTCCTACTATCAAGTTTTCTTGTGGCCCAAGTGTCTGGCACTACTATTGGTGGAATAAACTCATCATCATTATGGTTGTTGAGATCACCTTCATCTTCATGTGGATCTTCTTGTTTCTCAAGATAGCCTTCTTCCATATTATCTTTAACGGAATCATCCTCATCAATTTCAACTACTTCCATAGATTCCTGGCTAGTAGGCTCATCTTTGTTTTTAAGATCACCTTCATTCTCATAATTTGGGATTTCCATAACCTGATCTTCTTCAGAATGTAGTGATTCTTCATGATTATCTTCTGGATTTTTTGAATCGGCTAAATTGTTCTGTTGACTATGTTCAATATTCGGGAATATTGGTTTTTGCATTATATTTATCTGGTTCAAAATGGCGTTCATCTTCTGCATTGCCTCTTTATCATTGTCTCTAGACTCACTACAAATTTTCAACATTTGTCTTTCTATCTGATTTGTTGTGTCTTGAAGTTGTTTGATGTCATCAGAGTTTCCTGTAACCTTATCCTCAAGATTGACTAATCGTTTAGTGAATTTATTAGAATTATTGATCTTACTCTCAAGTTCAATCAAATTTTTATTGAAATCTTCCATCATCATTGATGAAGACATCGAGCGGTAGAAATTTCGAGGCAAAACATGTAACATCTGAAAGCAACTAACAGTGGCATAGCTGCTTCCTTCCAGGTGAGAAGATCGCAGGCTTTGATACCAAATGGAGCAACAAAGCTGTAGGATTGTTAACTTAATCGTAAAATACACAAGAGGTATTGCAATAATAATATATTATATATAAAATGTATAAAAGATGATGATAAATGTTACAATGAGGCCCTGCTTATATACCCACGCAGGTGGCCTTTCATGAATGGGCATGTCTTTTAGACATGCCCTTTCACTAACTTAATGACTACTTACATAATCCCTATTTAACTATTAATAACTATATTAATTATATCTGTTATGAATTATATTCATAACAAAAGTCCATTCCTTCCATTCTCCTCCTCCCACAGCACAGATCCAGAAATGAGAGTGGGTGATGATGTTGAGGGAAGAATATCTCCCTCCTTCTTGAGCTTACCCAAAACTCACAACGTTGTAGCTTTGTCTTCTAATGCTCCAATGCCTCCTAGATCTAATCTTGGAGCAGCATGTTGTGAGGTCTTCCCCACCAAATCTGAATCAGGTGGCCTCCCAAGTGGTTTTCCACTAGATAAGAGTGTCCCATGCAGAAATCTGATGAACATAATGGATGGGATTGTAAGGTCCTTGCTTCCACTACGCAAATCCATCTTTGTTTTCTATGTGGAAGTGTTATGCATGAGGGGTATGTATGCATGCCTTTGATCATCTGATATTCACCACTCTTCTTGTCCACCCATTCCATTTGCAAAGCCTCCCATTCAGTGATGACTTTCCCCAATGTAATTAACCATTGAACACCCAAAATAACATTGGTGTCTGGTATGTCAACTACAAATAAGTGATCAACCAAAGTGTAGGTTCCCATGGTGACTGAAAGTGATGGAACATAATGCATGCATTTCATTGTTCTATCTCTTGGGACGAAAACAGAGAATCCCTCAATAGTATCAGTGGGTATTTCCCTCCTCTTCAGAAGATGGGCATCAATGAAGTTGTGGGTAGCCCCACTGTCAATCAATACAAAGACCCTCTGATTCATGATTGAACCTTGAACTCTTAAGGTCAAGTACTTAGGTACTCCTCTCAAAGATGAAAGAGTTCCTCCAATAGGAGCAAATTCTCCATTTCCATCTCCTGATGGTGTTGGATCTCCTTCAACATTGTCAACGTTGTGACCTCTTCTTGGTTCATCATCTTCTTCTTCCAGATATGAGAAGACCTCTATATAATGTGCTTTTCCAGCAGCACATCTATGTCCAGGTGCCCATGATTCTTGGCAAGTGAAGCATAGCTTCTTCTTCCTCAGCTCTCTCCGGACATCCTCATCAAGAGGCTTCTTGTTTGGGCTCTCCTTTGAAGGAGCAGCTTTCTTTTCCTTTCCTTTAGAAGGAAAAGAGGGCTTGTGCTGAAAGTTTTCCTTTGCTTTTGGCAAGGCATCTTGAAGGTCTCTAGCCCTCTCAATGGCATCATGCAAGGTAGTGGGCTTGGTATATTTTACCAACCCCCAAAGAGGTTCATCTAGACCATCGATGAACATGTACACCCTTCTTGTTGAAGACAAGTCAGGAACCATAAAAGATAATCTCAAAAATTCAGAAATATAAGACTATGTATTACCTGATTGCTTCAACTTTGCAAGGCTCATGAAAGGTGCCTCTATATCTCTTCTGTCAAATATCTCCACCACCCTTCTAGTGAACTCTGAATAAGTAGTCACATTGGCATGAACCAATGTAGACAAGCCATGGAACCACCAGTCATGTGCTTCACCTTCAAAGCGCAGCGCTGCAATCTTGATAGCTTCCATTTCTGGGACCTTGTTCAATTGAAAGTATATGTCAATTTTTTCTACCCATGCTTTGGCAGAACACTTGGATGACCCATCAAAATTGGGTAGAAATAATCTTCCCATAGAGTGATTTTGATCATGATTCTGAGTGAATCCACCATCTCTATGTTGATGCCTTGGTCTTCTTTTGTCCTTCAGGTGACAGAACTCTTGAAAACTCAAGTGATCCTTGAATCTCTGATTTTGAGACTCGTACTCTTCAAAATAGTCTTTAAGGGATGCTTTATCTTGAAACCCTTCATTTCCCACAGCCAAAAAGGTAGGTATGGTAGAGTGTTGGGAAATATATGGCTGGTGCACTAGTTGATCATGCCAGTGATGAGACATGCCAGAGCTTTCTCCAAGATGGAATCTCTTAGGAAAATATTTGATTCTGTCCATTCTCATTACTTTGATCTCTCTAGAAATACCTTGCATGGCTCTCAAAAGGATCTTTTCAAAGTCCTTTCCTTCATCATCACTTCCAGATTCAGGGGCTTTACCCTTGTCTTTGTCATCATTTGTGTAATCAAATTTCTTTTTTCTTCTTTTTATATACCTCTTCTCTCTGTCAGTAAGAGGCTCCTCTTATCCTGAAGACATATTGGCTTCTTACAGGTTGTGCCAAGAATATTGATCTAATACCACTGTAATATCCCCAAATGGGAACAAGCAACAATACTAAACAATATTGCACAGAAATAACGCAGTTCAGCAAAGTAAGAGTAGGAGGCCAATATGGAGGCTCAATATGTACATTTATAACAAAAAATTAGAGTTATATTGAAGCCCATGAGTTATATAATAGAAAATAGAAGACTTTACATCAAGAAATCCTTAAAAATGAGGTGCTGCAACCATAGAATATGACTAAACAAGCTTGACAACGTTATTTTATTGGCTGATAACAGTTGTAGATTACACTTCAGATCTAGAGCAGATCTGTGTACAAAAATTTAGATCTATATCAGATATTTACACTAGATAGGCTCCTCTTCAAATGCCCCTTGGGGTTTTCAGCAAAAAGTGAAGTACATGGAGTAGATCTAAGATCTTATGCAGTAGATCTGCAAAATGATTCAGAAATTCTAAAGAAAATACAACAGTATTCATATCAGATCCGAATATGACATGGAATAGATTTTAAATCCACGGATCTCCATAGTGAAGGGCAGATCCCCAACACTAGAAATATCTCCTCCAAAAGTGTGCCAAAACACCCTACAACTTTACACTTGCAAATAACACAATACTGGAATGAAAACTACGCTATAAGCTCTAGAACATATGTGGCCTCAAGCCAAGATATGAAATCAGTTCTCCAATCATCCAATACTTTCTGGCCAATGGGATATAAATATTTCCCACTAAAAAGGGGCACTAGAATGGCCTAGACCTGAGTAGATCTAGCCTCCACTTGCTACAGCTTAAAAAGACAACCAAACCCTCAACAGGATATGCATTGTAGTTGGAAGAAGATCTTGGCCAAATGTCTGATAGTGGACAATAAATTTAACACTCCTCCAGGAGGCCTCTCAAGGAAGGAAGTGGGATTCCCAATCAGGAACACCCAATGCTAAACATCACTATTCTCTGCTAAAAAACCAAGAGAATAAGAAATTTCTAAACAGACAAAATCTTCAGAAATATGATAATCATCAACAACCTTCTCATGTTGTCCTCCTCTTCCTTTTATAAGATTGAGATCTTGCAAAACCCTAAACCATCTCAATGATTTATCTTCTTTCACATGTGCCACCTCCAACTAAGATTGTGTTGTGCATCAATGAGGATCACTGCTTCTAGACAATGTTGTTGATTTGGTCATGGTTGACCTAGTCAAATGATTCAATCCATTTCACACATAAGGGTGTTTATTTAGATAGCCCAGATCTAGCTTTGTTCACATGTGGCATTGATTTATTCACTGTTTTAGGAGTTTTATGGTCCTCCTTTATACATTTATTCAAGCACCGGAAAAATGAAACAAAATTGAATATTCCCATTAGCTAGGGCTAATTGTGAACATTAAATTATGGAAGTGATCTCAAAACTTTTTGGAAAATTGTGTTTTCTTCAATGTTTTCACCTAGACCCTTGAATGAGTTGACATATTCATCCACTTGGAGGAAAAATGTTGCAACGTCTTCTTCGTCATCAATTTTAAGACTCTCATATTGTCCTCTATGAGTTTGGAGCTTTTCCTTCTTGACCTTGGAGTCTCCATCATAGATAGAAATACGTTTGTCCCACATTTCCTTAGTAGATTCACAATTCATAACTTTTGTAAATTATGAATCAGAAATTCCACTTGTTATGGAATTTAGTGCTTTGGAATTTTCTATATACATTTTTTTTTTCTGTCCTAATCTGCCGATGGAGAAGGTGGAACTTTATACCCATCTAGAACCGATTTCCATACTTCTGGTCCAAGAGACGTTAAATAGAATTTCATCCTACGTTTCCAAAAGGAAAAATTTATTCCATCAAATTGGGGAATTTTCCTGAATCCTTACTGTTCATTGTGACTAAGAATCCTTCTTCGATCTAATAGGTTGATTATGAATAAGTTGGATTTGATACCAATTGTTGAAATATTGAGGGGGGTGAATCCGTATTTCATTCAATTGTTATAATTAATGCCAGTTAAAAACAATCACAATTACAACCAGAAAGTAAATAATAGGATTTTATTTAGAATAGATGAGGACACCAATCCTCTTTTTAAAACAATAATGTTTAGGGCTCCAACCCTTCAATGTACCAATCTCCAACCTATACTTTTCAAATCTCCAACTTGGACTTCACGAGGCTCCAAGCTCTAGGGCTCCAACCCTATCTTCAGCAAAGTCTCCAACCTTTGTTTTTTTTAGGCTCCAACCTCTAGGGCTCCAAGCCTTCAACATTAAACTTAGTTAAAAAATGGAATGTATAAATGACTTACTTCAGGACTTCCTTCAATGGTAAAACAATTTCTCGACAAAACTGCCACAAACTCCTAATTTTCTGTCTGTCAAAACTCTGAATGAGAGTTTTCTTCACTGTCTAAAATTCTTAGTTCTTCCAAGGCTCCAAGTTATTTACTTCAAATTCTTCTCCAAATGATGTCAATGGGCTGCTTCAAAATTTTCATCAAGTAGCTCTAAAATATTATTATAGGTTTTCCTCAAAATACGTTGTAATTGTAACTCTAAGTTTGTGTAGAGAATATAACCATGGGATTTAATCTGATCTTGTAATGTACTAAATCAAGATATTGAATCTTTCTACAATTTTTGGAAACAAAACATGATCCCATAATCACATAATAAGTAAGAGAAAGAGACAATCAATAACACAACACAAGATGTATCTTGGGAAAGAAACTTCTCAAAACCACGATATCTATATATTAAATAAATTCAAGATCATGAAACAATACAATGTTATTCCTCATACTAAGAAACCTTTGCACTCTGCTGACTGTCTCTCTTTTATCCTGCTCGAATCTTGCATAAAATCTAAGAAAAATCGGTCTAATATTTAACCTTTTGCTTACTTCTGACTGACCTACCTTCCTTACTCATCTTGGGGCAATTGAGCCCCTATTAATTAGGAAAATCCAAATTAATGATTGTGCAATCCTTCAGGGCCTTCCCGATGACCTCATGCATGACCTGTACAAATTTCTAATTATACAACTGATATTTATCTTCCCTTTAACCTCAGTCTCAACTAGGCCTTCCTTAGAACTGACATGAAAAAACTATTTATAGCAAATTATCAGTTATCTGATTGGTCACTACTTGTGAATTAAATCATATTTAATTCAATGGAACTCTCACTAGCTCATCTCTCAGTTAGAACTAGTTAAACTAATTTTAACTCAATTTATTGAGTTAACTAATTATAACTCACAAATAATTGTAACTGGACCCCCTAAAATCATGGGAGAAAATATACATGCCTCCTCTCTGACCTCTAACTCGAAGTACCTAAGCTAACTAAGTCTTCCTGATTCAGTTAACTAATACAAGTTGTCATGAAATGAAATTACAATTTTTCTTCCAATTTAATTAAGGGAAAATTAAATTAGAAGCCCCCTATGGTGCCATTTCCGGATGCCATTTTCATTGTTTCTTGTTTCCAATTTCAATAGTATGATCGCTAACATCATTGAAATACCCTGTTAGGGTCCTATAATAATAGGATTCATAATTTTTTAATTGAATTTGATTAGTCTTGTAATATGTACATACATTTATTTCTGCAAGTTGTTTTCCCATATTTGAAAATAAGAAATTAAAAGAGGGTAAAAGTCCTAAAAGAAAGATCAAATGAATTAAAAGAAAATGATAAAAAAGAATAAAAAATGGACCCCAAACACAAAAAAGAGATAAGAATAAGACATGAAAGTGATGCAAGTCAAAATGGCACTACTAGTTACTTTTCACTACAAAAATAAAATGATTATGTGCAGCTTGTTCAAAATGCCATAATCCATGATGAATTAAATAGTTTAATCGTAACTTTTTCATGTTTATAGATAGAGAATAAAGATCTTTCAAATAGTTTAAACTTGATGAATCAGTAGATAGTTAGAGAATAAATGAGGAGCTCAAAAGTTTAATCTGAGCCCTCGGATGAAATAAGATTAGAATTAGATAGTTTCCTGCTTTAAAAGAAAAATGGATTAGGGTTTGCAAGCTTAAATGAACCCATGAAAATAAAGGAAAAAATGGTAGAATAAATGATGGGTAGGTAGAAAGAAGTTACACAAGGCATGCATAAACATCATCTAGAAAATTACTAATTTCCCTCCCCACAATGTACTTTAGTACTAAAAACCTTCAGTTGTAAAGGCTCACAGCATTTCTCTGACTTTTGTTAGGACCGAACCCAAGGCTTAATGACTGATTGGCACTAAGTATTGTATTCCCTTCATAAAAACCATTTTTCTCAACATCACCCCTTTTTCCTAAAGATAAAATCCATTTTCGTAAGTTAAAACACCTTTTACTTAGGAAAAGTAAAAAAGCCCCTTAACTAATTTCATTTCATACAAAAAATACTCAAAAAACCCACAAATATGCATTATTCTAAGTATTAAGTGTGAAAAGTAAGTATGGGACCACCACTATGAAAATCCGCGCCCAAAATACTTAAATTACACTTTACCTAGTGCATTTGTATATTCATGCTCATACACTCATATTCATTTCATATTAACATTTAACCCAATGTATTAAATCCATTATAACCCTTTATCCCGTAATTATATTAATTCATTTTATTACATATCCCAACCCACATTTTATGTTATCCTATGGTTTAATTAATCCACGTGAAAAATTACCCCGCTCCCCATAGGTTAAATCATATGTTGTTTTACATTATGTATATAGTCCATTCGCTATATAAAAAGCTAAAACCCGCCCCAATATGGACTTTACACATGTTTTCATTATATTTGTTGTGTATAACATATTAAACTCGCCATTCCGCCTATCCCGTTAAACACTAAAACTTTATGTTAAAACTATGTTTTAAACATATGAATCCAATCCCGCTGCATAAAAGACTCTCGAGCCCCATGCCCATTACCCCTTAACTCAACAGATCAATCATGACCATTTTCACTTCCCCTGCCTGATCCAATGGCCCATCATCCATATCGCGATTTCGATGGTGCAGTTGTTAATCGATTTCATATTTGCAATATGAGCGGTATTGCCCCACTCTCTCTCCTCCATGCGTCATCTTTTCACTCGATCGCATCCATTCGTGAAATATCGTTTACCACCTTTATTCGATGCGATAACCGCTTACCTCTAAAAATCCTCCCTGCACCAAACCGCTTCCCATTTAAATTGATTGGCATTAAATGAATACGCTTTTCGAATCAAATTTCTATAGAACAGCAAGATTTACACGTTCAAACCTTTTATGTTGCATTTAATGCTCATTAAACCTTCTCGACTGAAGAAAGAGCGTTTTCGCCATGTTTTCATGCACAAACAACATAAATTCAGTTGAATTCATCGTTGTGACCACTTAAAGCTTCCAAATTGTGTTTAAAGGACTTCAAAAAAGCTTTTGAAAGCTTCCAGACACCCAAAAAACCCTTTTACGAGTCAAATTCCTCAAAATACAGGTATTTTTCAAGAAAAATACCCATTCTACATTTGAAAAGAGCTATAATCATGAATTTAAACCTTCTTGAAGTCTATTTGCGTAAAGAAAAAGGTTTATTTCCTCATATATTCATCTTTATTTCAAAACCCTGATAAATTCACAGTTTCTAAAAGCTGTAAGTTGATTTTTAGGAAGAATCTGATTGTCTTAACCATTGCAAACCTTTAGAAACCCTTTGACTGATTCAAAATCTTTTACAAATGCTCAAAATCCCTTTGTGCATGAATTAGACTGTTTTTAGAGTTGTTTCATCAAAAAAGTCTGCAGTAAACCCTTGTCAAGCTTTTCCTGAGTCTGTAGATGGTTTAAAATTTTGATTTTTGAGCAGAATTGACAGTTTGAGGCAAAGAAACCATAATTTTACCTGTTAAAATCCAAAAGAAACTTCTATTATACCAAAATACCTTCTGTAAACAATCTAATCTTACAAAAGTGTATTAAAAAACCTAAAAAACAAAGTTTTCAAGACCTAGAAAGGTTCAATTGTCAAAAACAAACTCATAAATGGTCTCTAAAAGCACCATTTTCATCAATCCACTACAACCTCCTGTTGTAGATGTTAGCATACCCCTTTAGCTGATATAGATTATAAAATCACTGATCCAGTAATTGAATTCAATCTTCTTGATCTCCACTGCTGGAGCCTAGAAAATCTTTGGATCAGGGAGATGAAGTGCAAATTTGGGAGTCTGATTTTCCCAAATATGTAGTTCCACATACCCATCAGTGCCCTGAAGTCATTAGACCATGTCAAGCTCACTATTCCCCATATCAAAGAGCAATTGTTAATGTTGAGAAAGAAGTATTATTTACTATCACTGTTGAATCCATAAACCAAATGCTTCATTTACAACCAGAGCCAAATACAGTCCCTTTTTCTATTGAAGTTCTGACAAAGTCCTATTTAGAGTTGGATTTCCCCATAAGGTTTAAAATCTTCCAAACCTTTATGCCCTCATATGTTGAATTCCCCAAGTTAAATCCTCCATATTCATCCTCCAAATTCCCAAAAGGATCAAGACATGTTATTCCAATGTTGTCTTTTATCCTTGGTTACTTCATTGATGAACACAATAATGAATCTATACTTTGTTTTTTGTCCATATTTGTGCCTGGTCAACCTCCTTCAATCATTTATAACTTTGCTGAGTATATAGCTGATAGTATCCATGATTAGTTTGTAAAACTTCCTACTGAAGGTGTTTTCAGATATACCTCTATTCCATATGCTTCTCTACTTCCAATCAGATAAATTCCCAATAGGCCTTCAAAAGATGGATGTAGAGGGTAATCCACTGTCAATTATTTTCAGGACTTCTTTAATCAGAAAAGA
The DNA here is from genome assembly GCA_034641835.2 of Pinus albicaulis. Taxonomy (NCBI): domain Eukaryota; kingdom Viridiplantae; phylum Streptophyta; class Pinopsida; order Pinales; family Pinaceae; genus Pinus; species Pinus albicaulis. The sequence goes on from CM076575.1 coordinate 36,121,596, forward strand.
GTCAAATGAATTGACATATGCAGATTTCATAGATTGTTTCGTTCACCCATTGGTAAATATGCTTAAAAACAGTGTGCAGCCTAGGATAAGTGATGAGATTAAGAAGGTTTTACATCTATCAGAGCAGAGTAGAACAGGTTACTTGTATCTTTACCAAAACCACATCGAGGTTAGAGTTTATGGATCAAACCTCTTGCCTTACAAATTGCGAAAGTATTTTCCAATGAGATTGTTTGCCCTAGAATATATAAGACAAATTCTAACCTCAGATTCTGTAAAATTTTTGGCTGCTAAAAAGAAAACTCAGTTCAAACTGAAAAACCAAGTGGGTCCTTTCATATGCAACAACAGGGAAGTAGGTGTAGAGGAAACAAAACAGTTGCTAGAGTATAAGTTGGTTGAAATTTTTCTGTGGAACTATGATCCTTATGGAATAATCAATAAGATGAGGGTGAAATGTAAATTAACCCCTTATATTCATGACAAGAAGCCTGAAATTGAATATTTTTCAAACCAAATAGAGTGGTTAGAAAATACATTGATGGAATCTGTCAAGCAAGGTGATACTAGTCACACTTTACAGACTCCAATTCAGGAGGACAGAACCATAAAGAGAAATAGAGAAGAAAGCTCATATACTGCTGAAACAACCACAGGAACTAGATTTAAGCTCAGGTACAATAAGAAACCAAAAATTAATCCTGCAGACAAAGAAAAGGAAACAGTGGAAATTTTATATTAAGAGAATCCAGAGAAAGATACTGTAACTCACACAATAATTGAAAATGAGAAAGAACCTGCTACTTCTAACACACAAATCATTCAGAAACAACAAATTATGGAAGCATCTTCATCACAACATGCAGAAGATAAATACATGGATATCAAAGAAAAGTATAAACATATTAAGGCTAAAAATGAGGAGATCAAAAATGAAATTTATTCACAATACTTGAAGAAAAATCCAGGGATTCAAAATAGGTTTCTTTCAGCCTTTGATTATACAAATAAAGAATTTCTAATGACAGTGCTACAGCCAGCAGTGCCTAAACCTACAACAACATCAGATTACAAGAGATCTAATATTGAAATTCCAATAGAGGACATTCATCCCTTAGATCAGATTGAGTTCCACAAGAAAAGCTTAGAAATGGTTTATTCTACCATGACCACAAAAGCAATGAGTGTTCAAAAGCTCCAGAACAGTTTGAAAAATATGAGAGATCAACTTAAGGTTGAAAAAGCTTCTTCATATGCTAAAGACACCAGAATCCAGTCTTTATAGGAATTGGTGATTGAAGTAGGGTATGACCCTTCTAATGTGAAAGCTGCAGAAGAATTGGTGAAGAAGAAAAATGTTGATATTGCAGCACTCCGAAAGCAACTGAAATTACCTCCTACAGAGCATCCGCAGGCTAAAGAAATTGTACTTGAAGCAAACCAAAAGGATGAGATGATGAGTCTCATTTTACAGATGACAGCAAAAATCGAGGAGATGGAAATTGAGATGGACAAGCTAGTCCAAGAAAAAGAAGCTGCAAAAACACAAAATGTTCCTCCCACTGTTATTCCTATGGTGACAACAGCAGTGCCTTCAACTCTAGCAGAAGAGTTAGCTCCCAAGGTCCCATTGGCCACAACAATGCCAATCACTTCTTCCACTAATTTTGCCACTGAATCTTCCACTTCAACAGTTTAACAATGAGATAAGGCCAACAAACTCATTAAAGCTATGGAAGACATGTCAATACAAAATAATGAGATAAACAGATTAAAAGAGAAAATCAAGAACCTTGAAGATGCCAAGAAATTAGCACAGATAAATGCTAAAACAGAGGAACAAAAGGCCAAAAGGTTAAGTGAACAGTTAAAGCAGGTGGAAACAGAGTTGACACTGAAGGAACCCATGGCATACATCATAAATCAACTATGGTCCAAAATCATTGAGTCAATCAATGATACTTGGCCATCCATTCAAGTGATATATGAACCGAAAGACTTGCTAAAGGTAGCTAAAGAGGAAATACAGAAGACTATAGATGAATTGGGTGCCAAGCTTGAAGAAGCCTTAGAAATAATCAAGTTTCTCAATACTAAAAAGAAGCAAGAGTTGGATGAAATAGGAGTTACTGACACGACAGAAACAATTCTTAAGGTGAGAAAGGTACTTTCAAAGAAAAACTTGATGAAACAATTGGAAGAAAAGTGTCAAAATATGGACATGGCCATCACTAGATTCATGGTTAAGTTTGACACTTTAAGACTAAAAAGGTCTTCCAAAAATTCTTGTTATCAATGTTAAAATGATGAAACAAGAAGATTACAATAAAAAGATAAGGGAATTTGCCAAAGAACAGGTGCCAGTAAATCAGATTGGCAAGGAGTTCCAACAGGTAAAGTGTTGCACAAAAGCATTGAAAACTTGTTTTATTTACAACATGAGATAAAACACCTCTTTGTGGTCAAGCCAAATTTTGTAAGGTACACTAAAGCAGATGAGAATTTCAGAAAACTCACAAAGATTAAATTACCAGATGAAGAGTTTCGGCAGAAGCTCACAAATTTGCTGTAAAAGACAGTTTGTGGTGAAAAAGGATGAAAAAACAGAGTGTTTTTTTTTTTTTTTTCCAGACTAATCCTAATTTTTTCCATTTTTTCTCCTCCCATGCCACCCACGGGTTTCGAACCGGTGACCTTACAGAACGGAGTTCCTTAACAGTGCACCCCATCACCGACTGTTCTACACCACGTGGGCATGAAAAAACAGAGTGTTGTTTTACACAGTAAACACAAATTTTTACATAGTGAATCAATCAAAATCAGAGGTTAAAGTGTATCATAGGTTAAAGTGTATCAGTTGTTAAAGAGTATCAGGTGAAGATAAAGTTCTAAAATAGATTGAAGATCTATTGCCGGCGTGAAGGACACCTTTACTAGCCAGCTACACCCAAATCCAAACAGCATTACTATTTAAATTGAATAAATAGGACAACTTGTAATTTGTTAAGCAGTTGTCACTATCTTTTTGTATTAAAATGTTATATTTTCCAAAAAAACATTCCTAGGACTGTTCTAGGATATTTTGTATTACTTTTTGTATAAATACTTCATCATTTGAAGTATTAGTGTGGATTAATTGCTGAATTCTATAGCTGGAAGATTTTGAACCTAAGGGTTTTTTTGTAAGCAAGCTCAAGTCAAAAGACTGGATTTCAAGGAATAAAGCGTCATATTATTGGATTCATGTGTTGGGCCACTGAAGTGAAGTACTTTCTACTGTTATCTGTATATTTTCTTAAGTTTTTCATCCATTCATTAATGTGTTCTTGTTAGGTCCCTATATCACTAGTATAGCCCCTTATTATTGTTAGTGTAAACCCCTTATTGTTATTATTGTACCCTTGTAACCCCCATTTTGTTATTATTGTGCCCTTAAATTATTATTGTTAGGTCGGCTAGGATTACATTGTGGCCCACTAGGATTACATTATGGCCCCATGGACTTCCATATATAGAAAGGAGGTTTTGTAAATTGTATCATCCAATAATTGTTCATTTATGTAATGTATTGGAGGTTTCCCCCTCGAAGTGGCTTATTTCTAAGGCGTTGATATTTTTTTTCTTCTATTTTTGGAGCTGGTTACACAACATTTGGTATCAGAGCTTTGGATTCTAGGGTTTCGCTGCTCCAAACAGGTCATCGTGGCATTTTCGCTATAACTTTTTTTCTACGAAGTTTAAGAAGCTGAAATTTTTAGGGTGTGAAGAACAAATCTTGAGGAAGCCTGTGTAAAAATTTCAGAGTTTGGTTCGCAATAATTTCGGAGATAGCATCTGTGCAAGTCAGGTATTTTTTCAGGCTTCTAAACAGGTCATCGTGGCATTTGCGCTATAAATTTTTTTCTACGAAGGTTCAGAATCTGAAATGCATATGGTGCGAAGCTGAAATCCTGATGCAATTCATCAAAAAATTTCAGAGCTTGGTTCGCAATATTTTTAGAGATATGATCTGTGGAAGGTAGTGCGTTTTCAGGCTCCTGAATTTCATCTTAAAGAGGTGATCGTGGGAAAAGTTCAATAACTCTCTCTCTGGAGATTGGATTGGAGTTCCGTCAAAATTGGTCACAAGTACACGGCCTGTAGTTTATTGGCTATCAATTTTAGAGACAAAGGACAAAAAAGTGACACGTGGCAAGTCGTACAAGTTCGCTCTACTGAACCAGTCCAGAATTAGGTCATTGTGGGAGATTGGACACAACTTTGTCTTGGAGAATCCAAATCAGGTCAGACCTGTGGCATTTGAAAGAAGCTTCAGAGGGCTACTACAGGGCTGAATTTCAGATATCTAAGATTTTCAATTACATAGATAATTCAATTTCAATATCGAGCTCCTCAAAGCTAGTAAAAGGTGTGTATTTGTTTTCCGAATTGCATAAGTCTTGTTTGAAGAATCAAGTTGAATTGATTCCAAGGGCATCTTGTAGAATAGATATCAATATTGGATTCTAAAATGGCCCCTAAAAAAAATTCAACACCCATTAAGCCTTCAGAAGGCTCTACTATGACTCATGAAGATGAAGAATTGCAACATGATCTATCAAAATTACAAGAGCAAGTGCAACAAATTTCACTCTCGCAAAAAGCAACAAAAAATGAAATGGAAGTTTTGAAGAACGGCATGGAAGTGAAGATGGACGGTTTGAAGAAAGGCATGGAAGCTAAAATGGATGGCGTGGAAGTCAAGATGGACGGTTTGAAGAATGACATGAAAGACAACATGGAAAACATGAAGAATGATCTAAAAGAATACATGGAAGGCTTGATGACAAGCTTAAAACCAGAAATGATTCCTAATGGCGGAAATATAGGAGAAGAACCTCCCGATGAGAACAAAATAAATGTTAATTGTGATTTCATAAACTCGAATGTTGGCGGGAAGAACCACCATATTCCAAAAATGGATATGAGGAAGTTTGATGGAAAGGATCCTGTAACATGGATACTACAGATGGAGCAATATTTTGATCTCCATAACGTGCAAAACACACAAAAGGTACGCATTGCAACTTACATTTAGAACAAAATACATTTGTATGGTATCAATGGCTTTGCTCCCGTAAAAAAATTGTCACTTGGTCAATTTTTACGGAGGAAATGATAGCACATTATGAGGATACAAAGAGCAACACCTTCTTTACCCAATTGATAAATCTCAAACAAAGGGGTTTAGTGGGGCAGCACATTGAGGACTTCCAAAAATTGAATATAAGGGTAACTGTTACACAGTAATTTGTCACCGTCCCTACCATTCCCCGTCCCGCACAATGGAGGACCCATTATGTGACCTGTGAACACTGTCATGCCTTGAAAACATCATCAATGCATCCCTCTGAGTATGAGCTTCATTTTCCCTTGAGACATCTCCTTGCAAAACTCATGAAAAATAGCTCTTTTTGCATTGGCGCGGGTAGACAGTTCAGTGCTCGCGCCAATCAGGGAAATCCTGTAAAGAGGTCGCGCCACTTGGCGCTCTGTCATAGAGCAGCAATCGCGCCACCCATTTTAGGGACTGTTTTTAAATATGGATGGCGGAAGTTGAGTTCAAACAAACTCACAAACCACTGCCTATCTTGAGTTGGGAGGTTTGGCTGCGGGAGTTCTATGGAAGGGAATTGGTTTTGCCACCTCCCATGGAACCTTCCTTGTTGATAGGGCCAATCCTATAATAATAGGGATCCCAACTCCCTCCTTCCCCATCTATAAAAGCCTGCTCAGATCCATGGCAAGCTAGTCTTGAAGTGCTGAAGCTTTGCATCTCCCTATTCCCAAGTGCCTTTGTATTGTAAAGAATCCCTTCTTTCCCTTAAGGCCCATTCAAGCGAGGAGACCATTGTTACGAGACTCTGGAGAGGTTTCCCTTTCCCTTGGCGAGCTTTGCGAGACGTGGACGACCGGAGACCCGTTCGAAGGAAGCTGCGACGTCAGAACTTGGTTGTAACTTCTATTCGTTTATCATTTTAATAGATGACTATGATTATGGTTCCACTCCTTTTCCATCATGTTAATGCGAGTAATATCTTTTCTGACCGATGTTTAGTTACGTATGCTGGTTCCTATGCTTGTATATGTTCGTTTCTTCTGTGTGCAGGTGTTCATCCGCGGAGATCGCGGAAGGATTGTGATCTGCCAGGGCTGAAGGACGGGGACATCTCTTCTTCGGATCTAGCGTTGGAATCCAGGTAGGCTCTTATCCCAAGTCTTTCATTCGTAACTAGGAGCTTGCGTCATAGCATTGTTTGTTTGTTGCTAGACCCCTGCTGGGCTAGTAGGGATCGCCTCTGTCCGCAGAGGGGATTTACCTCCTCAACAAATTGGCGACTCCGCTGGGGATCGTCCGGTCTTCCTTGTCTTGTTTATGATTGTTTCGCCTTGATTGTTTCTCCTTGCTTGATGAACCTTCTGGGTTGGATTCTTTCATTATTTTAGCTTCTTGGTTTGCTTAGCTTGTATTGGTCTTTTTTCAGAATAGCTTGTTTTTTAATTTTTATTGAAGAACTCGACTGGCGCGGGTTTTAACCCGACAGTCGCGCCACTTGGCGCTTGTTGCATTTGTCTGTCTCGCGCCAATCGGCCTCTGGCGCCAGTTTCAAGGCCACAGTCGCGCCACCCCTGTGATTTTTTTTGAGTTTCTTCATTTTTTGGCTTTCTGAGCTTGACCAGTACTTTTCTTCTTGATTTCCTGATTGTCTGAGTGTGTTGGAGTCTTGTTTGGCTGGAATTCACCGCTATCCTTTGGTTGTTTGCCTCTATCTACCGATTTCGCGTTTTGAGCCCTAGGGCATCTAGTGGCTTAGTGAATCGAGCCCTCCATTGGGAGTTTTGGTGTTTTGATTGTCCTGTCAACTTGTTGATTGATTCTCCACGCTCTCTTAACAGTCTTTGATTGTTTTGCTGCGTCTTTTGAGTGATTGTTCATTCCTTCATTCGGAATTCGTTTTCCCTTGCTTTGGACCTAGATCACGCGGTCCATTGGGAGTTTTCAAGTCTTTCTTTGCTTTGAGGGACTTTGGGTCGATTTAGAGATTTGGTTGCTTGCTTTGTTGAGTGAATGTTGTTTGTTTCGCTCTCTTAGATATCATTTCTCAAATTGTTCCTTTTGTTTTCAGTGCACATTAGCCATTAAACATTGAAAATCGAAAAAAATCTCTTTTGTCTTGATTAATTAGTGCAAATTGTGATCTTTTCCATATTGCTAGTGATTAGTGTTTGAATGAAAAGTGTGCAATTGCATTAGTTGCATTAGAGACGTTCTTGTTTGTATTCCGTTCATTTCGTTTGTATAAAAGCTCTCAACTCTCATTTAACTAGTTTTCATCGAACGAAATGTTGCATCGTGGCATATAGCTTGCATTTAGGAGACACTACATACGATAGGGCCTGGAAATTGAAACTTAATTGAAGATCAACTGCAAAATTTATTCAATTAACCTAAGGCAACATTGGAACTTAACGAAACATATTTAGAAGGTCTAGGCTAGAGACGTGTTCCGGCGTCGTTAAACCTAGCAGCTGTCGTTCGCCTGTTGGCTTTAGACAGCGCTAGTATGGACTTGCGCTCCCCGTACCGTCGCGTATATAAAGGGAGACCCCTCTAGGTTTTCAATCCTTTATCCACAGGAAGCCGAGTCTGCCGCCCTATACCCGTGATACACCGAACACAGCATTCGGGGAGACTACCTGCACGTACGGAAAGTCCTTGGTCGATTTCTGTTTCATTATTGAAACCAAGGTGTATATTGCGGTTCACGGATATTTGGTACACCCTTTGTGCCTAGTTTTTCCTGAGCAGTCATTTGGTCTTTTCTGACTCCCTAAACTTGAAAAGACCGTCAAGCGCTTGTTCTTTCACGCTTGTATCAACTCTGAAAGAGATAGAGTCATCTTTTTATCGTTTCTCGACTCTTAAAACATGAAACGGTAGAATTTGTTTATTTTCCAATGTGGTAAAATCAATCTCCCACGATTACACACCCGTTTAGACATTGCTTGTGACTGTTTGATCGTGTGTCTTAACTCGTTTTCAGCCCGTGTGTGGTTTTTAGTTTGATGGCAACTTTTTCAGAGTTCACCAACCAAGGAATCCCCTCAGAAGGGAATCCTGGTCATTTTCCTCCTTTTGGAAATGTTGGTGCTCCTTACATGGCGACGTTGTCCCTTCCTGGGTTAACTGTTGGGTTGCCTGTTTGGTTGTTCTCAACCTCTGTTGTCCCGAATAACTCCGTTATTGTTCAGTCAGTCCCTCCGACGGAACAACATCATGTTGATTCCAAGGTGGACCTCTCCCCTTCTTCGCCTGTTTCTGCGTCCTCCTCTTCTACTTCGCCTGGTGAAAGTCTGGATTCAAGTAACCAGGTGGCTAAGAAGAAGAAGAAGAAGACAAAGAAGAAGAAGTTCGATAAGCGAGAGGCTAAATGTACAGCTACTATCCCTAAGGAATCTCCTCTCGATAGTCCTTCCAACCCTCCTCGGAAAGTCAAGTTCCCGTGCATGTTGTGCACGGGAGACCATCTTCTTCGAGACTGCCCTGGCATTCCCAAGGTGCTCGAAGTATGGTCCAACGGCCGCCCACCGTTGCCTTTGGCTTCCGAGAGTCAGGTTGGGGGCACTGGTAAGGCTCCTAAGAAGCAGGGTAAGATCACCAATCCATGTAAGTTGTGTGAAGGGCACCATGCTATTCACCTTTGTCCTTATATGGATGAAGCCAAGCGAGTCTTGGACAACCTGACTGTTTCTACACCACGCCTCCCGGCTGGTTATAAACAGCTTTCTGTGAGTCCTCTACCAGTTGATCCGACGATTGGTCAAGAGTCATCCTTGGTCGATCCCACTCCCCCAGAAATTCAAATTCATGAATCCGCCCTTGACCAACCATTGGTCGTAGGATCGGTTGAACTGGCCCCGTCCGCGGTGCACCAGGTCTTTTCTGTCGAGAGTGGATCTCACACCCCTCATGTTCTTCTGGTTTCTTCAGATTCTTCAGACTTGGAGAGAGATTCTCCTGTCCCTGTACTTCAAGAAGTTTCTCCTCCGCCTCCCAAGATGGAGGCTACGGAGGATTTTCCTCCCGCCTTCGAGATGGAGGTCATGGAGGAGGCTTCTGCTTCCGTAAAATTAGGGGAAGACCTTCGCATTTCGATGGTAGCCCCTCCGAGTAGTTTGGTCGCTTCCTTTGACTGGAATCGATTTGCAGGATTTCGCCTTCCGTCTTATGTGCCTTTCGAGATCACAGTACAGGCTCTTGGTCTGGTTGTACCCAGCACCATTATAGACGAAGGTGCGTCTGTTAGTATTCTGTCTTCAACTACCTGGCAAGCTTTCGGTTCGCCGCCGCTTGCTCCTGTTACGCAGAATCTGCTCACTTTTAACAGAAGGACGAGTCAACCGTTGGGGATCCTTCCAAGGTTACCTGTTACTTTGGGAGGTAAAACCGTCCATATGGACGTGATGGTCGTTCCAGGCCCTTTGGATTTCAATCTGCTTTTGGGGCGCGATTACACCTATGCCATGGGAGCGCTCGTCTCCTCCCTCTTTCGTGTGGTCTGTTTTCCACATGAAGGAAGGATCGTGACCATTGATCAGCTATCGTTCTTTGGTCCTAATGTGGCAACTGGTCCGCCATCACCCCCTCCTGGTTTTTATCCACCTGTTGTATCTGCCCCACCGCAGGTCAACTATGTGGCTACCTACCCCGTGCCTGTGCCCAGTGATGATTCCATCGTGCATCATGTGCTGGGAGCATTGGGTCCTGACTTCCAGGATGTCTCCCTTCCATCAGGAGTGGAACTCTTGGAAGCGATGACTTCTTGTTCATTATGATGAAGTCGGTCGGAGCAGAGTTCCTTGTCTTGTGTCAAGCTCCTTAAAAAATGAAACAAGGTCGTCGGAGCATAGTTCCTTGTCTTGTGTCAAGCTCCTTAAAAAATGAAACAAGGGTGTCCGAGGATAGTTCTTTTAATGTGTCAACCTCGTTAAAATAATGAAACACGTTCTTGTTCAATTCGAGTCTTTGATCAGATCTCGTAAAATCCCAGTCGAGTCTTTCTTAGATCTCGTAACTTGAACCTTCACTCCATCTGCCTTTCATATGGATTGAAGCTTGGGGGGCATGTACCTCGAATTGAGTCACCATGCTGGGGGCATGCTTACTTTTCAAGCATAGTTTGTTTCCGTTTCAAGCTTGTGTAAAAATGAAACCGGTTTCAAGCATAGTTTATCTTTGTTTCAAGCTTGTGTAAAAATGAAACCAACTTCAAGCAAAGTTTCCTAATTTCAAGCTTGTGTAAAAATGAAACCTTGCCCGTTTTACCTCTTGTGATTGCCATTTTATCAGCCTGTTTTGCCAGATGAGCCTTGGTTTTCTCACTCCATCGTCACTATCTGCTTGGCCGATCATATGCCTTCACTTGGTTGTTTTACCCGTTCCTGAGGAACCGCTGCGATGAGTGGTCTTGTTAGCCAGCCTCTTAACTTTTACTTGTTTTGAGAAGTTCCACCATTACCGGAACCAGTAGCTACCCTTTATACCACTCGTTCCTCCAGGAGGAGTCATCTTTCAGCTCTTTTCTGACTCTCTAAATATGAAAAGATTTCCGAGGCCCTTGTCGTTTCGATCTCGTTAAAATGGACACGAATCGACATTCACCCGGTATAAGTTTAACCCTTTTTCGGGCCGGGATGGATTGATTACGAAAAAGGAATACCCTAGCCTATCGCGACTAGGAGGTTTTCCCGGATATTGTTTTCTACCTTTTCGGATCTGGGGAACTATTTACGAAAAGGGACCTGTGGAGTTTTCTTTTCCGCTGTCTTTTCAAACTCTCTAAATGTGAAAAGACGCCGAGTTCTTCCTTTGTCAGACTCGTTAAACCCTGATGACATCGGATCTAGTCGAAATGACGTTCTCCGAGTTCCTCCTTCCTAGGACTCGTTAAATGCACTAGGATGGATTCACCCGAAGGGCGGACTTATATCGCAAGCATATGCTATCCCCTTCAAGCTTGTTATCAAAAATAATTGGGGTACTCGCCAGAAATGGTGGGGGAAAATGGAACCATCATCGTTGTCGTCGGCAGTATGTCGCTCTTGAACATGGCACTTGTCTGCATCCGTGTCGGGTTGGGGACATCTCATCTCGTTGCTTCACTTTGCCTCCATGGGTTTGGGTAATCTCTTTTGACCTCTCATCTATTCACTGCCTCGTCACCATGACCTCTGATCCGTTGATGTCAAATACTGCCAAGTCCACTGTCGTGCCGTTCATGTGTTCAAGAGAAGTTGGCCTCTGCAAATATCAACCTTCCTCTGTTTCTCATACGATCCTGATTCACAACAAAACATCATGTTCCTCTGTCTCGTGTCGATGATGTGGGAATCATTATGGCCCACCTTCGATCAAGGTCACTTCTTGTCGACTTCAACTCATTATCCAGGAAGTTGGTCTAGAGACTCCTGATGGTACCTTGGAGCCTGCATGCCTCAATGGCAGGTTCGTCGCATTCGACGTGAGGTTTTCATCATTGGCCTCCGATCGAATGATTCTGCGGGTGTTCGACGTCAGCTCATTTATTCACACGCCATAGATTGTACCTGTAGTACCTTGAGGACCATTGTCATTATTGGTGGTTTCTCTCGCGTCTGTTAACAGCTTTCATCATTGGCTGGTAATCAGACGATGTTCTTGCATGTTCGACATCAGCTCACATATTCACATGCTCGAACTTGTACTTGTTTGGGTCGATATGGAGCGCAAGACCCTGGATTGTGTCTGTTGTAATCCAGGCTGCGATTGTGGATTATTATCATTATGTACATGACTCATTGATTGGATGGCTGCGACCATACCTGAGTCTATTTGTTTGATCTTAGTTGGATGGCTGCGCCCATACCCTAGATCCGGATTATAGCATACTCTGTTCGGATGGCTGCGTCCATACCATATATATATACATCATGTACTTGAGATATCAGTTGTATCTGTCTGTGCAGGTTTTTCGACGGCGGGCCTTCAGTTGGACATGTTCTCGTAAAGCATTTCACCCCTCTCTCTCTCGGGCCTCATGCTTTAGGGGGCATCTGTTACACAGTAATTTGTCACCGTCGCTACCATTCCCCGTCCCGCACAATGGGGGACCCATTATGTGACCTGTGAACACTATCATGCCTTGAAAACATCATCAATGCATCCCTCTGAGTATGAGCTTCATTTTCCCTTGAGACATCTCCTTGCAAAACTCATGAAAAACAGCTCTTTTTGCATTGGCGCGGGTAGGCAGTTCAGTGCTCGCGCCAATCAGGGAAATCCTGTAAAGAGGTCGCGCCACTTGGCGCTCTGTCATAGAGCAGCAATCGCGCCACCCATTTTAGGGACTGTTTTTTAAATATGGATGGCGGAAGTTGAGTTCAAACAAACTCGCAACCATTGCCTATCTTGAGTTGGGAGGTTTGGCTGCGGGAGTTCTATGGAAGGGAAGTGGTTTTGCCACCTTCTATGGAACCTTCCTTGTTGATAGGGCCAATCCCATAATAATAGGGATCCCAATTCCCTCCTTCCCCATCTATAAAAGCTTGCTCAGATCCATGGCAAGCTAGTCTTGAAGTGCTGAAGCTTTGCATCTCCCTATTCCCAAGTGCCTTTGTGCTGTAAAGAATCCCTTCTTTCCCTTAAGGCCCATTCAAGCGAGGAGGCCATTGTTACGAGACTCTGGAGAGGTTTCCCTTTCCTTGGCGAGCCTTAGAGGCAGTGAACTGACAGGAGACCGATTCACAGGAAGGAAGAGCTGCTGACGTCGAGAACTTGGTTGTAACTTCTATTGGTTATCATTTTAATAGATGACTATGATTATGGTTCCTCTTTTCCCATTATGTTAATGCGAGTAATGTCTTCATTGATGTTTAGTTACGTATCACTGGTTCTATACTTGTATCGTTCGTTTCTTCGTAATGCAGTGTTCATCCGCGGAGATCGCGAAAGGATTGTGATGCACGGGGCGAAGGACGCGGGGACATCTCTTCTTCGAGATCTGGCGTTGGAATCGGTAGGCTCTTATCCCAAGTCTCTTTCATTCGTAACTTTAGGAGCTTTAACGTCATAGCATTGTTTGTTTGTTGCTAGACCCTATGTGAAGCTAGTAGGGATCGACTCTGTCATGAGAGGTTACCTCCTCAACGATAGCGATCTTCTGGAAGGAACACAGGGTTGATCTCTTCCTAGGCACTTTAAAGGATAACATCCAACATGAAGTTCGCGTTTTGGAACCTGATTCATTGGAGAAGGCATTCAGGTTGGCAAGAAAAGTTGAATGTAAAATTATGGCGACAAGGAATCCTACCACTCAATTCTATAAAGAAGGAAGTGTTGCTACGCCTAGATTTCCACAACCTACAAGGTTGACACCACAACAATTGGAAGAAAAAAGAGCAAAAGGGCTTTGCTACAGGTGTGATAGCAAATACACTAAAGGTCATAAGTGTGCTGAGAAGAAATTATTTTACATAGATTGTGAAGAGGAAGAAGAAAATGAACAAGAAGAGGATATACACCAGGAACCAACCTAAGAAGAGGAAGAAATGAGTCCGACCATATCGTGTAATGCATTGGCAGGAATTGCCACTCCTCAAACTCTCAAGATAGAAGGACATATCAAGAAGAAAAAGGTAATAGTGTTGATTGATTCAGGTAGTACCCATAATTTTATTCATTGTAAGGTAGCCAAGGAATTGAATTGTTTCCTATACCCGGCACTAGAATGTCAAGTGATGGTTGCAAATGGAGGAACTATAAATTGCTCTGGAAAATGCCATAATATCAAGCTAACCATGGGGGAATATGTATTGAATAGTCCAATGCTTTCCATTCCTATGGGAGGTGTTGATGTTGTACTAGGAGTACAATGGTTACAATCTTTGGAGACGGTAGCTTTTAATTTTCAAGAAATTTTCTTGAAATTTTTTTCAGAAGGAAAGGAAGTCGAATTACGGGGTATTGAAGGGAATCCGGGAAGGATAATAAGCTCTAATGTCATGACAAAGCTTCTAAAGAAAGAACAACGAGGCGTAATTGCACAATTATGCTCACTAGAAGTTCCAACATCAAAATCATCTATTTCTGCAGATCTCCAACAAGTATTGGAGAATCATTCCAAGGTGTTTGAAACTCCCAAAAGGACTCCTACCTATTCGTGATCATGATCATGCTATTCATTTGATTCCAGGAAGTGTTCCTCCAAACATCAGGCCTTATAGATATCCTTATGCCCAAAAGAGCGAAATTCAACGTATGATTGCAGAAATGTTAGGCGGGTATAATTCAACCTAGTCAAAGTTCTTTCTCTGCTCCTGTAGTATTGGTACACAAGAAGGATGGATCATGGCGAATGTGTCCAGATTATAGGGAGCTCAATAAGCTCACCATTAAAGATAAATTTCCCATTCCAGTGATTGATGAATTATTGGATGAATTACATGGAGCAATTTATTTTACCAAATTGGATCTTCGTTCAGGGTATCATCAAATTAGAATGAAGACTGAAGATATTCCAAAAACGGCATTTCGAACTCATGAGGGTCATTATGAATTTTTGGTCATGCCTTTTGGCCTTACCAATGCACCTTCTACATTTCAAGGGTTGATGAATTCCATTTTCAAACCCTTCCTTAGAAAAATTGTGCTAGTATTTTTTGATGATATACTAATCTACAGCAGGTCTTGGAAGGATCATGTTGAACATGTTGACAGGGTGCTCAAACTATTGCGGGAGAAACAATTATATGCAAAAACATCCAAATGTTTCTTTGGAGTACAAGAGGTGGAATATCTGGGTCATATTGTATCTCACGAGGGTGTTAAAGTAGACCCTAACAAAATTAAAGCCATTAGGGAATGGAAAGTCCCCACAACCATAAAGCAGTTGCGAGGATTTCTCGGGTTAACAGGGTATTATCGCAAGTTTGTTAAGAATTATGGGAGAATAGCAACACCTATAACAACATTATTGAAGAAAGATGCATTTTCATGGACTCCTGAAGCAACTAAGGCCTTTGAACATCTTAAAGAGGCAATGTGCCTAGCACCGGTCTTAGCTACGCCGGACTTCACAAAAACCTTTATTGTGGAATGTGATGCCTCAGGAAATGGAATTGGTGCAGTTTTAATGCAGGAAGGAAGACCCATTGCTTTTGAAAGTCGTCCGATCAAAGGAAAGTATTTACAGAAACCTATTTATGAGAAGGAAATGTTAGCAATACTACATGCACTAAAGAAATGGCGAACTTACCTAATGGGAAGACACTTAAAGGTAAAAACTGATCATGATAGTCTTAAACACTTTTTGGAACAAAGACTATCGTCGGAAGAACAACAAAAATGGGTCACAAAGATGTTGGGTTATGACTTTGAAATAATCTACAAAAAAGGAAAGCTTAATGTTGTTGCAGATGCACTCTCAAGAAAGAATGAAGAGGTGGAAGCATTGCTTTGTGCCATTTCTATTATCCAGCCAGATTGGATAACCGAAGCAAGAGATGAATGGAAGAAGGAAAAATATGTATGGACACTCATTCAAAAGTTGCAGCAAGATCCTAGTACATCTGATACATTTAGTTGGAAAAATGATTCCTTATGGTACAAAGATCGCTTATATCTTTGTAAGAATTCACAACTAAAACAAAAGATTCTTCTGGAATTGCACACTTCTCCTTTAGGAGGACACTCAGGATTTTTAAAAACTTACCACAGGGTGAAGAAAGAATTTTTTTGGGATGGCCTTAAATCTGATATTCGAAAGTTTTTGGCGGAATGTTTGGTTTGCCAGCAGAATAAAGTGGAAACAATTAAGACCCCAGGACTTCTACAACCTTTATCCATTCCAGGTCAACGTTGGGAGGAGATTTCAATGGATTTTATCACAGGTTTACCTAAGTCCGAAGGAAAGAGTGTCATCATGGTGGTAGTTGATAGACTTACCAAGTATGCACACTTTTGTGCTTTATCTCATCCATTTAAAGCAAGTACGGTTGCTACTACATTTATGGACAGAATTCAAAAGCTACATGGAAGCCCAAGGGTTATTGTGAGCGACAGAGATCCCATTTTTACTGGAAATTTTTGGACGGAGTTATTTTCTTGTTTGGGTACTCAATTAGCTCATAGCTCATCTTATCATCCTCAATGCGATGGTCAAGCTGAGATAGTGAATAAATTTTTGGAAGGATATCTTCCTTTTTTGTATCTGATAAACAAACACAATGGGTCAAGTGGTTACCTCTCATTGAATGGTGGTATAACACTTCCTTCCATACTGCAGCAAAAATGACCCCATTTATGGCACTTTATGGATATCATCCACCATCCATCACATCATCTTTAAGGGAAAATTCGAAGGTTCAAGCAGTGGAAGATCACATCGAGCATCGGCAAGAAGTTCTCCAACTCTTAAAGGATAACCTGAATTTGGCACAAAATCGAATGAAACAACAGGCAGATCAACATCGTAGCGAGAGAAGTTTTGATGTAGGAGATTGGGTATTTTTACGGCTACAACCATACAAACAAATGTCCCTCAAGCAAGAAAAGAAGGATAATAAATTATCGTCAAAGTACTATGGTCCTTACAAGGTGTTGCAAAAGATTGGTACTATGGCATACAAATTGGAGCTTCCTGCTTCTTCGCGAGTACATCCAGTTTTCCATGTTTCATGCTTAAAGAAGGTTATAGGTGAAAATCTTCAAGTTCAAACAATATTGCCAGAACTTGATGAGGAAGGAAAAATCATATTGGAACCAGAAGCGGTCATGGAAACAAGAACTCGACAACTACGGAATCGATCAATTTCAGAGTATCTCATCGAGTGGAAGAACTTACCCACTGAAGATTCTACATGGGAGGATGATAATTTTATACAGAAGCACCCAGAGCTACTCAAGCGTTGAGGACAACACTTTTTGAAGGAGAGGGGCATGTTAGGTCCCTATATTACTAGTATAGTCCCTTATTGTTGTTAGTGTAACCCCCTTATTGTTATTATTGTACCCTTGTAACCCCCATTTTATTATTATTGTGCCCTTAAATTATTATTGTTAGGTCGGCTAGGATTACATTGTGGCCCACTAGGATTACATTATAGCCCCATGGACTCCTATATATAGAAAGGAGGTTTTGTGAATTGTATCATCCAAGAATTGTTCATTTATGTAATGTATTGGAGGTTGCCCCCTCGAAGTGGCTCATTTCTAAGGCGTTGATATCTCTTTTCTTCTCTTTTTGGAGCTGGTTACACAACAGTTCTAAATTTTAATGTGAAATTAGGAATTATTATATCAGAATTTGTCAAAAGCACTCTGTTATTGAGTGGTTTTCATTGAAATGTTTTCTGTTGATATCCAGAATAGGGAACCCTTAATTGCTCCCTAATTTCAATTGACCTCTCCCATTTTAATCCTTATCCAGATCAAATAATTCTTAATTTCTCTTTATCTCGATTAAAGCCACTTCACCATCAACCTTTGAAGATCTTTAGTGACACTACTATCTTGCCCTTTAAACATTTGACTTTAGACCTTGATCCTGATCTTTTTGCTTGACACATTGACTCCATCTGCCCAATGGATTAGAGATTCACAGTTATCCATCTCATTAAGTGATTTTCCCACCAAAAAAATCAAAACCCCAAAACCAATTTTCCCTATATAACTAGCCTAAAATCAGATATAAAAACAAAGTTAAATCTTATGGAGAGAGCCCTCTATGAACCTTAGGAAGGCTAGATCCTAAAGCTTAAAAGTAGGCTTGTGGTTACCTCTAATATTCTTTGAACTATAAAATCAAAATCTCACAACTTTGGGAATTATTAGAGTGATAACATACTGGCGACCACACTGGGGAACTAACCAATCCTCAGTTTTAAAATAGGTCTTAAAGGAAATATTTTTATTATATTTTCACCTTAACACTATTTTAATACGTTGTGAGTATATTTTCATAAAAAAATGTAATTTTGGTTTCTAGAAGAGTCTACTATACCAGGTCAAATCCAGATCCACAACCTGTTATCATAGTAGATGATCCTGACAGAATTGGAAAAAAGAATAAAAAAGTAGAGGATTTAGGTAATAAATTTTCCTTAGTCAGAGCTAATTCCCTTCCAAAACAGTTATCAAGTATACAAGACATAGAATTTGACTTAAATTTTTAACATTCTTTATTCAGAAAAAAATTAGAAAGTGACTTAAATAGTACTGTTATAGATCTTGATTTTATTTCATTTCTTGAAACTAAGCAGGAAATTGTTTTAGTAGATTCTAAATCAAATATTTTTGAGGTTTATGATAAACTTGATGCAATAAATGCTACTATACTTGAGGAAATAGATGAAGCTATTTTTCAGCATTCAGTTGAATTAAGTGCTTTATCAACTTATACCCCTAAGCCCTCTACCACTCATTTAGATACCAGCCTTTTAGAATCTCAAGGTTCATCTCTATTTACCACCACATCATCCATTATCTCCACCACACTTCATTCCACAGATCTATTTATTCCTAAGCAACCATTTCAACCTAGAGTATTATTTCCATCCTCCACCACTTCAACTCCATCCACTAGTTTTTCTTCTGCATTTTCCAACACATCATTCTCATTCCCAAGCACCTCATCATATTTCCCAACTTCATATTTTTGTTTCTCAACCACATTTGCCAATACATCTTCTTATATCCCAATCTCATCTGCAAGTTCTTTAACTACATCAGCAAGTACTTCTAGTTCTGCTCCAAGTACTTCCAACTTACCTCCTAGCCAAGCTAGAATTCAAGCCATGGCTGCTAGATATGCTCCCTTGGTCCTTCCAGCGTAATTACATGATATGCCCCAGGAATATCAAAGTAAAATAGCTCAATTTGATGCAACCACTCAATACACTTCCCAACAGCATGTTAATAAGATGACAGACTATTTTGAACTTCATGAAATAGATGAGTATGATGTTCAAATGAGACTTTTTGCTCAAACATTAACTAGGGAGGTGAAAAAATGATTTAAAGGTTTAAATGCTGGTAGTATTGCTGATTTATCAGTCTTTCATATATTATTCATTAATAAATGGGAAAAGAAGAAAAATACACTACAAAAATTATCTGAATTTGAGAGCATTAAAAGAGCACCTAATGAAACAATCCAAGATTACTGTAATAGATACAACAACATTTATAATTCAATTCCTTCTAATCTTAAGCCTCCTCTAGATTTTGTTCTTCTGAAATTCCCTGATGGATTTGATACAGACATAGCATATCAATTGAGAGAGAGGAATCCTGAAACTTTAGAGCAGATGCAAAGTAATTCTGTTAGTGTAGAGGCAAATTTGTTGGCTAGAAAAGCTACATTAAGCAATGAAAGAAGAGTAACAATAAAAGAAGAAACATCTACTTCAAATTTAAAAATAGATCAATTAGCAAAAACATTAGAGAGAATGATGGATAGATTAGATAATATGGAAAGGAAGCCACAATGGGATAACTAACAACAAATTAGAAATCCCAATTTCAGGGAAAACACCAATACTGGAAAATCTAGAGAATCAGCACCTGACCAAACAATAAGACCACATTTCCAAGAGAACTATGCCGAAAGTTCTCATCAAAATGATGATGATGAAGACACCATAAATCTAATGGGTATTAATGATGATAACACCGTCTTTCTTACACAAGAAGACAAGGAGTTATATGATTTACAACAGCTGCAATTAGATTCTGGTGAATCATTTGATTACAAACAAGGTTATGAGTTTGCTATAGGGAAAACAAGCAAAACTCCAATTCATCTCAGAAAATTTCAAGCCCTAAAAATTTCACCTAGTCCCAAAATTATTGACATAACAGATGATGTTGTCAAAAAATCAATAGATTCACAAAAATATATTGCTGTAAAAACAAATAATTCTGCTAAAACAACAATTTTAGACTCCAAGACACCCACTGTTGATTCAAAATCAGCTGATCCAAACACTGCCACAACTAAAACAGATTCTGAAAATACAAAATCTACAAAAACATCTACTACTTCTCAAACTATTCTTGAAAAGAAAACTAAAGGCAGTAAGACAATAGAAACACAAACTGAAAATGAGAAAACAGTTGTAGGAAAAGAAGATAAACCTACTCAAACTACTGTTACAAAAGAAGAGATAATTTAGCTAGGAAAATCACAAGCTCCATTTAATATCCAAGCTAAAATTTCCAAATTAAAAATACCAATTCCTTTGACAAAATTGGTAAAACATGATTTGTACAAAACTACTATCACTGAAACTTTAAACATGAATGATGGAGAAGATTCAGTAAATCTAAGTGATGATCAACCAGAGTTAATTTTTGGTCTTGATGTTAATGGAAAACACCAAGATGGAGCAGTTCCACCGTTTTACACTAGCTTAACTGTTCATGATCAAATATTACATAATGCAATGCTAGATTTAGGGGCTTCACACAATTTAATGCCAAAAGCAATAATGGAAACCCTGAATTTGGATATCACTAGGCCTTACAAAGATCTCTTTTCATTTGATTCCAGCAAAGTGAAATGTTTAGGTTTGATTAAAGAATTATGTGTCACATTAGTTCAATATCTTGGTAAAAGCATACTTATGGACATTGTAGTAGTTGACATCCCTCTCAACTATGGAATTTTCTTATCTCGCTCATGGGGAGCTAAATTGCAAGGATCTCTACAATTTGATATGTCATATGCAATAATATCAGTTTTTGGTCAACTAGAGAAACTTTATAGAGAAACATTGATGAAATATATGGTTAGTAGTGTTGAAAGACTAAGAAATTATCCTATTTACTCTACACCTACTGACATGGATTCATTCATTTTGTGTAACTCTGAAACTAGAATTGAAAACAAAATTGAACTAAAAGAGAAAAAGAAAGCACCAGATAGTGAAAACATCTTTCATGAATCATTATGGCACCTAGATTTTGATGGATCAGTCAATAAATTAGGAGCAGGAGTAGGAGTTTGGAAAACAATCATGCAGAAGGTCATGCTTTTAGACTAAATTTTAAATGTACCAACAACATCGCTGAATATGAAGCTCTTATTTTAGGACTGCAAATTGTCGAGAATTTAGGAGGTAAAAGAGTTTCAATTATGGGAGATTCAGAGTTAATTGTGAAACAGATAACTAGAGAATATTCTATTTATAATCCAAGATTAAGTCGATATAGAGACATCATTTTAGATTTAATTAAGGAACTATTAGAATGTGATTTTTCTGCAATATCAAGAAAACAGAACATACAGGCTCATTGCTTAGCAACTTTTACTAGTACCTATAATCTGCCATTTCAACCAAGTCATAGATATACTGTAGAAGTTAAACACAGACCTATAATTCCAGATAATCTCAAATATTGACAAATTTTTTCACAAGATGAATAGATTTATCATTTCATGAACAATGAAGGAGAATTTTAGAATTGTAATATAGACACAAATTGTACAGTAAATCAAAACTTAGATAGTGAGATTTATTTAAATAATATAGATGTCAATAATGTAGATTTTTCTAAACCTACTAATTTAGTCAATTAGACATAGATAATTTAGAAAAAGTAGAGATTGAAGAGTTAGCAGATGATGAATCTGATATTTTGAACCTTAAAGACAACTTTTTACCAAAAGGCTTAACCCCTTTAGAAGATGTATTTGACTCTAATGATGTTGCAAGAAAACCTAATATGGAGCCATTAATATCTGATATTGAGGAAAGTAATATTGGTACAGAGTTAAAACCTAAGATGATTAAACTTTCAAAAGCTTTACCTCAGGAAGAAAAAGAAAAGTACATATCTCTTTTTAAGGAATTTCAGGATGTTTTTTCTTGGAGTTATGAGGACTTAAAATCCTATGACACTAGTATAATATAGCATAAAATACCTATAAAAGGATACCAAAAACATTTTAAATAGAAGTTAAGAAGGATCAATCCTGTTTTGATGCCTTTAATTGAGAAAGAGGTAAAAAGAATGTATGATGCCCAAATAATTGCACCGATTAGATATTCTGATTGGGTTTCTAATCTAGTTCCCACTAGGAAAAAGATAGGAGAAATAATATTATGTGTTGATTTTAGAAATTTAAATAAGGTGTTCTTAAAAGAAAATTACCCTCTACCAAAGATGGATCACATTTTACAAAGGGTGGTTGGTTCTTCCAGAATTTCATTGTTAGATGGATTCTCTGGATACAACCAGATTTTAGTCCAACCAGAAGACCAAGCCAAAACTGCTTTTACTACTCCATGAGGCACTTTTATGTATGTAAAAATGCCTTTTGGGTTAATGAATGTAGGGCCACTTTTCAAAGAGCTATGGATATAGCCTTTGCAAAGGAGATTCATGAATTCCTAGTGATTTATTTAGATGACATTACTATATTTTCAAAGACTCATTATGAACATTTGGATCATCTCAGACAAGTCTTTCTAAAATGCAGGAAATTTGGCATCTCTCTAAACCATAAGAAGACTTTATTTGGATTAGAAGAAGGTAAATTACTAGGACATATTATATCTAAAGAGGTAATTAGGATAGACCCAGCAAGAATAGAATAATTTCTAAACATCAGCCCTCCTAGGAACATTAAAGAATTACAAGCTTTTCTAGGTAAAATTAACTTCCTTAGAAGATTAATCTCAAATCTAGCTGAAATAATCATAGAACATAACAATATGCTGAAAAAAGACTCAGTACTTAAATGGACTGTTGAGGCCAAGCAATCTTTTGAATCAATTAAACAAGCCTTAACAAAAACACCAGTCCTTATAACTCCTGACTTTAAAAAGGATTTCATTATTTTATATTTTGCTTCAGAACACACTATTACTGCAGTTTTACTACAGAAAAATGACCAGGGCTATGAACAGCCTATTGCTTTCTTTAGAACATCACTCAGATATGCCACTTTAAAGTATAACATAATGGAAAAGCAAGCCCTAGCTTTAGTAAATTCCATCAAAGACTTTAGAGTGTATATTCTTTATTCACATATCATTGCCTATGTTCCAAATGCAGTTGTAAAGGAAATTCTAACACAGAATGGGCCTGATGGTAAAAGAGGCAAGTGGATTGCTACAATTTTGAAATATGGCATAGAAATCAAACCCACCAAACTTATCAAAGGTCAAGGTTTAGCCAAACTCATGGCTGAATCAAATTGTCATGCTTTAGATATTAATTTTATTGCCCAAGTAGATGATCATGAAGAGATGGAAACTCCATAGATCAGTGAAGATTTTTCAGACTCACCATGGTATGCAGATATTGTATTTGTATTACTAAATTTACAAGCTCCTCCTGGATTATCAAGAACAAAAGATAGATTTTTAAAATTAAAGGAAGTAAGATTTTGTATCATAGACACTGTACTCTTTTGGAAAGATCACGGTGGAATTTTATTGAATTTTTTTCTTAAAGAAGAAGTTGACAAAGTTTTAGAAGAATTTCATGCAGGTGACTGTGGAGGACATCTCTACTGGAAGACTACTGCAGATAAAATCGTGAGAGCTGGTTTTTACTGGCCTACTTTGTTTGCAGATGTAAAAAATTATGTGACCTCTTGTCACAAGCGTCAAATATTTGAAGGAAGGAAAAAGTTGTTACCCCTGCCCTTAAAACCCATCTCAACAAAAATGCCTTTTCAACAATGGGGTCTTGACTTCATTGGTGAAATTCACCCTTCATCCTCAGTCCAACATAAGTGGATTATGACAGCCACTGACTATTTTACTAAGTGGATAGAAATCGTACCCTCTAGGAAAGCCACTAACACTATCATAACCTCTTTTTTAGAAAACAACATACTCTCAAGATTTGGATGCCCCTAAAATATTATCATTGACAATGCAGCTGCATTCAAATCCAAAAACATGATTGATTTCTGCCATAAATACCCCATTACACTTGGCCATTCTACTGAATATTACCCTCAAGGTAATGGCCTTGTTGAATCCTCCAATAAAAGTCTTGTAAACATAATCAAGAAATTACTAGAAGATAACAAGAAAACTTGGAACAAGAGGTTAGTTAATGCCTTATGGGCAGATAGACTTACCACAAAAAAATCTATTGGTACATCCCCTTACCAGCTTGTTTATGGAATGGATGTTGTTTTTCCATCTTCCTTAGGAGTACTTGTTATGAAGATAATCCAAAAATTACAAGTTGAGGCCAATGAAATTCAAAGAAGAATTAACCAAACCATCCACTTGCAGCAAACAAGAGAAGAGGTTTACCTTAAGTCTCAAGTTATCCAAGTTAAGATCAAGAAATTTTTTGACAAAAAGAGTAAAGAAGATGATTTCTACATTGGTGACAAATTTCTAAAGTGGGATTAAAGGAGAGAAGAGAGAGGTAAACATGGGAAATTTGATTTCCTATGTTTACCACCTTATGTTATTTATGGTTACAGAGGTAACAATGCTTTATTTTTTCAAAGAGATGGATGGATCAAATCTGCTAGGTGGACCCGTCAATGGTAGAATGTTGAAGCATTACTACTCTTCAGAAATAACCAATAGTTAACTTTGTTTACTTTATCCATTGTACATTGTTAGGAATCTGTAATTAGCAAGATTGGCAAAGTCCAATCATAGAAACAACATCATTTCAACCACTTTGGGATTCTAGGATCTATCCCTCCTGAATCCGGAGAGGGATCTCTCCAATAAGTGCAAAGATGGATTTGTCTTTGAAGTTTTGGGGTAAGAATATTAGGCTAGTTATGAAGGCCAAGGGTTTGTTTTGTTTTTGGATGGTTGAGCGTGATTAATGTTTGAGGTGGAAAGTCCCAAATGCAAAGAGTTTCAAAGGTGAGAAGTTGCAAGCAAATAGAATAGTTTTGGCTAAAAAGATAAATATAACGCTGGTTTTTAGTCCATTGGGCTATGGAGTCATATCAAGGCTTTAATTGAGAAACAACATCAAGAGTGGTCCAAGGGGAAAGTCATCTATATCACAAGATCCTTTGAGATAAAATGATGGAATGGAAACAATAAAGTGTTGGAGGGGTGGAAACTGATAATAATTTCACAAGGGATTTATAGTCAGTCCAAACAAGAAAAGCCTCTTAAGTAACTGTTTAAAACCAACCAAGGACAAGGCTAACCATAGACTTCTTGGGCAAGTTTGTATTAAATCAGCTTAATTGAAAAACAATCCAGTAATCCGCATAATTACCTTCAGAAAGTATGAAAACACATAAGAGAAACAAAGTGTAACCTAAGATCAGATAAGGTACTTTTAAACCTAGTCTACTTTCAGTCAACACCAAGGGAAACCTTCAGAATCTGCCTTTGGAGAAATAGAAACTAGAAACAGGGCAAACCATAACTTCTCTAGTCTAACTTTAATAAGAAAATGATGAAAATAACTTTCAAGAACAATGTTTAAAGCAAATAGCAGGACAAGGGAACGCCAACATTCCTGCTTGTTTAAACTGTATTAAATCATTCTTAAATAAACAAATTGGAGGAAAACATTAAGATAAAGCTTATCAGTTAGAGAAGGGTACTAGTAAACAGTAAATCCTAACTCTATAAATGTTGTTCTTTATCAGAGAATAGTGAACAATATGACATACATAGAAGGAAAAACAATAACAAAGAAAGAGGCACTTCACCAATGATATAAACCAGGATCCCAAGAAACGGCTTATTATTGATGTCAAACCAGTTACAGTCTTCAAGTCCAATGTTTCAGTTCAGCAATCATCTTCACTATTCAGCCTAACTAATCTAGCACAAACAGAGCTCCAAGGGCCAGTGAACACTATTTACAATCAGAAATTTAAGCTCAAATGTATTTCAAAGTTCTACAACCAACAGTTTCTCATCTTCTACAGAAGTATTTATAGAAGAATGAGGAGGTGAGACCTGATAAAAGATCTCAATTACAATTAATACAGAGTTAATGGTTTCCTGGCCTTTGAGGGGCTCAATGAATAAACTTACATATGTGTACTCTGTATTAAATGTTCTACATAAAGATTAAGCTCGGTGGGAGCTTTTGCTGACCTTTGAGGCTTCTGTGTAATGTTGAAGTAACTCTGCTGATATTTTGTCATTAAGTTTCCTTGCAGAAGTAACTTTTCGGCTGTGCTGAGGCAAAAATCTTCATACGATCAATAACTTCGGCCCCTGATTGAGTACTTTGAGGAACAGGTGGCACTATGGTAGCTGAGGAATCAATTTTCCCCAGATGGTGGCGGTGGAGGTATTCCTGCTTGATAAAACACTTTAGGTTTTCTGTAAACTGTGTTTTATTTCGGGGATTAGGCTTTTGATAATCATTCTTATCCGTAATCCCCGTAAGACTGTCTTTAATCTTCTTCTCTGATACATTTTGGTCTTTGACACTGATACTCTTTGATCGTGCCCCTTTCATGGTGTTTTTGTTGGTGTGCAGGGCTGTGCAGGGTTCATAAGGCGTCAATGGCTGAGAAAACACTGATGAAACGTGCATTTCCATCCTGTAGATGATTTCCTTTGACGAATCGAAGACGGGAGGGTCGTCACCCTCCGCCTCTGAATCTTCTTTGAAAACCAAGAGAAAATGATTTAAAACCTTGCAAAATACAAAAACTATTATAAAATCTTGCTTTTATAGGTTAACTGCATCGAAAGGTGTGTGAAGACAGCGGGGCCGTTGGATGGCATCATCCAACGGTTAGGATTGATCGGGAGAGACCGTAGAACGGGCGAAAGAAAGATTAAATCCGAGCCGTCGATCGTGCAGAGATCGACGGTCGAGATTGACTGAGGAGACGGAAAAAAGGAGAATGAATCTGAGTCGTCAATCGTGTGGAGATCGACGGTCGGGAGCGGAAGTTGAAAGTCAAACAGAGAAAATGGGAGATGAATTATGGGCCGTCGATCTGCAGATCAGATCGACGGCGGAGATGCCATTGCCGCTATACGATAGCCCGGCTATTGCGTGTGTATCTTGGTTAACCATCGAACATCTTTGGCGAGCGATAGTTGTTGGATGGGCCGCCCCAGATCAGACGATCCACGACAATTTTGCTGGGCATCCGCATCCGAACAATAATGCGTGATGGACTACGGTTATGCGTGATGGACAACGGTTTTGAAAAAGGTACAGGGGACGCGTGTCAACCGTTGTATGGAATCGGAGGCCATCAGGAAAAAACAACCCTTGCCCCAACGGCGGTGCAATAGATACCACGCGGTTTTGGGCAATCGGCTTATGGGCGGTGGGGACCACGGAAAGATGCACTCCGCACCGTCGATCTACAGAACAGATCGACGGTGGAGATTGCTTTGAACCTTGGACCGGTGGAGGAATTTATAAAATAAAATAAAACCCAAAGTTTACAAATAACAAAGGTTTTTATGGTTTTGGACGGGATATATACGTGATATAGGATAAGCGCCCAACTGCGGGGCCTTTGGATTTATGGAATACAATGGGCCCGGGACTTTATATAACAATGGAAAATCGCATATCGCAAGTTCAGACATGGGCTTTTCAATCTACCCATTGTATTTTTTGCAATTTGCGATCTGCGATTGCTCTTTTTAATCAACCAATTGATATTAATACGTGACTTTGGTTTTTAGACCAAAACATTGGGAAAGTGGGTTTTTGAGTTTTACAAAGGAAAAAGGTAATCGGGATGGATTATTTACAAGGTTTAAGTACGAAGGGCGGGCCCACAGTATATACATATAAAATAATGATGCGATCGGGGGTTTTTCAATATAAAGGTTGATCGCATCGCAAGTTTGGGAATATGGCACAAAGACTCGCGCTCTTGGGTTTGCGCGATGCGATAAGCGTTGTGATGGGTTTAGCACTTGGTTCCCGGGCGGAGGCATGTGGGTGGAGTGGTTCAGAAGCTTAGCCCAAAGGGGCTACAGCTTGGGTATAAAATATGAATTTTTATTGATTTTTCAACGTTTTCAAAAGGTTTCAAGGGTTTCGGTATAGTTAAAAAATGGGTTTTTAACTATGGGAAAGTGATTTTCATAAATGGAAGAAGAGGATTTATGAAAAAAAGGGAGTTTTTATGGAGAAAAAAGGGGAGAAAATGAAGGTTTGAGAAGGGGGAAAAACAAGGTCTTTTCAACAGTCTTTCACTTGGAGTCAGCAGAATTTATAGATGTAAAATGGGAATATCAGTGAAGTTTTGGACAAAGGAAAAAAGGCAGGAGGCCTTCAAGAGTCTTCAAGAGCCAAAAAAATTTAGTAACGAAATTTGTTTCTTGAAGGCTCAAACAGTCTTAGCCACCTTTTGGTATAACAAATATTATAGGTGGCTAACATACATAACATTGTAGATTTTAGATTGGAATGGATTTTTTTTCCTAACAAATTTGAAGCTCGGAGAGAAGGCCCTAAGCTTTGAAAGGTAAAATATCATAAGTATGAATAATTGCAGAGCTCAAAATACACTTTCAAGATTAGCACAGTCAGAATTCAAAGGCTACTAGTCTCAAAGTTCTTGACATTTCACCAGGAAATGCCATCCCCATGTGGAGCCACTGTTAGGGTCCTATAATAATAGGATTTATAATTTTTGAATTGACTTTGATTAATCTTGTAATATGTACATACATTGATTTATGCCAGTTGTTTTCCCATATTTGAAAATAAAAAATTAAAAGAGGGTAAAAGTCCTAAAATAAAGATCAAAGGACTTAAAATAAAAGGATCAAAAAGAATGAAAAAGGACCCCAAACACAAAAAAAAAGATAAGAATAAGACATGAAAGTGATGCAAGTCAAAATGCCACTACTAGTTACTTTTCACTGCAAAAATAAAATGATTATGTGCATCTTGTTCAAAATGCCATAATCCATGATGAGTTAAATAGTTTACTATTAACTTTTTCATGTTTATAGATAGAAAATAAAGATCCGTCAAACAGTTTAAACTTGACAAATCAGTAGATAGTTAGAGAATAAATGAGGAGCTCAACAGTTTAATCTAAGCCCTCAGATGAAGTAAGGTTAGAATTAGATATTTTCCTGCTTTAAAAGAAAAATGGATTAGGGTTTGCAAGCTTAAATGCACCCATGCAAATAAAGGAAAAAATGGTAGAATAAATGATGGGTAGGTAGAAAGTAGTTACATAAGGCATGTATAAACATCATCTAGAAAATTATTAATTTCCCTCCCAACAATGTACTCCAGTACTAAAAACCTTCAGTTATAAAGGCTCAGAGCATTTCTCTGACTTTTGTTGGGACCGAACCCAAGGCTTAATGACTGATTGGCACTAAGTATTGGATTCCCTTCATAAAAACCCTTTTCCTCAACATCACCCCTTTTTCCTAAAGATAAAAACCTTTTTCCTAAGTTAAAACACCTTTTACTTAGGAAAAGTAAAAAACCCCCTTAAATAATTTCATTTCATACAAAAAATACTCAAAAAACCCACAAATATGCATTATTCTAAGTATTAAGTGTGAAAAGTTAAGTATGGGACCACCACTATGAAAAATCGCGCCCAAAATACTTAAATTACACTTTACCTAGTGCATTTGTATATTCATGTTCATACACTCATATTCATTTCATATTAACATTTAACATAATGTATTAAATCCATTATAACCCTTTATCCCGTAATTATATTAATTCATTTTATTACATATCCCAACCCACATTTTTATGTTATCCTATGGTTTAATTAATCCACGTGACAAATTACCCCGCTCCCCATAGGTTTAAATCATATGTTTTACATTAAAATCTGCCTAATATTTTACATTACACTTGTATATAGTCCATTCACTATATGAAATGCTAAAACCCGCCCCAATATGGACTTTACACATGTTTTCATTATATTTGCTGTGTAAAACATATTAAACCCGCCATTCCACCTATCTCGTTAAACACTAAAACTTTATGTTAAAACTATGTTTTAAACATATGAATCCAATCCCGCCGCATAAAAGACTCCCAGGCCCCACGCCCATTACCCCTTAACTCAACAGATCAATCATGACCATTCACACTTCCCCCGCCTGATTCAACGGCCTATCATCCATATCACAATTTCAATGGCGCGGTTGTTAATCAATTTCAGATTTGCGACATGAGCGGTATTGCCCTGCTCTCTCTCCTACATGCGTCATCTTTTCACTGGATCGCATCCATTTGTGAAATACCGTTTGCAACCTTTATTTGATGCGATAACCGCTTACCTATAAAAATCCTCCCCATGCCAAACCGCATCCCATTTAAACTGATTAGCATTAAATGAATACACTATTCCAACCAAATTTCTATAAAACAACAAGATTTACACGTTCAAACCTTTTCTGTTGCGTTTTCTGCTCGTTAAACCTTCTCGACTGAAGAAAGAGCGTTGCCACCCTATTTTCATGCACAAATAACAAAAATTCAATTGAATTCATCGCTGCGACCACTTAGTGCTTCCAAATTGTGTTTAAAGAACTTCAACAAAGCTTTTGAAAGCTTCCAGACCCCTAGAAAACCCTTTTCCGAGTCAAATTCCTCAAAATACAGGTATTTTTCAAGAAAAATACCCATTCTACATCTGAAAATAGCTATAATCGTGAATTTAAACCTTCTTGAAGTCTATTTGCGTAAAGAAAAAGCCTGATTTCCTCATATATTCATCTCTATTTCAAAACCTTGATAATTCACAGTTTTTGAAAGTTGTAAGTTGATTTTTAGGCAGAATTAGATTGTCTTAACCATTGAAAACCTTTAGAAACCCTTTGACTGATTCAAAATCTTTTACAAATGCTCAAAATCCCTTTGTGCATGAATTAGACTATTTTTAGAGCTGTTTCATCAAAAAAGTCTTCAGTAAACCGTTGTCAAGCTTTTCCTGAGTCTGTAGACAGTTTAAAAATTTGATTTTTGAGCAGAATTGACAGTTTGAGGAAAAGAAACCATAATTTTACTTGTTAAAATCAAAAATAAACTTCTGTTATACCAAAAGACCTTCTGTAAACAGTCTAATCTTACAGAAGTGTATTAAAAAACATAAAAAAACAGAGTTTTCAAGACCTAGAAAGGTTAAATTGTCAAAAACAAACTCATAAATGGCCTCTAAAAACACCATTGTAATCAATCCACTACAACCTCTTGTTGTAGATGTTGAGCATACCCCTTTAGCTGATATAGATTATAAAATCATTGATCCAGTAATTGAATTCAATCTTCTTGATCTCCACTGCTGGAGCCTAGAAAAATATTTGGATCAGGGAGATGAAGTGCAAATTTGGGAGTCTAAATTTCCCAAATATGTAGTTCCACATACCCATTAATGCCCTGAAGTCACCGAACTGTGTCAAGCTCACTATTCCCTAGATCAAAGAGCAATTGTTAATGCTGAGAAAGAAGTATTATTTACTATCACTACTGAATCCATAAACCAAATGCTTAATTTACAACCAGAGCCAAATACAGTCCCTTTGTCTATTGAAGTTCTGACAAAGTCCTATTTAGAGTTGGATTTCCCCAAAAGGTTTCAAATATTCTAAACCTTTATGCCCTCATATGTTGAAATCCCCAAGTTAAATCATCCATATTCATCCTCCAAATTCCCAGAAGGATCAAAACATGTTATTCAATATTGTCTTTTATCCTTGGTTACTTCATTGATGAACACACTGATGAATTTATACTTGGTTTTTTGTCCATCTTTATGCCTGGTCAATCTCCTTCAGTCATTTATAACTTTTCTGAGTATATAGTTGATAGTATCCATGATCAGCTTGTAAAACTTCCTGCTGAAGGTGTTTTCAAATATACCTCATTCCTATTCCATATGTTTCTCTACTTCCATTCAGATAAATTCCCAATAGCCCTTCAAAATATAGATGTAGAGGGTAATCCACTGTCAGTTATTTTCTGGACTTATTTAATCAGAAAAGAGTCAACTAAATTCACATATGCAGATTTCATAGACTGTTTCATTCACCCATTGATAAATATGCTTACAAACAGTGTGCAACCTAGGATAAGTGATGAGATTAAGAAGGTTTTACAGCTATCAAAGCAGAGCAGAACAGGTGACTGGTATCTTTACCAAAACCACACTGAGGTTAGAGTTTATGGATCAAACCTCTTGCCTTACAAATTTCCAAAGTATTTTCCAATGAGATTGTTTGCCCTAGAATATATAAGACAAATTCTAAACTCATATTCTATAAAAAAATTGGCTGCTAAAAAGAAAACTCAGTTCAAATTGAAAAACCAAGTGGGTCCTTTCATATGCAACAACAGGGAAGCAGGTGCAGAGGAAGCAAAACAGTGGCTAGAGTATAAGTTTGATGAAAGTTTTCTATGGAACTATGATCCTTATGGAATAATCAGTAAGATGAGGGTGAAATGTAAATTAACCCCTTATATTCATGACAAGAAGCCTAAAATTCAAGAGTTTTCAAACCAAACAGAGTGGTTAGAAAATACATTGATGGAATCTGTCAAGAAAAGTGATACTAGTCACACTTTGCAGACTCCAATTCAGTTGGACAGAATGATAAAGAGAAATAGAGAAGAAAGCTCATATACTGCTGAAACAACCACATGAACCAGATTTAAGCTCAAGTACAATAAGAAACCAAAAATTAATCCAGCAGACAAAGAAAAGGAAACAATGGAAATTTTAAATGAAGAGAATCCAGAGAAAGATACTGTGACTCACACAATAATTGAAAATGAGCAACAACCTGCTACTTCTAACAACAAAGTATGGAAGCATCTTCATCACAGCAGGCGGAAGATATAGACATGGATATCAAAGAAAAGTATAAACAGATTAAGGCCAAAAATGAGGAGATCAAAAATGAAATTTATTCACAATACTTGAAGCAAACTCCAGGGATTAAAAATAGGCTGCTTTCAGTCTTTGATTATACAAATAAAAAATTGCTAATGACAATGCTACAACCAACAGTGCCTAAACCTACAACTGCATCAGATTACAAGAGAGTTGATATTGAAATTCCAATAGAGGACATTCATCCCTTAGATCAGATTGAGTTCCACAAGCAAAGCTCAGAAATGCTTTATTCTACCATGACCACAAAAGCAATGAGTGTTCAAAAGCTCCAAAACACTTTGACAAATATGAGAGATTAACTTAAGGTTGAAAAAGCTTCTTCATATGCTAAATTCTTTAGAGGAATTGGTGATTGAAGTAGGGCATGACCCTTCTAATATGAAAGTTGCATAAGAATTGGTGAAGAATAAAAATGCTAATATTGCAGCACTCAGAAAGAAACTGAAATTACCTCCTACAGAGCATCCATAGGATAAAGAAATTGTATAGGAAGCAAACCAAAAGGATGAGATGATGAGTCTCATATTACATATGACAACACAAATCAAGGAGATGGAAATTGAGATGGACAAGCTAGTCCAAGAAAAAGAAGCTGCAAAAACACAAAATGTTCCTCCCACTGTTATTCCTATGGTGACAACAACAGTGCCTTCAACTCTAGCAGAAGAGTTAGCTCCCAAGGCCCCATTGGCCATAGCAGTGCCAGTCACTTCTTCCACTACTTCTGCCACTAAATCTTCCACTTCAGCAGTTCAATAGTTAGATGAGGCCATCAAACTCATTAAAGCTATGGAAGACATGTCAATACAGAATAATGAGATAAACAGATTCAAATATAAAATCAATAACCTTGAAGATGCCAAGAAATTAGCACAGATAAATGTTAAAACAGAGGAACAAAAGGCCAAAAGGTTAAGTGAACATTTAAAGAAGGTGGAAACAGAGTTGACATTGAAGGAACCCATGGCATACATTAAAAATCAACTATGGTCCAAAACCATTGAGTCAATAAATGATACTTGGCCATCCATTCAAGTGATATATGAAAAGAAAGACTTGCTAAAGGCAGCTAAAGAGGAAATACAAAAGACTAAAGATGAATTGGGTGCCAAGCCTGAAGAACCCTTAGAAATAATCAAGTTTCTCAATACTAAAAACAAGAAAGAGTTGGATGAAATAGGAATTACTGACAGGACAGAAACAATTCTTGAGGTGAAAAAAGTACTTTCAAAGAAAAACTTGATGAAACAATTGGAAGAAAAGTGTCAAAATATGGACATGGCCATCACTAGATTCATGGTTAAGTTTGACACTTTAAGACAAAAAGGTCTTCCAAACATTCTTGTTATCAATGGTAAACTGATGAAACAAGACGATTACAATAAAAAGATAAGGGACTTTGCCAAAGAACAGGTGAGTAAATCAGATTGGCAAGGAGTTCCAACAGGTAAAGTGTTGCACAAAAGCATTGAAAAATTGTTTTATTTACAACATGAGATAAAACACCTCTTTGTGTTCAAGCCAAGTTTTGTAAGGTACACTGAAGCAGATGAGAATTTCAGAAAACTCACAAAGATTAAATTACCAGATGAGTTTTGGCAGAAGCTCACAGATTTGTTGTAAAAGACAGTTTGCAATGAAAAGGAAGAAAAAACAGAGTGTTGTTTTACACAGTAAAAACAGATTTTTACACAGTGAATCAATCAAAATTAGAGGTTAAAGTGTATCAGAGGTTAAAGTGTATCAGTTGTTAAAGAGTATCAGGTGAAGATAAAGTTCTAAAATAGATTGAAGATCTATTGCCAGCGTGAAGGACACCTTTACTAGCCAGCTTCACCCAAATCCAAACAACATTACTATTTAAATTGAATAAATAGGACAGCTTGCAATTTGTTAAGCAGCTGTCACTATATTTTTGTAATAAGATATTTTATTTTCAAAAAAAACATTCCTAGGACTGTTCTAGGATATTTTGTATTACTTTTTGTATAAATACTTCATCATTTGAAGTATCAATGTGGAATAATTGCTGAAGATTTCTATAGCTGGAACATTCTGAACCTAAGGGTTTTTTTGTAAGCAAGCTCAAGTCAGAAGACTTGATTTCAAGGAATAAAGCATCATATTACTGGATTCGTGTGTTGGGCCACTTAAGTGAAGTACTTTCTACTATTATCTATCTATTTACTTATGTTTTTCATCCATTAATAAATGTGTTCCAAATTTTAATGTGAAATCTGGAATTGTTAAATTAGAATTTGTTAAAAGCACTCTGTTATTGACTGGTTTTCATTTAAATGTTTTCTGTTGATATCCAGACTAGGGAACCCTTAATTTCTCCCTAATTTCGATTGACCTCTCCCATTTCACTCCTTATCTGGATCAAATAATTCTTAATTGCTCTTTATCCCGATTAAATCAACTTCACCATCAGCCTTTGAAGATATTTAGTGACTTTGTTATCTTGCCCTTTAAACATTTGACTTTAGACCTTGATCTTGATCTTTTTGCTTAACACATTGACTCCATCTACCCGATGGGTTACAGATTCACAATTATCCATCTCATTAAGTGATTTTCCCACCAAAACAAATCAAAACCCCAAAACCAATTTTCCCTATATAACTAACCTAAAATCAGATATAAAAACAAAGTTAAATCTTATAGAGAGAACCCTCTGTGAGCCTTAGGAAGGCTAGATCCTAAAGCTTAAAAGTAGGTTTGTGGTTACCTCTAATATTCTTTAAACTATAAAATCAAAATCTCACAACTTTGGGAATTATTAGAGTGATAACATACCCTATTTTGAATCACATAGAATAAGGTCACTAGTCTAAAGGTTTAATTCACAAACTAAGTTATATTACAGGTCAGTCATAGATCAACAAGTCTAAGCCTTTTCAACGTTGGGCTACAGGTTTGAGCTCCAAAATCCAAGCTTCTACATAAGATTGTTCATACACCTGTCCACAGATCCAAGCACTTATAGAGGTGACTGTAACTCCAAGCCTTTAAGCTATCACAAGTCTGAGGCTGTAATGGTGATTGTTCTAAGGGTTTATCACTAGTATGGGCTTCACAGATGATTGTAGATCCGAGCTTCAAAAAATATTGTTCTCACTGGTCTGATGTTAACCCAAGCTCCACAGGTGACTGTTCACACACCTGTCCATGGGTTTGAGCCCTCACATGTGATTGTTCCACAAAATGTGATCCCTCCTGAAGTGATTTTTCACTATTCCAAGCCTTCCACAGGTAATTTTCCGAGCCCTCCACAGTGTTTGTACTTCAATTCTCCAAAGGCTAACAGCCCGAGCTACCACAGGTCAATGATACATGTCTGAGATATATCAATTACAGTTAGAACCCTTCACCAAATCACATCCTTCTTGGCCTCCTTGGTTCACGAGATGGATGTTGAAATGATGAATTCAAACTTAGATTTATACATGTTTTCCCTATAACGAAATCACACGTCCCTTTGAGAAGGAGCTGACTTGCACATGTAGGCTCATGTCGACTAGCATCAAAAAATATATATTATTACAACTTGTAAAATCATTTTCTCTCGGCCTATGAGGATTTATAAGGCATGTAAGTGCTCGTTTGAAAGAGCTCAATGTATTCTACGATCCTATGAAAAATCTTCCCTCAATTAAGATCATTTTACCATCAATAAAATTATTTTTTGTGAACTTCCATCATTATTTTATTCATGGAAAACTTTGTTTCATAATATTCTAGGGCTTCTTCTTTAGGGCTCCAAGTGTGTTCTTCATTTAGATAATCTTCAACAAGGCTAGGGCTTCATCTTATTTTCCAATCAACATTCATCCATGCATCGTTATTTTCATCAATGCTCTGTTGGAAATACTGAGAGTGGGGGGGGAAAGGGGGTGTGAATCAATATTTATTATCACTTAGCACTTTTAAATCTTTTCAGAGCATTAGTTAATATTCAATTATTCTTGATGTATATCCAGTAACAACAATAAATAATAGAACACAATAGGCACATGAATTTTACGTGGAAAACCCCCTCCGGGTCAAAAACCACAGAACACTTTTCTAATAAATTCTTTAATCTTTAGCCCCGACTGAAATGAAAGGTGCAACTTCCCAAAATTCTAGAAAAGAATTCTTCTCTAGCTCCCACTGGAAGGTCGCCCCAATGCCCTAGTTTCCTTAGTAGTCAACTGAATAGATGCCACGACATCCTAGATAGACCTACCACCCTAAGTGTTCATGGGATCCAACCTATAGGTCACTTCATGCACCAACCTAGCACCTCCCTGCCACCCTATAATGATCAGAAATAAGACAAGAGTGTGGACTCCCATACCAGGTATAATGATCCATGATACAATATGATTCACAATGATTTTCTTGAACTAGAACAATCACCCAATCACATTATGACCTGCAACCCAACCATAACATTATCCAACAATGACACTTATACCTCCCAATAATGCCTCTCCAACTCTAGGCAGATTGAGTCTTTTACAATAATGACTCTTTTACAATTTTACAATGATGATTTTTACAATATCAACTTTTGACACGACCTGATACTTGACTTGACACTTCTTCTTTGAACACTAGCAACTACTGAGGCATTCTTGTGCTTGCTTCAAGTAATGGTACTTTGGCATTGCATTGTCCTTCTAGTATGTGTCTAAGTTGTCTTATTGTTTCCTCCTTCCTGCACATGCAATAATGAACAAGACCCAAACCAATATAAAAAAAAAATACTTACACGTGCGTCAGGAGGATATGAGGATCACAATTTATATAAATGATTAGGTTGAGAGGGTCTTCAACAAGTGAACGTGGGATGAATTTTAGGAGTATAAAAAATTATTAATTATTGAATATTCAATGACCACAGCCAATTATTAGTGTCATGCCACAACCCCATGGGATTTTTTCCCACTAACTAGGGTTACTAACTGGTGTTGCTTGGGTTGACATCAATGACAACCACTGATCAACATGTTCATATTGGCATTAATGACAATTTTTACCAACACTCAAGTGAAGGAAGACGAAAAGAAGCAGAATCATCCTGAAAGTCATGTCGAGAAATCCAATGATTTAGTAATGATCTAGATTCTAGGAAAACAACATGAAGAAATATGCAACAACCAAGGAGAAATTAGAACAAAGCAAACTCATTCATCTAATAATTCTAACTCACATAAAGAAGTGTCATTAAATTCGGCAGGAGAAGAAATTAAAATTGTAATTGCCAATCCAAATTATGGGGGTTGGAAAAAAGTTCAAAAAAGGAAAAGAAAAATAAAGAAACTCAGTTTATCGAGGTAAATGTAATTCTATTTTTGTGCATTTTTGTACGTTGTGGGTATAGGTAACTAGGTTATTAAACCTGTGTTAAGAATAGGTAAAATGTAGTTTTACTTTTTAATAGAATTACAGGTTTTTTCTCCAGATATATATATATATATATATATATATATATATATCCCAAGCAAGCTTTTTATTCCTACGAGCCCTCCATCCTCCTTTCGTTCATGTTGATAGTTCCTATAGCGAATAAAGAATCCTTATTGTGGTGCTCTTCCCAACCAAATTCACACGCGCACACACACACACACACACACACACACACACACACATATATATATCCAACATTCTTCCTCTAGATTGACGTGATAGTATTTAAGAAAATGTCTAAGTGTTTTAAATAAGTAATGTTCAATGCAATAGAAATCATTAGGACGTAAATTCATGAGTTGTTTTTCAAGATGATGAGATTTAATAATGTTAGGTTTACCAAATAAATTTTGAAACTTTTCTTGGGATTCATTCAAAGCATTGGTTCCTTCAATATAAAATCAAAAATCAACATCAGTGGAGGTCATTTCTTGTCCCAAGGTAATCTGATACAATCATTTGCTTATTAGTACATCCTCCACGTGGGATTTCGAAGAGAAGTAGTTGGTATCGCTAAACAAAAATTCAATTGAAGTGGCCATATAAAAATATGCATATAATATGGCTTCAGAAGTTGAACTAACTATCTGGATGGAAAGTCCTTGAAAAATAAGTTGTTAAAAAAAAAGACATTGAAAAGGGACTTATGATGTGAAATTCTGACTTTAAAAAAATGGCATTAATGGTAGAAAAAAATATACATGGCAAGTAAAAATTGACTTATGTGATGATTGATGTCGATTAAAAAAAATAAAAAATCCTCGCTAACTTTGTCTTAAACTCACTTTTACAAATCAATTACTTTATAAAGTGACTCACTTTAATAAAAGAAAATGAAAAACATTTTTACAATGAAGTTACTTTATAAAAAAATATTTGCAAAAAAAATATTTAAAAAGGAAATTAAAGTTATTTTTATAGTGATTCAATTTTATATGTAAAGTGAAATACAATTTTAAAAAATGACACTAAAAACAAATTTCAAATATTAAAGTTATGTTATTTTTAATAACTTTAACGATAGCAAATATCCATGTTGTAGATAAAAGTTACCCATATATATATATATATATATATTATCTTGCTAACTTTGTGTATAAGCTCACTTATTTAAGTGACTCATTCTTATAAAATAAGTGAAAATCACTTTTACAATGGAGTTACTTTACAAATGAATATTGCCTACAAAAAAAAAAAAAAAAAATTATTTTTATAATGATTCACCTCTACATGACAAGTGAAATAGATTTTACAATAAAATTATGAAATAACTTAAGTTTGCACAATTTTTTTCAAAAAATAACTTAAAAAAAAATTGAACTCAAGATCTCTCACTAAATAAACTAACTATAAACGAAATGGGCTAATGCAAATAACCTCACAAAAGTAGTGGAGGAGGGT
This sequence comes from Pinus albicaulis, assembly GCA_034641835.2. NCBI lineage: Eukaryota > Viridiplantae > Streptophyta > Pinopsida > Pinales > Pinaceae > Pinus > Pinus albicaulis. Next base: position 36,161,366 of record CM076575.1, read on the forward strand.
GGGGGTCGTGTTGTTTTTGGAGATCTACCTTGAACAGTGTGCTTACTAGAAAAGATATGCTCATCCAGAAACAAACAATAGTTAAAAAATAAATCCAAATCTCAACAACAATGGGGTTAGATCTTAGTTAGTTTACCTGGGAAAAATAACTTTTCTCACAGTTTATGATTTTTCAATATCACACAAAGCACAAGAAAACACTTTCTTCTATGTTTATGATTTACCGAGATTGCACAAAGCACAAGGAAAAGAGCATATTCAAACAAGAAAATGTAGAAAATTGAAATATAAACAAAAAACTAAAATATGAACTCTATAAATTATTTTAAAGGCAGATTTGGAATGTATACCTTCAAATCTAATGAAATATGTTCTATCTTGAGCAAATAGACACTCTTTCATTGAAACGAAAGGCATTCTTAGCTGAAAATAATGTTCCAGATGCAAAGGAATAGTTTGTTTAGACCATAATGGTACAAAATAGAAGATCTCATAAATGTGGCAACACAAACTTCAAGATCTAGATCACCAATGGCAGTAGTGCTTCAAATGGGCTCTGATACCATGTTTATATTAGTAGGGTATTCCATATGCACAACTAGATCAAATATCACAATGCCAATATTTTAACGTGGTTAAAACCCTCTAAGAGGAAAATAGCCCACGGCCTCATTGAACACAACCACTTGAGGCAATTGTATTAATACAAAAGAAAATATTTTACATAAGGGAGTTCTCATAAATCATCAATCATGACCCTCCATGTCTTTTAAATAGAGATCATGGAACAATTGAGTGTGAAACCATGAATCAATAGTCATTAGTATCAAGGAGAATGTGTCATCGAAACACTATCTCTAGAACATATAGTGACCGTTGAATTACAATGCAAATAATTCATACTAAAGAAACACACTTTTACCTAATACGCACATTAGACCAAGTTGAACTTAACTTACTTCTAAGTGTGTAAATATCCTAACACCCCCCCTTAAGAACAACTTGGGATAAGATTGAAATATTTACAAAGGTGACATAATAGGAAAAGAAATGAAGCATTAGAGATTTGTGACCTAATTCGACTTCTCAATGGACAAAATCATTGTCGCAATGTAATATTTTATAAATTTACTAAATCGCCTACATGTGAATGACTAGTAAGAAATAATTTTATAGAGAAAAAGTCCAATTAGTTGTTAGCTAGCCATTAATTTTTTTTTTATAAAAGGCTAGCCTCCCCCTTAGCAAAAGCTATCATATGAAATAAGTTTCATAAAATAAAAACTTTCATTTGCAAACCTATTTTTGACACCTAATCCTAAGGGATTGAGTGAAATTGTGTAATAATGTAAATATAAAATAAGGAAGTTGAAGAGACACTGGGAGATGAATCCCAAGAGTCTCACCTCCATGTATATATTTGTATTAATCCTTAATGAAAGGTAAGCCAGTTTTTGGTGGAGTTACCTCCTAGCCTGACATGGTATCAGAGCCAGCTCTATTTTTAGCATTCCTACCCTTGTAACTCCCTCCTCCATTTTGCAAAATTGTCTCTGCCATATTCCTTCCATATTCTATGTCTCACATATTCTCTGCACTCTCCCAACATATGCCATGCCTTGGTGTTTTACGTTTCTCTCCACTTACCACCTTTCGAATATCAGAGTGTGCAGTTCCTATTCTTCCAACTCTCGACTACTTGTCGGTCACTCTCGGCCCTCCACTACATTACACAGTATCTCTATCAGTCATTATGCATTACATAGTCTCTCTACCTGCATTGACTCTCGTGGCTTGGCCCCTGCATTTTCATCAAACTCCAGGTGAACTCAGTCATGTTTTCACAGTCACATAGCACATGTTAGAACGACCTTGCACCGTTGCCTGTTTACACATTATCTCCAAGTCGTTATCATCACCTGTGTCGGCCCTCTCGTGGAAATACACTCGGCCCTCCATACCCACGGCCTCTCGGTGCACCCCCACATTGCTCGACCTAATCTCCCATCTCTCGTTGACAATGTCGACTCCCACTGCTGGTCGGCCTCTCGAGCCTCCCCCTCGTCGACCCTTCATCTCTCGTGACCTAAATCCACAGCCCTTCATCTCCCGTGGCCCTACTCCACGGCCCTGTTGTATCGGCCCTCTTATGGCCCAACTCCCCGGCCTCCGTGCTCCCTCCCTCCCGTGCCCCGATTACCCAACGTCGGTGCTCCCTCCCACCAATACGCACTACCTCTAACAAATCGTTCACTCCTTCCCCAGTTCACCCATCCCCTAGTTCCACTCTCCCCAAAATGAGCCTTCCCTCAGTTAATCCCTCCCCCAGTTAAGTCGTCTGCATTTTTTTTAGTACCAAATTTTTTTTTACAAAAAAAAATAAATAGAGTGCAAAATTGTATTTATTTTACAGTGGCAACAGAGTGTCTTTTTACAAAATTCATTCACTCGTATCTATTGTGGGATTCGTTCTCTCTGGAAAGGAGAACTATCCTAAATTCTCAAGGAATATTAAACACACACTCATTTTTAATGAGCTGTGGAAATGAATTTGCGAAGGAGAGGAAGAAAAATCCACCTGCAAAGCTTACAACAGACAAGGAGACTGCCATTTGGGACAACAAAAACAACAAGGCCTGTGCCTTGATTGAAACATATCTAAATGAAGAGGTGATTCACCATATTACACCACTTTCAAATGCTTATGAAGCCTTGAAGAATTTTAAATAAATCTATTGTTCACATTCATAATTTGAAGTTATTCAGTTGATGATTAAATTATTCAGCCTTGAATTGAAAAATGACGACGCTCTTGATTTAGCATCAGAAGTAAGATCTATCATGAATGACATTAAAAAAAATGGTGTTGATATTGACATATGTCTCATATCTTAAGTCAATGAATTGTATCCCACTTACTCACATTATCTTGAGTCATTGCAAGCAAGTGGAAACTTCTAGGAGTCACAGAGAGAGAAGCCTTTTGGGAAGAAGGCAACTCCTCAGCCTTCTGAAGAAGATGTATGTCTTGCACATAGAGAGAAGAATCATTCTCAAGATTCTTCTAGAGGGAGAGGTGGCCGAAGAGGACGAGGAAGAAGAAATTCAGAGGCAGGGGGGACAAACAAGCTCAAAGAGAAAAATCTGATCTTCATTGTACACGCTATAAGAGAGATTGGCATGATGCATCCACATGTAAGCTTCCTTGCGACAAAATTGAGCAAGAAAGAAATGAATCCAAAGGTAAAACTCATCACAAAGACAAAGGTAAAGAACCTGAATCTGCTCATTATGTTGTGGCACATTGTAATATTGGAGTAACTGAAGACTTGTTTAATGTTTCACTTACTTATTGGAGAAATGATTGGTTGCTAGATTCAGGAGCAATATACTGACAAGGTTGATGGAGCAATATACTTTGCAGACAAATCAAAACTCAAGCCATCGAGGCTTGGCACAATCAGGCTTAAGTTGCCTGGTCTTCCAGACTTTCTTCTACATGAGATTCTATACCACATAGAGTTGAGGAGAAACTTGTTGTCTTTGGTCAAAATCCGCTAGCAAGGACACTCCATTCATATGTTTGATGGCAAGGTTGAGGTCAGAAAAGCATCAGATTGCTCACTTGTCATGAGAGGGATATAAGAATGAAGACTTCTTAAGCTACAAGGTACCTCTTCTCATGCACAAAACTTTGCATTCAGTTCTCACTATGATGAAGTTACATTACCATCTAGTCTTTTATGGCATGCTAGATTTGGACACTTGAACTATGACAGCCTTCGATTTTTGAAGAAAAATGGTGTTACTAGTTTTCCTACAATTCCTAGGAAACTTAAGCAATGTGATGCTTGTATTCTAGGAAAGCATAAAAAAAAAGTGTTTTCATGATTCACATTCCAGATCACATAGAAAACTTGAGCTTATTCATTCAAATTTATGTGGCCCCATACCTGTTCCTTCTACAAATGGCAATAAATATATGAGGACATTTATTGATGACTACGCCAAAATTTGTTGGGTTTACTTATTGAAGAGAATATCTGATGCTTTTCAAACATTCAAGAACTTTCATGCATGGATTGAAAATGATGCACAAACTCACATTGGCTCTTTACGCATTGATAATGTAAAAGAATACACTTCAAATGAATTTGAAAACTATCTTCACCAACATGGGATCTATTGTTCCTTGGGAGACAATCTCTGGTTGTTAGGAGATCAGTGCCCAAGACATTCACTGTCACTTATAATTAAAATTGTTTGTTGTCCCTTCATATGGTAACCCCAAAATTATATATTAAACCCTTTAATATTTACTGATAACACAAATCTTCAAAGTGCCTTTAAATGATAAATGTTTATGAACAGGAGAAGATGAAATGACAGTGAAAACCATTAACAATATGTTGTAAATCACATAAAATATTATCTTTGGTTTTAGAAGAACATGGATGCAAGAAATGACTTTCAAATAAAGGAGAGCATAATTAAGTAAATTTACTCTAAGTCACAGATGTAAATTAAACACCAGCAACTTCATTACTTTACTCCAACAAAAGAAACATACATAATATGGAAGAGGAGGAACTCAACACATTCATCAATTGCTGGAAAATTCTCTGAATATCTTTATTAATTTCATAAAGACAAAGTACAAAATAGGAAAAACTTCTAAGGCCCAAAGTACGGAACCCCATTCATTCTTTGAAAGAGTCTTAAATACATTATTACAAAATGGATAGTTATGGAATTGTCAACTTCCCAAATTGTTTTTTCGATCATTACAATAAAAAGTAGAAAATTAAAACATCTGAAATAAAACAAAGTAAAGTAAATCTGAAACATCATTTGATCATGAGGTGGCAACAGCCTGAGATCCTAGAATGGAAGAAGTTCCTGCATATACATCATTTTCTTGTGGGGACATCCATTCTTTGCATTTTCTCCACAGGTCTACACTCGAGCTGGGACAATTTGTAAGCTTGACATGAGCCATTCTAAAATTTGTGATCCTGGAATATGAGGATCTTTCTGAAAATAAAGTTTTCAACATCCATAATAGCTGAAATTCTTTATGTAGAAAATTCACGATCATGGCTTCCTTTAGAATAACAATGTTTTCATGTGTCTTTCCAATTTTACTCTTTGCCTCAACCAACAATGTTTCAAATGTCTCCCAAAGGAAAATATTTCCTTGTTGGTCCCAACATGATGGTAAAACAGCTATGGTTCTTTTATCAAACAACACATTGAATCTTAACACTTCTTCTTTGACTTCCTTCAACTTTTTATCTGTAGTCTTCCTATATGAATTCTTGACGATCACAATTCTGGTTATGTCACAGTGGCTGTTGATTTGGACACTGGCACAAGAATTGGAGGACTTTAGCAGCTTGGGAGACAGACGTGGATGCAAATGAGGATAAACATTATTTATATAGTGAAATAAAATGAATGGGCGGGAGAAAAAATACGGAAATGTATTAAATGATGATGTGACTAACAAACAGTTGGGGATGATGTGGAAGGTGACCTGGCACGCTTGTTGCTGTCATGGGGTCTGTCGATTGTCATCAGGTTGTCGTCACTGCGGAGGGACTCCACAGTACGGGCTCGATCACAGGGCAGTGCCCCTGTAGATGATCTGGGCCACACATTCTGGTCAGTCGGTGGGGGTCAAAGATTCCAACGGAGGCACCCCACCAGTTAACCTCCGAATACTTTGTGACTCTGCTTATACTCCATCGCGGGCAAACTTTTCAATTGGTGGCATCTAAGAAATGAAGCGCCTGTCCTTTAACCCAACGCGCCAAAGGTGTTCCCGCTATCTGACACAAAACTTCAAATACCGCTTAGTGCTGCTTTTTTTCAAATTTTCATTTTGTGCATATATATATATATATATATATATACATAATCTCCTATGTATAACATACAAGAAATTTAAAACTAGCAACAACATCTGGCTCCACCTAGGGATAGTGTTTCTCGGGAAATGAACACTAAGACCACAGATCAATGCCTTCACCTTGGGCGTGGAGTCAAAAAGTGACTTACAAATTGCAATGAATTACTCACGAACCTGTGTACAATTATCAAACCGATATATACAATGATGCAATGAAACTTTAGTGCTGGAAATAATGCTTCAGGTACTGCCCATTCACTGGTAATGGAAACATTTCACCGTCCAAATTTTCCAAGACAAAAGTGTTATTGGTTTTGGATTCAGTAATCTTGAAGGGACCATACTAAAGGGGATCAAATTTCCCATGCTTACCTTTATATTCTCTTCTAACATCCCATCTTAAAAGAAGATCACCTGGCTAGAAAAGAACATCTTTGGCTTTTCTGTCAAAAATATTTTCCATCTTATCTTGATAGCTGATTAGATTTTCACTGGCCTTATCTCTAGTTTCATTCAGCCCCACCAACCTGTTCATCTTTATGATTAGAGGACTTGGTATTTCTTGGACATCTTTAATTAATTATACCAAAGGCTTTATCAGCTGACTAGGGAACAATGCTTCAGTACCATACACCAACTCAAATGGTGACTTTCTAGTTGATCTTCTAGTAGTTACTCGACTTGCCTAGAGAGCAAACTTCAATTTTGAATCCCAATCTTTCTTATTCTCTGTTATTGTCTTCTTCAAAATCCTTACCAATGTCTTATTTGAAGATTCTGCTAACCAATTACCTTGGGGATGGTAAGCAGTTGAATGTGATAAAATAACATTGTATTTATGCTAAAAATCAATCAATTTAGCAGATTTAAACACTTAGGAATTATCAGTTACTAACTTCTTTGGACAACCAAATCTACTGAAAATAGTTTCTTCAAGAAATTTCATCACCACCAAGCCATTTTCCTTTCTTGTTGACACTACTTCAACCCACTTTGTAAACTAATCTATCCCTGTCATATTCCACCTGCATTGACCATTGGATGGTGGGTTAATTTCTCCAACAAAATCTAGTCCCCATCGCCTGAAAGGCTCTTCTATAAACATAGGAATTAAAGGAAGTGGAGCCAATAACTTATTCTTCCCAGAAAAAGTTTGGCATTTTTTACAATTATTTACTATTATAAACATCTGAAAATAAAGAAGGCCAGTAGAAACTAGGTTTCAAAATTTTATGAGTTGTAATCCTCCAACTATAATGACCTCCACAAAGGCTATCTTGGTATTCTTTGATTATCTCAACAACTTCTCCCTTTTTCAGACAAAGAAGTAAGATACCCATAGAATATCTCCAATATAAATTCCCATCTACAATCACATACTTCTGAGTTTTTACTTTCAGAGCCTCGTATTTAGTTTTGTTCATGGTAAGAGGACAACAAAGAAAAAACAAGCAATGCACAATATATTTATACCATTTAGAACACAAGAAATTATATTGAATTTTATCACCTGATTCAGGCTTTGTTTGTTTACAAACAACTTCTTTCTCTTCAACTTCAGCCAACAGATTAATCCCCAAAGCTTGAAAATTTGTTTATGTCAAACTTTTAGCCAAACCTTGACCCTTTATCAACTTTGTTGGTTTTCTGTCTAAATCATATTCATGTATCCTAGCTATCCACTTACCTCTTTTACCTTCCACATCACTCTAAACCAAAACATCCTTAACAACAGTATTTGGCACATATGCAACCACATCGCACTGAAGAACATAAACTCTGAAATCTTTGAGGGCTTTAACCAAGGCATAAGCCTGCTTCTCCAAAATATTATACTTCAGCTCTACATCTGTCAACACTTTGCTAAAAAAGGCTACAGGTTGTTCTCTATGCTCCTCATTCTTCTGCAAAAGCATAGCTACAATAGTACGGTCAAAAGAAAAAGAAAAAGTCTGAAAAGGTTTTCCATAATTAGGACTTATCAACACGAGAGCTTCTTGCAAATCTACTTTAATTCTTGAAAAGGAATCCCATATAGATGCATTCCACTTCACTTCTGCCCCTTGCTTCAGCATATCAGTGATTTCTTTGACAATTTCAGCATAATTTGGAACAAACCTCCTGAGGAAGTTAATTCTTCCCAGAAAACTATGAATCTCTTTCTTTCTTCTTAGAAAAGGTATCTTACTTATTGCTTCCACTCTCGCAGGGTCTATCTTCACTCCTTTTGAAACAATATGTCCCAACAACTTTCCCTCCTTCAAAGCAAAGTGAGATTTATTTGGGTTTAAAGATAAACCATACCTCCTACACTTCTCAAAGGTTTGTTGTAGATGTTCCAAATGTTCTTCATCTTATTTAGAGAATACAATTATATCATCTAGATAAATCACCACAAACTTATCCCTTTCTCCTACAAATGCTATATCCATAGCTCTTTGGAATGTGGTGCCAACATTCATCAATCTGAAAGGCATTTTGGCATACATGAACGTGCCCCAAGGAGTTGTAAATGTTGTTTTCTTCTGATCCTCCTTCTCTACTGCAATATGATTGTAGCCAGAGAAGCCATCAATCGTGGACAATCTATATGAACTGTTGGTCAATAACTATCATTGATGAAATATAAGCTCTCTTGATGAGCTCTCTTAATGGAAGATTGATAGATGTTGCACTATGACATAAGATGACATGGAAGACACACCATGATAAAGAAGCTCTAATGATCTCTTACTATCCCAATCACCTTCTGCACTAAAATTTTATGAACAGTCACAAAGAAAAATAAATTTAGACACCTTGGAGGCATCCTTTCACAATGAATCCTAGACCATATTAAAGAGGATTTTTCCATCTTTCCAATAAGCTCTTACTTGCCCGAAACTCCCATTAGTTTGTGAGAAACTGAATTTTTAAGATAAAAAAATATATATATTTACAGTCAAGCCGACCTATGTAGTCATATAATGTCGGCCCTTCTTCCAATGAATGTGTCTCTTCATAGGGACAAACTACTATATATATAAATCTGCGTTCATCCATTTTAGAGTCAGCAATTCGGTGAAGAATATCCGAGAAGCACAAAACTTTAAGGAGAGTTCACATCTTGTGAACTAAGGCCGAGGAAGAATTAAAAAGCACATTTGTTTGGGTTATTCTTCCTCAAGCTCGGACAACAAATTACACAGTCACCTTTTATGAAGTTCGGATTTGTGACAGGTTTGTAAATAGTCTGCCTGTGGAGGAACAGTGGACAATCACCTACTCGGTGCCTTAACCTCAGTACCTCAGACATGTAAGAAGGTTGAATTGTGGACATTCAGCTTGAATATACTTGTGGTAGCTCGAACACAGCTGTGGAGAAACTGTAGCTCGAATAGACTTGTGGAATTACACCTTGGTTCTCTAGAGGACTCATAACTTTTGGACCTAAGGACAGTTATTTATGGAGGCTCAGAATTGCAAACTAGTGAACCTGTGATACTTCGGATCTAAACTTGTAGAAGGATTTGACTTACCCTTGAAGGCTCAGGCTCAGAATTGCAAGCTAGTAAACTTGTGATACTTCGGATCTGAACTTGTAGAAGGCTTGAACTTACACTTGAAGGCTCAGACTTATAACTGCAAGCTAGTGAACCTGTGATATTTCGGATCTAAACTTGTAGAAGGTTAGGACTTACCCTTGAAGGCTCAGACTTATGTGAGGACTATTGAAGTCACGTGATGGAAAAAGTACAGTGAAGAAATAACAGTGAAGAATCTTGTTGATGACAGTCAAGTAAGTACATCACACAATTTCTATTAAAAAGAAGACTGAGGGATTGGTGTCCTTGGGGTAGGTGCCCCTAAACACAAGGTTGGTGCCTTGAGAAGATAGGGTTGAAGCCCTAGAGGTCGGAGCCTCATCAAAGTCCAATTTGGTGCTTGGAAAAATAGGTTGGTGCATGTTTCATCAAAAGGGTTGGTGCCCTTCTCTCATCTATTGTATACTATTATTAAAAGGAGATTGAAGTTGTCTTTAATTCTTAATATTATTATTATATATATCTCTCTGTCTTTAATTATGAATAATCTAACTGGAAATAATTAACAATTGAAAATAAATATTGATTCACCCCCTTCTCAGTATTTCCAACAATTGGTATCAGAGCAAGCTTCTTCATTATCAGCCTAATAGCTGGAAGAAGGATTCTTAGGCACAATGAAGAACATGGAAGCAACAAGGAAACTCCCTATTTTTGATGGAACAAATTTCAGTTTCTGGAAAAAGAGGATGTCCTACTATCTAATGTCTCTTGGCCCTGAAGTATGTCACTCTGTTTTGAATGGATACAAAGCTCCCACCGGTCTTCCAATTGATCCAGATGAAAGAAAAGCCTACATTGCTAATGCCAAAGTTTTAAATTCCATCACTAGTGGAATCACTGATTCTGAATTTATGAAAGTCATGAACTGTGACTCAGCCAAAGAAGTATGGGATAAATTGGTTTCACTATATGATGGGGACTCCAAAGTCAAGAAGACAAAGCTTCAAACCTATAGAAGAAAATTCGAGAGTTTGAAAATGGATGATGAAGAAGATATTGCATCATACTTCCTCAGAGTAGCTGAAGTGGTTAACTCTCTTAAAGGACTAGGGGAAAATATTGAAGAAAGCACCATAGTTCAAAAAATCTTAAGATCACTTCCTGACAGATTCGACTCCAAAGTAAATGCCATAGAAGAAATGAAGGACCTAGATACTCTCAAGATGGATGAACTTCATGGAATCCTTATTTCCTATGAGATGAGGAAAGGGATCCCAAATTTCAAAGAAGTAACTTTCAAAGCCTCAAAGTTTACAAAAGAAGGAAAAGGATGGAATTACAATAGCGATGAATCAGATACTGAAAACGAGTTAGCTCAATTTGTACGAAGACTAAAAAGGGGATCTAAGCTAAAAGGTAAGTACCCTCTTATTTGTTTCAATTGTGGAAGAATAGGTCATTACACTGCAAAATGTCCTCATAAACATGATAGTGATGATGAAAAATACTCTAAAAGAATGATGTACAAGAAGAAAGGGTTTAATAAGAAGAACTTCTTCTCTAAACAAGATGAGTCTGATGAAGATGAATTCATAGTCATAAAGAGGAAATCAACTAGAAATGTGCATCAGTACAAAGAAAGCGATGATGAATCAGATGAGGAAAGTAATTATGTTGGAAGCAAAGAAATGTTATTCATGGCATTTACAAATGATGATGACTCAAAAATAGAAGATGAAAGAAACATGGATAGTTTTCTAATGAGTGTCATTGAAGAAAATGAGAATCTACAAAAGAAGATAATTTCTCTCAAAATAGAAAGAGAGGAAGCAAAAAGAAGGGAAGACTTCTTGAACATCAAGTTAAAAGAGAAGGATGATATCTGTGAAAAACGTGAAGCTGAAATAGTGTCCCTAAGAAAGGAATTGGAGCAAATCAAAAGGAGTTGGCAAAGCTCTCTAGATCTTGGCAACATTCTTAACACTCAAAGACCTCAACATGACAAGTCTGCAATTGGTTTCAAAGGAGAATCATCAAGTACGAAGAATAATGCCATAATTTATGTTGATGTACTCTCTTGCCATCCAAAAGAAGAAAAATCATCTCAGGAAAAAGGTCACGTCTCAAAAACAAGATTTGAAAGAGCAACTCCAAGGAAGAATGTTGATTCAAGCTATGGATACTACAACAGGTATCAAACTATTTTTCTTGGACATTGGCATACATGAACATGCCCCAAGGAGTTGTAAATGTTGTTTTCTTTTGATCCTCCTTCTCTACTGCAATCTAATTGTAGCCATAGAAGCCATCAATCATGGACAATCTATATGAACTGTTGGTCAATAATTACCATTGATGAAATATAAGCTCTCTTAATGGAAGATTGATAGATGTTGCACTATGACATATGATGACATGGAAGACACACCATGATGGAGAAGCTCTAATAATCTCTTACTATCCCAATCACCTTCTGCACTAAAATTTTGTGAACAGTCACAAAGAAAAATAAATTTAGACACCTTGTAGGCATCCTTTCACAATGAATCCTAGACCATATTAAAGAGGATTTTTCCCTCTTTCCAATAAGCTCTTACTTGCCCCAAAAATCCCATTAGTTTGTGAGAAACTGAATTTTTAAGATGAAAAAATATATATTTACAGTCAAGCCAACCTATGCAGTCATATAATGTCGGCCCTTCTTCCAATGGATGTGTCTCTTCATAGGGACAAACTACTATATATATAAATCTGTGTTCTGTTGGTCTAAGGTTGTCATTGATGTCAATATGACATTGATTGAGATGTCAATATTATTGGTTAATAAGGATTCCATTAATGATGATGTGCTTACTCTTGATGAAGAAAACTGGATCCAATATGATGTCAAGATGACATGGTTGATGGAGGACCATTTGATGACGTGGACAATGTCTAGGGACATGATATGATGAATCACTTGGTGACACATGATGTGGAGGACTATAATCAATGAATTCATACACATGATGATGTCATACTCTTGAATGACCGCACTTGATAATGGTCTTGATGACATGGTTGAAAGACTACTTTGAATTTTTCCCAATAACAAATTCATAAACGCTGCACTATGACTTATCATTGCACGAGTATATGATAACATGAGATGATACATTCATTGTTGGATACCATTATGACGTGGATGTCATACATGATCCTATGATGATGAAGAAGCTAAATAATAAAGGAGCCAATCATTGGAGAAGCCATTCTATCCAAAATATTTTATGCACAAAAATTGAAGGACAATCACATTAAAAAATATTTTTCACCATCTTAGAGGCAACATTTATTTGTGAGACCTTCACCATCCTTTGGAGCAGAATTTTAGCTTTCCAACAAACCCTTACTTGCCACGAAACTCCCAGCGGTTTGAGAGAAAATTAATTTACAAGTTTGGAAAAATATTAGTTCTATGCAGGCCGACATGAAACAACTAATGCAAGTTGGCCTATCGGCCAAGGGACATGACCCTTCGTCAAAAAGAAAATTATGTATAAATATGACGTTAAAACACTTCATTTTGGCATCATTTTTCGGTGATCATTTCAGAGAGAAGATACAGAACAACAAGGAGGCCGAGAGGACATAGAAGTTCACTGTTTGGGCATTGTTTTTAAGGATACATTACAGTTTCGACTGTTGGACAATCTGTTAAAGGCTCGGTTGAAGGTTTAAAAACCTCACACAGAACTGTGGGCAATTATATCTGTGGTGGAAAAAGAACTCGGATCAATTGCAGAAGATATAAAAAGGGACAACGAAGGAGTATAGGAGATCAGTCTTCAAATCTGTGTGTGGACATATAACATTTTGAGAGTAATTAACTCTCTAAACCTGTAGCTTGAGAATGAACCAAACAATGGACTGTTATCTTTGTACAAGGCTTAGTTGAAGGCTCAGAAATAGGCTCGGATCTGTGCCTGTGTGTGGCAGCCACCTATTGGAGAAATTCAAACGCAGCAACCTGTGTGTATCTATGAACTAAGCTCGAAGGCAATAAACCTTGATACCTCGGACCTGTAATAATCTACAGGAGTTCAGATTTATTGCTTGCAGCTTGTGTCTTGGATAGCTACCTTGGAGGTTGGAACTGTGACATGTCTCCATTTTGAACAGTCACCATAGAGGCTCAGGATTGGACTTAAGAAATTGCTAAATTGTCTTAAGCTCGGACCTTCATTTTTGTGAGGAAATCTTGAAGCGCTCCTTGAGCAGACATTAGAGAAGTTTCTTTAAAGAAATTTCCTAGCCTTGTTGTAGCAGACTTGCAACATTCTTTGAGCAGGAATTGAAGAGGAATAAAGGAAAATATTTATCTTGAATTATTGCAGACCTTGGTTGGAAGATTGGAAGTTGGCACTATTTTGCAGACCTTGCTTTGGAAACATCTTTTGATGTCTTGTGACCAACTCTTGAAGACAACCTTGGAGTGACTCATTTAAAAGCCTTTTGTATTGAGTTGAGGATTTGTGTAGCAGCTTTGGAGCAGTGAAGCTTTTGGACAGTGGAGTATAGGAGCCTTGGAGCAGTAAGGTACTTGGAACTCTTGAAGAGTTCTTGGGGCAGCATATCAAAGACACTTTGAAGGCATCCTTGGAAATCATGATGCATTGTTGAAAGCCCTCATGATGTAACTTTGGAGATTTTGTTTGGGTACCATGAAGAGCTATGGTGACACCTTCTGAGAAGGCAAGGTTGCCATTGATGGCGTGACGAGAAGACTAAGTGAATGGATAATTGTAGATCGTTGACAAGGCTCGTTGAGGAAGACATTGGGATCCTTGAAGAATCGTTGAATTCACATTGAAGATTTGAAGCAGTGGGTTGTAGCCCTAGAGGATTGGTGTCCTCAAGAAACCAGTTTGGAGCCTGAACCAGAGAAGGGTTGGTGCCCTTGGGGTTGGAGCCTCTAAACGCAAGGTTGGTGCCTTGGATAGATAGGGTCAAAGCCCTAGAGGTCGGAGCCTCACAAAAGTCCAAGTTGGTGCTTGGCAACAAGTTGGAGCCTGGGAGATTGAAGATCAGTGTCTTCATCTAGGGTTGGAGCCCTACACTTATTGTATCTATTTTATTATAAAAGAAGAATTTAATAAAAGAATTCATTCTTATTTTTCATATTGTGTTCTAAATATAAGTGATCTAACTGGTAAAATTAACAATTGAAAATAAATACTGATTCACCCCCCTCTCAGTATTTCCAACACGTTCATCCATTTCAGAGTCAGCAATTCGATGAAGAATATTCGAGAAGCACGGAACTTTAAGGAGAGTTCACATCTTGTGAACTAAGGCGGAGGAGGACTTAAAAAGCACATTTGTTTGGGTTATTCTTCCTCAAGCTCAGACAACAAATTACACAGTCACCTTTTATGAAGTTCGGATTTGTGACAGGTTTGTAAACAGTCTGCCTATGGAGGAAAAGTGGATAGTCACCTACTCGATGCCTTAACCTCAGTACCTCAGACATGTAAGAAGGTTGAATTGTGGACATTCAGCTAGAATATACTTGTGGTAGCTCGGACACAGTTGTGGAGAAACTGTAGCTCGGATAGACTTGTGGAATTACACCTTGGTTATCTAGAGGACTCATAACTTTTGGACCTAAGGACAGTTATTTATGGAGGCTCAGAATTGAAAACTAGTGAACCTATGATACTTCGGATCTAAACTTGTAGAAGGATTTGACTTACCCTTGAAGGCTCAGGCTCAGAATTGCAAGCTAGTAAACTTGTGATACTTTGGATCTGAACTTGTAGAAGGCTTGAACTTACACTTGAAGGCTCAGACTTAGAACTGCAAGCTAGTGAACCTGTGATACTTCAGATATGAACTTGTAGAAGGCTAGGACTTACCCTTGAAGGCTCAAACTTATGTGAGGACTATTGAAGTCACATGATGGACAAAGTACAGTGAAGAATCTTGTTGATGACAGTCAAGTAAGTACATCACACAATTTCTATTAAAAATAAGACCGAGGGATTGGTGTCCTTGGGGTAGGTGCCCCTAAACACAAGGTTGGTGCCTTGAGAGGATAGGGTCGAAGCCCTAGAGGTTGGAGCCTCATCAAAGTCCAAGTTCGTGCTTGGAAAACAAGTTGGTGCCTGTTTCATTAAAAGGGTTGGTGCCCTTCTCTCATCTATTGTATACTATTATTAAAAGGAGATTGAAGTTGTCTTTAATTCTTAATATTATTATTATATATATATATATATATATATTTGTCTTTAATTGTGAAGAATCTAAGGCAATAATTAACAATTGAAAAGAAATACTGATTTGCCCCCCTCTCAGTATTTCCAACATGAACTTGTTACTTTCTACAAAATGTGGTCCATCTTGGGGAAAAGATAATTATCCTTCAAAGATGTTCAGTTCAAATTCCTGAAATCCACACATAACCTTATTTTACCATTCTTTTCCCTTACTGGTACAATATTTGCCACCCAATATGTATACCTTAAAGGAACAATGATTTTAGCCTGTAACAATTTCTTAACTTCTTTCTTAATTGAAGGCAACAACAAGATATTAATCTGCCTTAACTTTTGTTTAAAAGCTTTGACTCCTGGCTTCAAAGGGATTTTGTGTTGGATGATATTAGTGTCATATGTCTTCAAGTCTTCATATGACCATGCAAAAACATCAACAAACTTCATAAACAAGTTTATATATCTTTGTTTAAAATTTTCAGGCACATCTTTAAATATTCTCACCATCTTGGGTTGTTGATCTGTACCCAAATTTCAATCTTCTAAATCCTCTTCAAGGTTTGTTTTCTTTGGATTCTTAGCAACATCATCAGCATTAAATAATTTTTCCAAAGGTACCAATCCTTTTGGTATTATTTTATCCTTGATTTGTAAAATTTTCTGATTACCAATTGAATCTTTAAAATAAATTGCACCTTACTGCTTCTTTCCAACATCTTCATCTTGGCCAATTTCTAATTTAGAAAATTCTCCTATCATCTCCAAAAACTCCTTAATCTGTTCTTCATCTTCAAAATCCTGCCAATGCTTCACATTATCATGAATCAAAGGTGTTGTAAATACTTAGAGGGGGTTTGAATCAATATTTCTTTCCAATTGTTATTTTTACCAATTAGATCACTTATGTTTAGAACACAATATGAACAATAAGAATAAATGCTTTTATTAAATGATTCTTTACAATAAAATAGATGCAATAAGTGTAGGGCTCCGACCCTAGATGTAGACATTGATCTTCAATCCTTCTAGGCACCAAATTGTACTTTTCCAAGCACCTACTTGGACTTCACGAGGCTCTGACCTCTAGGGCACCAACCCTATCTTCCAAGGCTCCAACCTTGTCACTTTGAGGCTCCAACCTCTAGGGCTCCAACCCTATCTCTAGTATAGGCCCCAACCTGGTCTTCTTGAGGACACCTGTCCTCTAAGACTCCAACTCACTGCTTCAATTTGTCAAGATAAGTTTGATGATCTTTAAGGCTCCCAATCTCTTATGAAATCTGCCCTGGCAATACTTCACTCTCAACAATGCCTTCTCCAAATCACTTCATCAATGACAACCTTGTATTATCATGAAGGTGTCGCCACTGCTCTTCATGATACACAACCAAATATTTCTAAATTCACCTCATGATAGCTTCAACACATCATGGTCTCCAATAATATCTCCAAGACCAGCTTCTATAAGTCTTCCAAAAGTATTCAAGTATCCTTCAAGGTGTCTTTAATAGGAATCACAAATTTTGCACCTACTGTAAGCCTCTACAAGGGATTCTTCAATGGATCATCAACAATGTATAATAATGTCTTTAAGAGCTTTCAATACTTCATCAAATAAGGATTCTTCGTATGGATGACCACTCTAGTGCTACGTAAAATATTGTTGTTGTTTGTTCCAAATAAGATGTTCAACACAAGATAAGTTTCTTCAAGAGTGCTCAGTTCTTAATTTTTCTCTCCAAACAAGTCTTCAAACGTAGTTGGTCCTCTTCAAACAAGTATTAAAATTCTTCTTCAAAGTTCTCAACAATGCTCCAAGACCTCTGCCCTTACTGTTGTCTTCTTATTTCAGTGAAGTGACAGCTTGGATGTGGCTGTCATATGATGCCACAAACACACATAAATTAGTCCTTAAAACTTTGGCTTCCACAACAAAAGTAACCCTAGTAAGCATTGGTGACAAGACCCAAGGTAATCACTGATATACACACAAATATGAGCTCTTAAAACCTTGGTCAAAAATCCAAGCTTCTCAGGTTAGTTAGGGTCGAGCTTCATGCCCAATATCCAACACAAAATTTTAGCCTCAACAATAACCACAGTTCCCAGGTTATCTCTACAACCTGAGTTTACACATCTGAGCCTTTAAGATATCACTGTACAACAGCAACAAACTTCTACAATGATGACCGAGTTCAGAACTGAGGCAAGGATTCAAACTTCAGATCTGTCCTTAAGTCTGAGTTGAGGTCTCTTACTGGAGATTTGAGCTCTTCAAACTGATCATAGGAATGAAGCTAAACAAGAGACTGTTCTCTTGCCTAACCGAGCCCTCCAACGTGACTATCCACAGTCTGAATCCTTTACTTAACCTTCTCAACAAATCCGAGCCTCACTTTCTCCTCAGGACTGTAATAAATCCGGCCCACAACAATGTTGTCCACATACACTAGTCACAGGTGAAAATCTAAGTTTTTAAGAGATATCTTAAATGCCCAAACTGTGATCTGAAAGTCCTCCTCGGCCTTCTGTCCTGTATCTCTAAAATATTCACTGAGTTGTGCATCCAACAATGTAATCCGAGCTCTAATATATAGATCTTTTCCACGTCAAAACGAAAATCCACGTCACTTAGATAGGCCGACAAGAGAGCTAGGACAGGTCGGCTACAAAACATGAATAATTACTTCAAATTGAAAATTCTTGTTCTCCCTCAACATTTGGAGTTTTCGGTCAAGTAAGAGCTTTTTGGAAATATAAAATTATTCTCTAAAGGATGGTGAAGGTATCATAATGAGATGTTGCCTCTAAGATTGGAAAAATATTTTTTAATGTGTCTGGTCATTTATTAGTGCAGAATTGGAGGTAGGGCAATTAGACTTCTTCATGGACGGGCTTCCTCTTGTTAGGCTTCTTTATCATAGGCTCATAATGTCATCAAGAGCTTATAGATCATCAAGGTCATGATTTTCATCTCAAGAACATTTTCCATCCCGACCAATGCCAATTAAGTAATCTCCAAGTCACTTCATGTTATGTCACCAACCATTGTCCATGTCATCAAATGGTCCTCTATGTCAACATATAGTATCCAACCATGTCATTAAGACATCATGTTGGATCCAATCTTCTTCATCAAGAGTAAGCACGTCATCATTAATGGCATCTTAAATAACCAAGAGGGACTTTTCATCATGAGCAAGGACATCCTTATATGACGTCTGCATGATGTCACTACTAAGGTTTGCCATTAGGGTTATTAGGAATTTACAAGAATATTGATCCCCATATTGACATCAATGACAACCTTAGACCAACAGAAGGCTTGTTTCTGATTTCTACTTCATATCTCAGCCTTGGATTTAAAGGAGGTTTGAAAGTACTAGTTGCAACTGCCAAAGAATCAGGCAACATGTTCCCTTCCCTAGGGACAAATTTTATATTAAAAACTAGAAATAAACTCTCTACTAAATCCCACACTTCATTCCTATAATTTCTTAATCTTGGATGTCTTTCCTGAAAATGATTTTTAATCTATTTGACTACTAGCTCAGAATCTCCAAAAACAGATATATTTTGTACTCCTAATTGTTTGGCAATTTGCAACCTAAGAATCAGAGCTTCATATTCTGAGATATTGTTTGTAGAATCAAATTCTAATTTATATGAAAAAGGCATTAAATGACATTTTGGAGTGATTAAAAGAATACCCGCTCCGGTAACATATTTCGAACAAGCACCATCAAAATACAATTTCCAGACTCCATTTTAATTCAGCTCTTTATACTCAACTGTTTAAGGGAGATGCACTTGAGTATCCTCAACAATTTTTGCAACTTCTTGCGGCATAAGACAAGAAAAATCATCTTTTTCTTGGCTGTACATAGGAGAATTACTGGCATTCTCTTTAGTAACTATTTTTACAAACCTAGTTTCTCTGTACATATTCTCTTTTCTCCCCCTAAAACTGGTATTATGGCATAAGTGAAATCCAATCTCAAAACACCTCCCAAATTAGCCCCCCAAGATCTGGAAAGAAGCATCCAAAAACGAGCTGGGATATCTGCCACCACCACATCTATCACAAGGCTCTTGGCTAGAATTTGATCCAATGACACAACCATATCTTTAATCAACCCTACACACTTAACCTTTTTAGAATCAAATGAATAAAGATCCTTATAAGGTTTGGTGATTTGTAAATTCAACTGCTTCATAACAGATAATGGCATCAAATTATGAGAAGCTCCTGAATCCAACATACAATTGTGTAACATGAAAGAATGCACCAATAAAGAAATCTAAAAAGGAGGAGTAGATGAATCCACCTCTTCCACGTGAGGACCAAACATCACAATTGGTCTATCTTCTTGCAAATTCACAGTATCTGCCAAATTGTCACCTTAAGAAAGATTAATAAAATCTGAAAGTTGCTTCTTATACATTGGAGTCTTGACCAACTCAGTAAGGGGAATTGGCATCTTTATCTTCTCCAACTCTTTGGTCAAATTAAAAGGATTACTTGGTTTTATTAACTTCTTGGGATCTTCATTATTCTTATTCACATGTGAAATTTGTTTAGATGAAACAACAGTTTTGTTTAAATTCTCATATTTTGACTTTCTTTGTGAACTCTCCCCTTGTTGAAAATTAGTTTTAGTTACTGAATCAACATGATGCTTCCCTTTGTCAAGTTGTTTTGTTGGTTGTTGTGGAGTCACCATCTGTTGAGGTGTTAAATCTTCTGACACCTCATCATTATTCAACGATATAGATCTCTTCCTTGATCTCAGATCATATTGTTTGTGTAGTTCAACTTGCATATGGTTAGTCAATTGTTTACAATATCATTTAATTTCTTTTTCAGTCAACGATTCCTCTGCTTCAACATTGACTTGCTCATTATCATCATATTCTACTTCACCTGCATATAATGTTGATATTTGGTTGTCTTGCTCCTTTGCACTTTCTTCTTCTGCATCTTCATTTCCATCTTCTATATACAAAGGAGGTTTGAATGCATATTGATCTTTCTTTTCCCTTTGCAGGATCTGCAACGACTGTTTTCTAAATTATGGATTGAAGTTTTGATTTTGGGCTTGCTGCCCTTGTCTGGGAGGATTTTTGTTTTCCATTTCCAGTTTTACTAACTTATTTGACAAATTTTTAATGACCTTAGTCATATCTTCCAATCTTTGGTCATGTGAAACTTCTTCTTTTCCTTTCCCCTTCTCTTGTGTATGTTTCTTTCCTTTATATTTTCCTACTGCAGTCAAATTTGCCTCAATCTCCAATGCATCTATTTGAATTTGATCTAAAGTGGGAGACCTCTCCCTCAAAGTGAAACCAAACTCTTATTCAAAAACTCCAGCAAAAACAACCTTCGTTCCAGCTGGTGGGGGTTTTATTTTTGCTGGAAGGCTATTATACAATTTATTAAACCTTTTAATAAAATCAGTGAGATTTTCGTTTGGTTTTCTTTTAATAGCATTGAATTCAGTTAAGAAATATCCATGATCTTTCTTTTCACCCCATCTCTGAGTGAAACTGTCATTAGAGGAAATTTCAGCCTAAAAGTGCCCATGACATTTTCATGTAATTTCTATGTCATAATATGAAAACCAATCAAAATGCTTTAAATTTAAAAAGAGGAACATGTAAATATTTTGGAGGGAAAAAAAAAATTGTATTTTTGGTATATCTCCTTATAGGTTTAGACACTCATTAGATGCATAATTAAATTCCACATCCAACGAGTACCCATTATGCATACTTTTGAGAAGACCCACCTTGATAAAAATTGCAGATACATTAAAAATTTGGGTTTTAACACATTTTTTAATGTATCTACAATTTTTATCAATGTTGGTCCTCCCAAAAGTATGCATAATGGGTACTCGTTGGATGTGGAATTCAATTATGCATCTAATAAGTGTCTAAACTTGAAATTTGAGTAAACCTATAAGGAGATACGTCGAAAATGCAATTAAAAAAAAGTAGTTTTCTTGTTTTCCCTCCAAAATTCATAACTCTTATTTTATTATTTTAACTATTATTTTATTATTTTTCCTTAGGAGGCCACTTTTAGGCAGAAATTTCCTCTAATGTATCCATTTCTTCCCAATTATTAATTGAATTCGCCTGAAGTGTCTTGAACCACTTCCTAGCCTCTCCATGAAAAGATTGCACAAATAACCTTAAGACAACATCAAGATACTCAACATTTAAATTCTCTGCAAAGGCACAAAATGAAGCAATGTGTTTCTCTGCACTGATATCATATTCTCCCATGAAATGAGGCAACAACTTAAGGTAATCTTGTGGCATTGCATTCATCAGTTGGGCCAAATTTAATGGAGCATATCTATTCAAAAGAAAAGCATGAATAGCCATATTGGGGTTTTGATTAATTCCCGCTTGAAAAACAAATGGTGGAGGAGGTAATATTGATATAGGGACAGACTGAATTATTGTTGAGACAAAGTGTTTTGGAGTTCCAAACCGAAGTGTTGTGACTTCTTGAAAATCAGGGAATGTAAAAGAATCTAACTCAATATTTCTCTTCCAAAGTGGGCTAAGGAAAAACCGAATGAGAGGAGACAAGTCCCTCTTCCAAGAATTGAAGTTTTTTGACTACTTCTGAGTGGAAAACTGGAGTTTAGATATTAGAACTACTTCCTGGAGCAGAAAGGGTAGGGCTAAGAGTAATTAGGGATTTGGCTTTCCAAACCCTTCTTGATACTAGTTTTTCTGGGTCAGATAAGACTGGAAACTTCTGCTGCGAAGTATCTAACCTCATGTGTGGTCATTTGGAAGTCAGGTCTACGTTGATGAAAAACACAACCAAATCACTTTCTTTGATCACCAATCAAAGAAATGATTTTTGAAAAAAAACCCTAGGAAAATAGCTTCGTGTCTTCGTTCCCCGACAATGGTGCCAAAAAATGTTGTTCCTTGGGAGACAATCTTTGGCTGTTAGGAGATCAGTGCTCAAGACATTCACTGTTGTCCCTTCATATGGTAACCCCATAATTATATAATAAACCCTTTAATCTTTACTGATAACATAACTCTTCAAATTGTCTTTAAATGATAAATGTGCATGAACAGAATAAAACAAAATGATAGTGAAAACCATTAACAATATGTTGTAAATCAGAGAAACTATTATCTCTGCTTTTAGAAGAACATGGATGCAAGAAATGACTTCAGAATAAAGGAGCCATAATTAATGAAATTTAGTCTAACTCACATATGTAAATTAGACACCAGTAGTTTCATTAATTTACTCCAACAGAGGAAACATACATAAGACGCAACAAGAGGAACGCACCACATTCTTCAATTGTTGGAAAATTCTTTGAATAAATTTATTAATTTCCTAAATACAAAGTACAAAATTGGCAAAACTTCTGAGGCCCAAATTCTGGAACCTCGTTCCTTCTTTGAAAGAGTATTAAATACATTATTACAAAATGGACAGTTATGGAACTGTCAACTTCCCAAACTTCTTATTAAATCGTTACAATAAAAAGTAGAAAATAAAAACATTTGCGGTTAAACAAAGTAAAGTAAATCTAAAACATCATTTGATCATGAGGTGGCAGTGGCTTGAGATCGTGGAATGGAAGAAGTTCTTGTGTATGTATCATTTGTTTGTGGAGAAATCCATTCTTTTCATTTTCTTCACACGTCTACATTCAGGATGGGACAATTTACAAGCTTGACATGAGCCATTCTAAAATCTGTGATCCTAGAATATGAGGGTCTTTCTAAAAACAAAGTTTCCATCATCCATAATAGCTGGAAGTCTTTATTTAGAAAATTCACGATTGTGGCTCCCTTCATAAAAGCAATATTTTCATGTGTGTTTCCAATTTTACTCTTCGCCTCAACCACCAATGTTTCAAATGTATCCCAAAGGAGAAGATTTATTTGTTGGTCCCAACATGATGGCAAACCAGCTCTGGTTCTTTTATCAAACAACACATTAAATCTTAACACTTCTTCTTTGACTTCCTTAAGCTTTTTCTCTATAGTCTTCTTGTATGAATTCTTGATGATCACAATTATGGTTATGTCGCAGTGGTTGCTGATTTGGAAACTGAAATGAGAATTGGAGGACTTTAGCAGCTCGGGAGTCAGACGTGGATGCAAATGAGGACAAACATTCTTTATATAGCGAAAGAAAATGAATGGATGGGAGAAAAACATATGGAAATGAATTAAATGCCGATGTGATTGACAAACAGTGGGGGATGATGTGGAAGGTGACATGGCTCGCTTGTTGTCATCGTGGGGTCTGTCGGTTGTCATGAGGTTTTTCGTCACTATGGAGGGACTCCACAGTACAGGCTCGATCACAGGGCGGTGCCCCCGCAGATGATCTGGGCCACACATTTTGGTCAATCAGCGGGGATCAAAGATTCCAATGGAGGCACCCCATCGGTTAACCTCTGAATACTTTGTGACTCCGCTCATACTCCATCATGGGCAGACTTTTCAAATGGCGACATCTAAGAAATGAAGTGTTCATCCTTTAATCCAACGTGCCAAAGGTGGTCCCGCTATCTGATACATAACTTCAAATACCGCTTAGTGCCACTTTTTTTTCAAAATTTCATTTTGTGCATATATATATATATATAATTTTCAAAGTACATAACCTCCTATGTACAACATACAAGAAATTTAAAACTATCCACAACAGGATCAAACATCAAACAATCATGCCTTATAATCCCCAACAGAACGGTGTAGTTGAAAGAATGAACAAGACAATTTTAAATATGGTACATTCCGGATGTTTTTCAAGAATGTAAAATTGATGTGTTGGGTTGATGCAATTTTGTGTTGTGTACATAAAGAATAGGTGTCCTTCTAATGCAATTAGAAATAAGACTCCTTATGAAATGTGGCATCGCCACATTCCTTTGATAAAGCATCCCAGGGTCTTTGGTTCCACCTGTTATGATTTGATACCTAAGGAACAAAGAAATAAACTCGGCGCAAGGAGTCAAAAATATATCTTCTTGGGGTATTTCAATACCTCCAAAGCATATCGTCTCTATGATGAAGTTAATAAGAAGTTTGTAGTATATAGAGATATCATATTTCTTGAATATTCCAAGACTGACAATGTTGTTGAGCGACAGCTTGATCGCTTGGATAGATTAACACATGCAAAGTCATTTCAAGAATTTGATAATCAGATTCCACATCTTGAAGGGTGGATTCCTATACTGAATCAATCTGTGGGATCGTCTTCTGAAGCACTCTCTCCCCCACATGAATATCCAGCCACATATGACACTTTGAGTGATGTGATTGACATAATTGGGAGACTAAATCTTGATTCAATCCCAACACAATCAAATGAGCAACCTGAGCCATCTGAGAAAGGTCCTCCAAAATGGCTGAAAAAGACACTTGAAAATGTTTGTCCTGATGAGGTTGGAAAGATAGGAACAAGAAGTTCTACCAGGAAAAATGGAGGTGACGTAGATGATTCTGATTCATCTATTGAAATGGATGTTTCTTATAATTGTGAATTGAATTTGTCTAAATATCTTGAACTAAGTATTTGTGAAGGGAAAGAATTTGAGGATGCAACGAAGTATATGTTGATTTTAGGGTAGCATCAAATGCGCTCTAGCTCCGAAATTTTGTGGAAGGGCTAGAACACATGAGATTTCCAAGGCCCATAAATCGTTTGGAGAAATTCCGACTGGAGTGCATTTTATGCAAATAATTAATTATTTTTAATGGAGCCTAAGTTAAAACTTCGGAAATTAAAATAATTAAAGTGAATTAATGTAAATGTGGGTGAGAAGCTTCTAAGTGAAAAAGATCAAGTATGTTTTAATCTTAGTCGTTGATTAAAGATTTGATCATGGTCATTGGTCTCTCAACAGGAAAATTATAAAGGAAGGCTTGAGGGTCAGTTGGAGAACACACACACACACAACAACAACACTTGAGCTAAATCAAAATTTTGGGGTGCGATTTGCTGAGAATTTCGGAGTGAGTTCTAGTGCAGAGAGGGACGATTCAGTAGTGGGACTTCAGTCCAAGGTCGATAATACATAGCAGAGATGTAGCGTAGCACCAAGGAGAGACAGTGCAACACCTGGGAGGGTGACGCAGAGCCTGAGAGAGGTGATGCAGTCATTGAAGAGGCGGCACTGGGGTTTTTGTGAGGCAGATTGGGCAACAATTCAGCAGATTGATTTTTGTGTTGGGAAGGCTCACGAGGAGGGTGACACAACTCCTAGAGGGGGTGACACAGTCTCAACGCAGAGCTGGGAACAACTTTTGTTGCGCACAACTGGGGACAATGGAGTCACCTATGGGGTTTGATCATTCTTTTGTTGAATCAACCAAAATATCTGTCTCCGGGTAGAGGTACTTCTGCCGAAATTTGTCTCTGTTGGGTGAGCTGGATTTGGCACCCTAGTTGTATTCAAAATTCTGCTTAATAATAAAACCCTCATATCTATTGCCCTAGTTTTCCCGCATTGGGTTTTTCCGGGGATGTTTAGTCCAAAAATAAGCGTGTCCTTTGTGTGACTGTCTCATCTTATTTTTCAGTACTTGATCTGTATGTTAGTGTAGGCTACAGTGTATTTTCATTAATGTTTTATGTAAATAACTTGTTAATTGAAAAATACAAGTAGGTAATGCAAATAAGTTAAATGTAGTAGGATTTATGTTTGGTAGATTCAGAATCTTTCACATCATTATTAGAGCAATTGCAAATCAAGGAGGACAAAAGCCACCAGCGAAAGGACAGAGGAAAATATGTTGCAGGAAAGCACTTGTCCCGAGAGAGTGCAGTTCTTGGCCAGAGAGGCAAAGGAAGGGTGATGCAGTCACCAAGGAAGGCTCACGCAGAGCCTGTGTCAGCCTGCTAGGGTCATGTAGCCGCAGAAGGTAGCACAGTGATTATTGAGCCAGCGCAGAGACTATTGAGTCTCAATTTCCAGTTGTCATGGTTGGAGGTGCAGTACAGTTTCTATCTAGAGTTGTTGGTGGGACGCTGATTCTGTTAGTGCAAAACAATGTCTAGTGGGGCAAAAGAAAAATAGAGGGAATTAGTTCCTTTGAAGATTTCTTGCCAAGAATTCTAGATCGAGTGTTGAGTAGCAGAAAGGAGAGATCAGAGAGAAGTGCTTCGACTTTCGTTGGCATAAGTGTTGGACACCTAATCCTCAATGGGTAGGTGTGGAAGGCAAACAGTCAAAGAGGATTCCAAGTGACCTTCGAATGTGGAATCCAAGAGTCACATCAATGTAATATAAATGCACATCTATGGTTAATAGTAAGATATCTCATGCTTATCTTTCTCCTTGTGTGTATTTGACATAGTTGTGTTTAACATGGTATCAGAGCGAGAGATTGTTGGCCCTGCTCCAATTTGAGCCACTCTTTGTGGCCATCTCAGATCTGCCATTCTAAAACCTTTATCAGTTATATTTGAGTTGGGTTCTCTCCATAAAACTGCTAACAAAAGTGTCATAAGCTCGATTATCTGTGGGTACCATCCACAGGTTTTCTTTGTGGCATCAAAGAGAGCATAAATGCTCCTTGCTCAAACCTGCCATCTCTGCCCTTGCAAAAAAAAAAATATTGTTCCAATGTGCGCGAGTGAATGTTGGAGCCAATTCTTGTGTGTCAAGCCTGTTAGTAACGTATCCATGGTAGTTTGTGACTCTGTGAGCATTTTCTATTTTGATAACTGCTCAGTGTTGCTGGATATCCTTAGTCTAAAATCATAACAACTTCTATGAGTTAGACTAAGAGAGACGTTTGGCATTTCTCAAATCCTCAAATTTCAGATGGCGTGGAAAGGATAGATACGAAAGTCTCGAAGCTGGAGAAATCTGAGTAACGATCCGCATTTATCTGGGTGTTCGTGTTTGAAGGATAAGTCGCCTCCATCTACTCGGCCTCCCATCTACTCTCTGTCGCCATTTACGCACTTCTCTCTCGACCTATGCACAGATCCTTGGCCTACGCTCCCCTCCATAAACTCCTGCTGCCATAATTGTCTGCTCACCACTCACGTCAGCTGCTTTCTACCTCCGGTGGTCCTACCTCCAGCCCTCCTCACTCATAACTGTGGCACCTCCATTGGCCCTCTTGACGCTCCTCACACTCCTCCCACGCAATACACACTCTCGTGACCCCTTATGCGGTCGGCCTTAGCGTGGAAGGCCTCCACCGGCATAACACTACATTACCCTCGCCCCTCCACCTCCACCTACAGTCGGCCTCTCCAGTCCACACTCCTCCATCGGCTCCTCCACCTCCCACCTCCGCGCTCCCTGCACACTCCTCCACCGCACCTTGCTCCTCTCCTCCCTCTCGCAACGCTTTCCCATCGCTACTCCCTCCTACCTCCGCGCAACACTCTCGTCGCTGCTACCTCCGCATAGCACTCCCTCGCCCCTCCCCTCCGCTCCCCGCAGCCTCGAGCTGCTTCCCCTCCCTCGACGTCCCTTTCACCTTCCCGTCCCCACTGCACCATGTTGCCTCACACTGGCCCCCTCACCTGCTTGGCCTCATCCTCACGCTCATCACTGCTCGACTCACCCCCCACCTCCCTCCCTCACACCAGTTCACCTCTCAGGCCCGCTGGTCCGTAGGTCTCATTTTATTCTTGTAACTCGTGTCTATTGTTATTTTTTCTGCTCCCACTCAGATATGTCCCTGCTCTATATTCTGTGATTATTGTATTATTTATCCAGCGGAATTTGGAGTGTGTTTTTGGAATGAAGCATTAGCCTCTCTACGTTGGAATGGAGCATTGAGTCTATGTGCATCAATTGTATTCTATGTGCGAAGTTTCAATCAATTCATGCACTAGTTGTGCATACGAGTTGTGATAGTCGAGTTGTGAGTTGTGAAGTTGACTTATCACAGTCAAGTTTGTGCGTTGTATTGAAAGGAATACAAAGCATCGAAGCTTGTGTTGCGTTCAAATCCATTGGAAAATTTCTCTTGCAAGTCAAAGTTCATATGCTTTCATTCCTTGCTTTGAATACAAGGTTGAATGCATAGAATAACAGTGTGATGCGGTGCTTGAATGCATACAATTCTTTATTCACTGGTTCATATGCTCTCATACCAATTCGTACATTGGCTCACTTGTGTCGGTATACGTGAGTCATATGCTTTGGATAGTTTAATATATGCAGTGAGTTATATGTAGCGATGCATTGAATCTCTAGTATATATGCAACAATGATTTATATATTTTTTTTAAAGTGGAATTACCAAAATACCAAGAAATTTTAAGAAATTTTTAAATGCCTCTAATTGGTGAAGTATTAGAGTTTCGCAAAACTCTGATACAATCTAATGTCGAGGATAAAATTAAACTCAGGAAGGATGCCCTTTCCGATATTCATACATGTTTACAAGATGCACATGACAATATTGAATTTTTGTAGCTTGAGTCAGAGCTTCAACGAGATGAGCTTCAACAAAAGAGTTGTCATTCTGCACTTGTTTATGTTCAGAACACGAAGACAACCTCTCATTAGTAACAAGAAACTATTCAGAT
This sequence comes from Pinus albicaulis, assembly GCA_034641835.2. Taxonomy (NCBI): domain Eukaryota; kingdom Viridiplantae; phylum Streptophyta; class Pinopsida; order Pinales; family Pinaceae; genus Pinus; species Pinus albicaulis. Next base: position 36,190,625 of record CM076575.1, read on the forward strand.
CATTGAGCCCAATACAAGAGCAGATTTGTATGCAGATGCAGAAGTTCATGCTTCACCTCCCAAGCCCATCATCAGACCTTGGGAAGAGCTTGTTCATAACAAGCACATAATAGGTCTTGGATATGACAAGGAGTTGTCCTTTCGTATTTCGGACTACTCCAAGCCCATCAAATTTCAGAGTGGCGGATTTCTTTACGAAAATTCACCTGCAGTTGTTCCAGATCCTGCTCCTCTTCCAAAGTAGAAACAAAAAATTGAAAAATGCCAACACTATGATCGAGTTGGCCATATGAAAGATCACAGTTTTGATCTTCACCCATGAAAGCACTGTGGTCACCCATTCTTCACACAGATGCTTTAGAAACAAGCCTCCTGCAAGAACAAATATTCATCTTGGAGGGATCACTTCTTGGCAATGGGCATCAACAACCAAGAAGATGTTTAAGTCATATGTCAGAACTTGTTCTAGAATATTGAACAATCTTGCAGTTGAGTTTTCGCCATCATCTCACCTTGTACCTGACAGGGGGGGAAATGGTGGTCATCTACAAGCTTTGAAGCCACTTCAAGCGAGCCTGAGCCACAACCTGTCATTCCAGATTCAGAGTTGTACCCAGAGACACAACAGTTCAAGCGAGCCTGTGCCACAACTTGTCATTCCAGATTTGGATTTGTAGCCAGAGACACAACAGTTCAATCGAGCCTAAGCCACAATCTGTCATTCCAGATTCAGAGTTGTATCCAGAGACACAGATGCCCATGAGCATGCCTTTGGTTGGTGGTCAGCCTTAAACCATCTATGCGAGGTTGATATTCTTCCTCTTCAAAGAATTCGGGACACTTCCTCTAGCAAAAGACTTCAGCTTCTTGCCAGTTTTGGAAGAGTTCCTGGAAATGCATCAAGCATTCCAGAGTTGGTGGTCATCCTTAAACCATCGTAGGTTGTAGACCTCCCTTCTTCTAGGTTGAAGGTCTCCCTCTTCAAAACATGAGGGACACTTCCTCTAGCAGAAGACTTCAACTTCTTGCTAGATTTGGAAGAGTTACGGGAACTGCACTAAGCGTTCCAGTGTTGGTGGTCATCCTTAAACCACCTCTTTATGCCAACATTTTAGAGAGCTCATTCAACATAAGTGTTGCCATGCATGCTTGCAAATTTGTATAACAGCTCTCTTCTTGGACTCACACATGCCCCTTCGGATTAAGGGGGGGAATGTTGGACACTTAATCCTCAATGAGTAGGTGTGGAAGGCAAACAGTCAAAGAGGAGTCCAAGTGATCTTGGAATGTGGAATCCAAGATTCACATCAATGTAATATAAATTCACATCTATGGTTAATAGTAAGATATCTCATGCTTATCTTTCTCCTTGTGTGTATTTGACATAGTTGTGTTTAACAAGAAGGATTTCCGTGAAGGAATTCAAGATTCAAAGGGAGCTTGTTCCTTAGAGGATTTTTGGCACCAAAGAAATCCAAATCTGATTTTTGTTGGGGCGACAGCGAAAGAGGGAGAAAGGAACTTGTTCGACATTCAATTGAGCATAGATGGACGCGAATGGACTAAGGGATCATGACAAGTTGGATGGAGCATCCAACTTTGTTATCTGAAAGGCCAAGTTCTTGACAGTTTTGGATGAACATCACATCAAGGATTATGCCTTGAGAGCAGTTGTTGTTCCGGTTGATGTTGATCCTCTCAAGAAGTATAAGGAGGCTCAAGCAAAAGCTATGCGCATGATCATGGACGAAGTCAAGGATCATGTGATCCCACATATCGCTGAGAAGAACACAAGGGAAATGTGGGAGGCCTTGATCACATTGTACGAGGGATCTTCTGTCCAGCAGAAGATGTTGCTTGAGAATCAACTGAGATTGTTTCAAATGCATAAGGGAGAAGAAATCGATCCCTTACTTATCATATTGCAAGGGATCTGAGATCAACTAGCTTCCGTAGGGGCTACACCAGATGTTGGATTTATGGTCAGGACTGCCCTGAATGCAGTCTCTGAAGACTGGGAAAATTTTGTCCAAAGCATTTTGGGCAGGGCTACTCTTCCTAGTTGGGAGGAGGTGTGGGCAGCTTTTCGACAGGAAGAGATCAGACAATGGACCAAGGTTGGAAGCAACAGTAAAGGGATCAAAGTCAAGAAGGAGGAAGAGGAATATGTTGCTCTCGCATCAAAGGGGCAGTAAGGCCAACAGAGACGGGAGAAAAAGGACCTCTTGAAAGTCATATGCTTCAGATGAGGGGAAATGGGACATTTCGCCATGCAGTGGCCTCTGAAGAAGAAGGGCAAAGAAGAGAAGTCTGACTCGAAGGTTGCTCCAACGCAGGCTAATGAGGATAACGATGATTGTGCCATGAGTGCTCATGCACCTCTAGAGAAGAGGTGGGGCGATATGGAGCTATAGCTGGAGCTACCGAAACTAGGGCAAGATCCTTGAGGTGCCCAAACTCTTGGATCACATACGGCTACGGGAGCCCTTAATGACAATACCCAAATGACAGGAGTCAGTTGGTGCAAGGGATGATGGAGCGACAATGGCATAGCTAGAGTGCCAAAGTCTCAAGCAGCGCAGTGGAGTTGCAGTGCTGCAAATAGCAGTGGCAATGTTATGGGCAGCATGATGCAGCATATTGAGAGGGAGCTACAGCACAGATGCAGCAGTGGCAATGGCAGAGTCATGGGCAACAATACAGATTGCAGCAGCACAGTGGATGAGTGGCAGTAAACCGAGCATCAGCAACGCAGAGGACCGATGTCGTGGATTGGGGTGATGCTTATGGTGAGAAGTATTGCTAAAGCACATTCCTCGCTAAGAGGGAGTGTTGATTTTTGGGTAGCATCGGATGTTTTCTAGCTCTGAAATTTTGTGGAGGGGCTATAACACATGAGATCTCCAAAACCCATAAATCGTTTGGAGAAATTCCGCCCAGAGTGCATTTTATTCAAATAATTAATTATTTTTAATGGAGCCTAAGTTAAAACTTAAGAAATTAAAATAATTAAAGTGATTTGATGTAAATGTGGGTGAGAAGCTTCTAAAGTGATGAGAATCAAGTCTGTTTTTATCTTAGCCGTTGATTAAAAATTTGATCACGACCGCTTATCTCTCAACAGGAAGAGTATAAAGGAAGGCTTAAGCGTAAGTTGGAGAACACACACACACAAAGCATAAATTTTGGGGCGCGGTTTGCTGAGAATTTCAGAGTGAGTTCTAGTGCAGAGAGGGGAATTTCGACAGTGGGACTTCAATCCAAGGCCGAGAATACATAACAGAGAAGCAGCGCAGCACCAAGGAAGTAATGTGTAGCACCTGGGAAGGTGACGTAGAGCCTGAGAGAGGTGACGCAGTCACTGAAGAGGTAGCACTGGGGTTTATGTGAGGCAAATCTGGTAGCAATTCAACAGATCGATTTCTGAGTCAGGGAGGCTCACAAGGGTGACACCGCTCCTAGAGGAGGTGATGCAGTCTCAACGCAGAGTTGTGAGTAGTTGTTGTTGCACATCACTGGGGACAACACAGTCACCTGTGGGGTTTGATCATTATGTTGTTGGATCAACCAAAATATCTATCTTCGAATAGAGGTACTTCTGTCGATATTTGTCTCTATTAGGTGAGCCAAATTTGGCACCCTAGTTGTATTAAAAAATATACTTAATAATAAAACCCTCATATATGTTTCCCGGATGCGGGTGGTTCTGAGGAGCATTAAGGTGATGGGATGGTCCGGCGGCATTATGGGAAGCCATATGCCAACCTGCCTTGCAATTTTCCTTCAGCGCATCTACAGACGAGAGCAGAGTTTAATGCATTTACAGCCCGGCGTGCATAACAACCAAGCCTCCGAACCTCGAGACCATTCCACACGCTGCGACCTGGACATGTCGTTTGCTCAAATTTATGATGGTTTAATGCCAAAGGTTTTTAGTAGCACGGGTTTATTCGTTAACAGGATGGAGAGAGATCATAACTCCAGCAGTCTTCCCAGGCCTGTAACGAGTTGCTACTCCTCGGATATTAGGCTCTCTTCAGAGCGCACTGTCACAGGCAAACGAACTAAGCTCCACTGTTGTTTGGAGCTTAGTGACAGTCTCCACTACTCAATTGCCGGGAATTGCATGCTTGCCACGGTGAATTGGACTTCGTAGTCGCCCCAAGCTTCTGCCCTGCTCCCGCACCCCCACTCTGCAGACTTGACAGAGAACATGCCGCGTCTTAGACACCGAATGAGGTGCAGAAGAGGTTCCTCTCAGCGACAGATGAGGCGCTCCCCCACCTCCTCCAGCACCTCTGCTGAGACTTCTACTTCCGACAACACTTCAAGAGCAAATAGGGGTCGTCTTCTTCGTTTTGGGCGAAGCTTTCGCTCCCCTACACCTCCGTAGTCTTCTGTTCATTCCCAAACTATGCATTTCTCTTTCAAAAGCTCTCTAAACTGTCCAAGAGTCACGGCCTCTGTCTCGATTGCCTTTCGGGAAACTCCTCAGGACGTGATTCCTAATACTGGTTGGGGGGCTGGAAGTAGTGCGGATGCTCAAGCTCTGAGGCATAGTGCGAGCGGCTTGACCTTGCAGGACGTGGAGGTTAATGCCGACCAAGATGGTGCCAGCCAAGGCGAAGCTGTTCTGCCTAGCTCAAAGCCGCACGAGATGAATATCAACATTGGTTATGTACAGGACGAGCAGCTCAATGAAAAACCGGATCATGGGGATGAGAGCAAGCAGCAGAGAAATGGAAATCAAGCGAGTGAGGTGAAGGGTCCCTCTGCTACTGGGAAGGTGATTCTTTCAACTGAGGACCTGTACACGGCTAAAGGCGAACCGGATGAACTCTGGTGCAGGGTCGTTGAAGAAGCACCTGACGAGTAGCGCCTCCCTCCTTTCCTGGTTTTTTGCTCTGTCTCTGTCAGTCATTATGAAAATGTTCATGTTTGTTATTCTGTTCAGGTTTAGGTTCTGGGTTCTGTTAATTATGCTATATATATTCCGAACTATTAGCCTCCCCTGCGTGGGATTTTTTGGAAAACACTCAGCACTGGTTTCCCTCGGGGAGGGCAGTGCTCAACTCTGATCTTTTGTTCAATATGCCTCTAACTCGGGCATGGTTCTGGAAGAGACCTGATGTACATATTTTTGCTGATAAATAGATTACGCTTACATAGAAAAAAAAACCCTCATATATGTTGCATCGGTTTTCCCACATTGGGTTTTTTCGGGGACGTTTAATCCAAAAATAAGTGTGTCCTTTGTATGATTGTCTCATCTTATTTTTCAGTACTTGATCTGTATATTGGTGTAGGTTGCATTGTATTTGCATTAATGTTTTCTGTAAATAAATTGTTGATTGAAAATTACAAGTAGGTAATGCAAATCAGTGAACTGCAGTAGGATTTATGTTTGTTAGATTCAGAAAATTTCACAGTGTAGACAACTTGTAGGAAGTCTCATCTACCTGACTACTACCAAACCAGACATCTCATTTGATGTTGGAATCCTCTCCAGGTTTATGCATAAGCCTTGTGAGGGACATTGGTATGTGCAAAAAGAGTTTTAAAGTACTTGAAAGGGACTCAAGACTTTGGACTCAAGTATACACAGGTGGGCAACTTCAACTTGATTGAATACTCTAATTAAGACTTTGATGGAGACAAAGAAACTAGGGTATCTACTTCAGGTTATACTAGGAGTCTTGGATCAGGAGTTGTCTCTCGGAGATCACCCAAACAATCAGTTCCAACAGATTCCACAACTGAAGCATAATATGTGGCAATCGTTGAAGCGATAAAGGAAACTGTGTGGCTTAGGAAAACCCTGGAAGATTTGCAAATGAAACAAATGCATTCAACTACACTCATGATCGATAACACTTCTGCAATAAAGTTGGCCAAGAACCCAAAGTTCCATGATCGAACGGAGCACATCAATACAAAATACCCTCTGATTCGACATCATGTTGAGGCCAAGACAATCCATCTACGACATTGCTCCACAAATGAGCAGATTGCAGACATCTTCACCAAAGCACTTGGAAGAGAAAAGTTTGAAAGATTCAGAACGATGTTTGGACTAACCAACATCCCTTCAAATTAAGGGGGGGAATGTTGACAACTAATCCTAAGGGATTGGGCAAAATTATATAATAATGTAAATATAAAATAAGGAAGTTGAAGAGAATGAATCCCAAGAGCCTCACCTGCATGTATATATTCGTACGCATCCTTAATGAAAGGTAAGTCAGTTTTTGGTGGAGTTACCTCGTGGCTTGACACCAATGTTCAAATTTTTTGTTCATTATGTGGGCAAATTTTTACTATTGTTTTGTTTTTTGATTAATTATTGTATCTGTTTTAAATCTAATAATTTTTCTAACAAGTAAGAACCCACTTAAGCTGATGAATTGAGCCATTAAAGGGTTAGATAGTCACATGGAAAATGCAAACTAGGAAGGAATCCCTTTGTCTCTTTATTTATATGTGGGTTGGGTCGGACTATTCCAACAAGCTTCAATTGAGAAGGAAGTTTGTACTCCATCTCACACTCAAACTATAGGCTGAAGAATGCCACATTAAGGGCCTCTCCTAAATGGGTCTAAAAAGTGGAGGAATTATAAATCACAAGTACAAAATTTCTCTTATAGATCAAACCCACTTCTTTCACAATATTCAATATGAAACAAGGAAGCATGTGTTTCACGGGCCAGCAAGTAAGATACATTTATTTTGGTACAATGCAAAAATTACAGCAACCATTCTATTCTAAAAATTCCAAAAAATTTGTGTTTTAGATTAGAAAAATTTATTTGTTGATTTTAACTGTCACTCCATAAACAATGAGCTTTTCATCTTGGATATTGAAAATATAGTAAAAAGTAAGAAAAGGTTATATACATTGAATTCATATTATAACTGGATATCTTTGCCCTTGTGTATCTAGTGATTTAAGTGCAAATCTAGGTGGTTTGTTATCTGAAGCAAACAAAGTTCCTTCTCAAGCTAAATACTCCAGAAGACTTGGACTATCAGAATATCCATTGGGGATACAAATATTATATTAAATAGTATGAAGAATGAATTGATTGATTGTTACAAATGAGGCATGCTTATATACCTAGACAAGTGCGTCTTCACGAAAAGTCATGTCTCATCAAACATGCTCTTTCAACCTAATTACTAATTAACTAATTAATCATTATTTATATTATTTAATTCATTATATTGCCTTCCTCCTCAAAAAGCTTTGTCCTCAAAGTTTGTTGAGGAAAGGCCTTGATTTCTTTTCATGCTACGAACGACTTCTCGTCTCGGGGTAGTCATCCTTGTCAATACAAGTTGATATGATCCTCTAAGTGACAAACCAAATTGTCGCACTGAGAATGGATCAGACCATCCTAAATCAATCTTTTGTGGAATCTTACGACGACTTGAAACTTGTGATGAATTATCACATGAGTGGATTGCACTGATATTAGTATTTTTCAAAACATCAGCTTCTTGTTTTTGTTCTGAATACATAGCTTGATCGAGTTGTCTACTCCCGTGATTTGGATGCCGATAAGGAGCTTTTTTTATTTGAATTTCCCTAATTAGGTGTGTGGCAACTTTTTGATTTTCTTCTGGCGAGGATGTTGTCGAGTTGGCTACAAAACCTTCACATGGGATGTTCATTGTCTGAACTACAACATCTAAGTTTGTATTTTCTGCAACTTGCTTGTCTGCTTCTTGAGTTATGACGTTTACTGGATCAATATCTGTTATATTTTCTGCAACTTTTGTGTATCTAGTGATATAAGTGCAAATCTAGGTGGTTTTTTATAACTTAAGCGAAATCTGGAACAAATATCAATGTTCTAGCTCATAATAAACAAATCATTTAGACCCTTGTTTTTTCACTATATTAAATTTATTCATTGATTTAGAGTCTAGAATACACATTTTTCAACCATTTTTAAGGTCTCTTTTAAATCTGGAAATTTTATGGGCACTTTGTTTGGTGGGACTCGATCCCATATTCATAGAAATACAATTTCCAACTCATTAGAAATTGCTATTTTCTATTGATCAAGGTAGAAAAGTGGTCTAATGAGAAATATTTTTCATCCTCCAACCTCCCCACCTCTGTATTTGTGATTTAGAAGTGTTTTGGCACTCATTGGGTGGTTAATTTGAGTGAAACAGATTGCTGTCCCTGTTCTATCCTGTAGATTTTGCAATTTGATCTAATTGGCAAGCAAACTAATTTACTTTGTAACCCATCTAACAAACTAAGTTGAAAAATAATATCATTACTAATTAGGATGTTTTCTCTACGTCATTTTTTAGTACTTGCATGCCATATTTAACATGAAATGGTGTAATGTTTTGTTGTATTTTGTTTTCTGCTGCATATATACACTCGTAAGTTAGCAGGACAGTCAAATAATTAACTATTCCATCTCATCTTTGACTCCATTTAAGACATTAATCTTACTTGGGTTGGTTGGGGTTTTGACTGGGCATCCTCCCTTGGTCTTTCAAGAGGAAGTTAGACTTAAAAGAAAAGAATCGGGCCAAAGTGACAGTGGGCCCTTACCTTATTTGTGTCTGTTCTAGTAAATTGCATGGACCTTTGCAACCCTGCTAATCTCATTGACAACATGACCAATTCTACATCTCAATGACAAGCAGCAGGTCTATCAATTCTTTGGACTTTAAAAAAACAACAACAACCAAACCAATTGTACAATAGAAAAACACCAATGGTTTGACTTAATATAAATTCCCCTTCAAGAGCTTCTCGAGTATAAACTCCATGTGTCTCTTAATTTGTATATGTTTGCATGTATTTGCTATTGGTTATTAAAACTTACATTTTCTTTTTGTCTCTTACTGTGTTGGATTCAATTGTTATTATGAACTTTATCTTTTATATATTAAGGATCTTTACATCTAACTTGAATAAATAACACAAGGCTGAAAATAAATAACCCTACACATCATGGTCTTAATAAGGAGCATTTCAAATTAATTTGAAACATCTTAATAAAAATAGAAGATTGTGTACAGTGGTTTGAGTAAATGATGGTGACTTTGAAAGTGGAGCCCAAACACTTATTGCTCCACGGTTTTTTATTATATGAAAGAGAGATTAGAGTGGTTAGTATCGTGTTATCTGATGAAACTTTTGAAATTTTTCCACATCTATGACTGGGCACTTCAACATAAAATCTAGGGGATAGATTTTGGTGAAAAGTGAGGATGCACAATAATCAGATCAAAGATTGCACTTACTCTGCACACCAAAAATAATAATAGTCATGTCACCTTAAAAAATATAAAAGATGGAAAGAAAAAATTAAACCCACTCCTCCAAAATGCATGCTTTCCTTTGGATGATAAAGTGACCAATTTCCAAATACCATTTAACTCTTGCTCAGACTTTGGATACAATCTGCAATAGTGTGCTGCATATTGTGCAAATGAAAAAATAAATCAACACAAATGAGAGTCGTGGTTGTACTATTAGAACTGAAACAGCAATCAAATTAATGCCCAGTGTCTCCATGAGCCTAATTTCCACAACGAGTTGTGACCAATATATGCCTATATGGTATGTAAGGCTTCTAAAGGAGCCATCTATTATTTTTTGTTCCACTCTTCCAGTGAGGCATGTAGAAGTGCATTATTTCTCTTTTAATCTACCCTTCCCATCGTTATTGTTATTTTCTTTTGAGTTTGGTAATTTTTTTTCTTCCCAACAATCTTCAGGTACAAGAAATTTCAATCCATGTCTAGCAGTTGCAAAATCTGCATGGGAGGTGAAGTTGTGCAACATTTTAAACCATTTTGTTGCACTGAAGAAGATACAAAATAAGAGTTTTTACATATTTCCTAAAGAATAAATAGCAATGAAATCGTAACGCAAGTCAAAAGCTTTCCCCATTTTTATTCAATTCAGTGTTACTACTAACATCCACTTGAGTTAAAATTCCAAAATTCCCGTAGCTGATTAGTTTTGGTTTGTAAAAGTGTCCTGCTTCTCGAAAAATAATTTTAATTTCAAAATTCTGAGATAGTGTAATACAAATGTCACATCATTTCATACTCCTTAATATAGTTATATAATTTACATTAATGATTACGTAATCAAGATGCTAGTGAAGACGTGCAATTAAACAATTTGCTTCATCAATATACTGCCAAGCAAACAATCAACACAAGTAGAGAAGCGTATTCCTCTTATCTTCTTTCTGGTACCTGTAGGTTCCATTGAAAAATGCCTTCACTAAGAATTTCTTAATCCATTTTAATGCTTACTTCCTGAACCATGAACATCTGCCGGAATATTGAGTAGTTCCCTGATACCTTCACAAACCTGAAAAGAAGAATTCGATAAGAATCTAAATTTCTCATAACTGTCTCTAAAGTAATAAAATTCCCACATTAATGCTGAGGAAACAAGAGATATTATTACTAAAGGAAACAAATATAAAAAACAGAGTCAAATAGGCAACAGATATGAAAGGAAGAATAAACCAAAGAAAGCTATTAATTTTATGCTCAATGGTGCATGTACCAATTAACACTATATGAGTTTCCAACAGATCTGTAGACCAATTCCTTGACATATGGGACTGACCAAGGTCTGAGAAGATTTCGGAAGAATTAGTTTGACAGCTCGTGGGGAGTTAAAAAGAAATCATGACAAATAAAGTCAACTGAAGAATTGAATTTGACTTTAATATAACCAAATAACCTAGTTTGGGTGCCAATGGCAGTGTTAAGAACGGAATAGAGGAATCCCGAATCTTACAAGTGACTTAAGCAATTGACCCAAGATGAAAGAGCTATTGGAGGAATAAACGATGGAGGAAAGCAGCCTACATGAACGCAGGGTACAGAAGTGATCCATACGAGCATAGACATGGACACCAAGGAGTTATGCTGCTCAGTGTAAAGATCAAGGTTCTTATAAGCAGCTGAATATTCAGAATATCTGGAATATAAGAATGTCCATCATAAGATGAGTAATATATTTATATAAGAAATTTTGAAGGTACAAGATATATAAAATGAGATGATGTGGTTACAAATGAAGACCCACTTATATATCTAGTATGCAGGCGCCCCTTCATGAATGGACATGACCTTTAAGACATGCCTCTTCAGTAACTAAATGTTATTTAATTAATTACTATTATGATTATTATTTTTTTAAATGAAACGGTTAGAATTTTTATATTAATATCAGGCTGGTTTCAAGGCCAGTTCCTTTTACAAATTCAACTGAATTTTCATCTTCTAAGCACATACATTATCCAAAAAAGACTTTTTACCAATGTTCCACACAGTTTCCGTGACGGGCAAACACGGGAGCGGGGATACGTACAAGGGGGACGTATATAAGAAACCCCAAAATTTAGGGAAATTTCGGAGAAACGGGAGTCATAAAAATTGTAAAATTATAAAAAAATTAATATATAAAAATAAAAAATATGATCATCATTTCTTATTAGACTATTATGAATTAAAATTATCATTTGTCACTTCATCAATGTAAAATTGTAAATCTAAAAGTAAATTACTAAATTGAATCCATTATTTGACATTATACAATGTTCCATCTAAATTCATCATTTAGCAATGGGCAATAATATTATGCAAGCTACATCTACATTAAATTAATCATTTGACAATTGAAATTACACAATGCACATCAAAAATTAAATTTGTTATATGACAATTACACTATGCTGAAGTATAAAATAGCCATAGAATATTAAACTAAAGGTAAACATAGAAAGAAGTGAAATACTAGTAAATTTCTCAGAACGTACTAAATAATAAATCGCAGCTCCAAGTCACAAAATGAAAATCACAATTCCAAATGTCTCATGCCCCCGGTCTATGGTAAACCCAAATCACAACAAATTGTAGATGGAAAATGTCGAGCAACGAAAATAGGAAAATCTCGAGTGGCAAGGTAAAATGTTGAACGGAAACATAAGGAAAATGCCAGGCAGCAAGGTAAAATCGTAGGGTTAATGAGAAATGAATGAGAGATGTGAATGATTATGTTTTAAAGTTTTAATTTATCCTTTAGTTTATATTTTAGTTTTTCTAATTATGTTAAAATTTGTAATTTCTTTATGTTTTTAATTGTTATAAGCAAAAAAAATTGGGGGGACGCTTTTCGTCACTCGAACAAAGTCCCCGCGAAGATTCCCCGAGTTTCCCCAAAAAAGGGGACGTGGGAAAACGTTTCCCCAGAAGTTTCCCTATCCCAGGAGCGTGGGGGAGCGAGGAAGCCTGTCTGGCAACCTGGGGGGTGTGTCCTCGTGGAACACTAGAGGCAGACTTGGGTGGTTTTGCGTGGGTGTTAGAGGATTGTTTCTCCCTAATTTGATAGGCTGCAGACCCTATCCTTCATTGTAGACCTAGCCGAGACTTGTAGGTAGTGATTGATAGGGTCGTGAGCCCTTAAAATCTGGAACAAACCTCAAAAGGGAGTAGCAAAATTGTGTGGAAGGGACGCTGCAGCTTCTAGTGGACTGTTGGAGCAGTTTTGGAACGTTACAACAAGTTTGTTGCATCACCTAACTGTTAATTTTGGGCAACTAGGTCCAAACTGCATGTTGCACTACTCATATGACGATGGTCATATTTTTGTTGGATTCCTCTTTCGGAGAGGTGCAACATTGATCTAAAGATCATCTTGATCGGATGAGCAGAACATTGATTTTGATTTTATTTTCCACATGTGCAAGGTTGACCAGATTTATCTCACATGCCTAAGAGATGTGTCACACACTCTCATTGATGAATATAAATTGGAGAGACTTGGAGGTCATTTTCTCATCATCTCATCACACATTCTCTCATTGTGATCTGATTGGTTCGATAGTCTTTGGAGGCCTTTTTCCCTCACATGTGTGGAGCGAAGCCGCTGTTTTCTGCGCTGATCTGTTTAGGGCTTTTCTGCTGCAGCATTGACCGTGGTCAACCCTTGGTCGTTTGACCTCATTCTTTTGCAGAAATTCCAGTTTTAGGAGGCCGTACAGCTGGGCACTAAAATCGAGGAATTTTGGGCTGTTTGAACAAAGCCCTAGTTTGCTATGTTGACTTTTCTAAAGCTGCCTGCGTTGACATTTTTGCGCTATCCCTGTTATGACTTGCGTTGACTTGTGATGAACTGTCTTTGAGGGTTGTGGGTGTGACACATGAAAGTGTTGGTTGACCGAGAAAGACTTTGCTAGTTGAAGCATCCTGTTGACCACCATAATGCCACAATATCTCATATCTTTGCTGGACAAAAGGAATTGTAAATCTGATCTATATTTGGCTTGTCTTCTATTGATCTATTATTGTGTTCTATCAACATTTTACTTTCAAGTTTATGTGATTGCTATTTTGTATTGGGCCTAACAAAGATTGAAGTAAAAGTGCATCAAGCATAGAACACCATGGTTTTCTAAATTTTACATGGAACTAGAGTGAGGTAAAGACAAAGTCCAAGAGTCCAAGAAGGTGTTAGAAGCTATCTCTGAAGGAAGAAATCCTATCAAGGACAAATGGCCTCCTCAACCTACAAGGGTTCAAGGCTGATGATAAATTGACTGATAAGTCTGATTATCATGCATGGAAGATGTCCTTGGATTTGGCGCTAGAAGATCAAGATGTCATGGACTATGTACAAGGGAATATTCAAGAGCCTCCATCAAATGTAGCTGCTTCCTCTGTTTTAAAAAACGGCCTGACCGAAACCGACCAGGCCTGGTCGACCGAGTCGGTAGGGCGGCCGGTCCGACCAGTTAGAAAACCAGCGAGGCTGGCCGGTTTATTACCGAGCCGGCCGGTTTTTGTAATGGCTCGGCCGGCTTGGTAATAAACCGGCCGACCAGGCCGAGCCCGATTCAACCAGGCCTGGTCATAACAGCCGGCCGGTGGGCCCATTTTTTCCGATTTTGTGGACTTGAAAATGAAATTTAATTCGCTGTTTGGGTTTTTTTAGCTTGTCTAAGCCCTCCCAATGCTATATAACTAACCCAACCCCTCTATTGAGCTCACATCTTTCTCATGCAATTTGTTTGAGCATTTGTGAGTGTTTTCTGAAGATTGTGGAGTTGGTTTTGGAGCAGCAGTGAGGAGCTTCTTGGGCAAGTTTTGGAGCAGCAGTGAGGAGCAAATTGGCAAGCTTTGGAGCAGCATTGAGCTAGAGGAAGCTAGAGGCTAGAGGTATTTATTTTTTCTCTACTAAATCTGTCTTTGTTTGTTTTATTTATTTAGCAAATCTAGCATTTGCCATTTGCATTTGCATAGTTTTTGGCATTTGCCATTTGGTGAAAGAAATGAACATAGAATGAATAGTTTTTTTTTTTGTTTTCATGTTCAGATTTAAACATTTTATTTCCAAGTCAAAAACTCAGTCCAAAATGGCCCCTAGAGCAAAAGACTCTGCTTGGGCATATGCTGAAATGGTTGGGGATCAAATGTTTTGCAAACTTTGCAAGAAAAAAATTAAGGAGGGTGGAGGGGGCATTCATAGACTGAAACTACATTTGGCTGGTGTTAAAGGCCAAATCACTGCATGTGAAGCAGAAAACATTGGGGAAATTAGGAAGCAGTTGAAAGAACAGTTTGACAAGTTTGAGCAAGACAAAAATAGGCAAAAAGAAATACAAGCTGAAATTGGGAGGAAGAGGAATATACAACATATGATGGCTGCCAACTCAAGTTTTGAATCTTTTAATTATGAGGATTCCTCATCTATCCCTTCCACTGATGCATCAAAAAACCCCTTTTGCTATGTTCCTCCCTCTAGGGAGTCTATTTCTGACAAGGGTAAGGGTGCAATGAGAAATAAGGGTACTATTAAAAGTTTTTTTGTGCCCTCATCTCTTTCTGATAGTGCAACTGCATATGGTCCTAGTCCTCACACTGTGCAGCCCACTTTAGATGCTCATTAGAAAAAAGAATTGAGAGATAATGCTTGTGAGTACATTGCTAGATGGTGGTATGATGCTGATATTCCCTTCAATGCTACTCGTTCACCATATTATGAACCTATTTTTGATGCCATATATGCTGTTGGAAAGGGCTTCAAACCTCCTACTCTGCATGAGTTAAGAGGATCTTTTTTGCAAAGAGAGATTTCAAACATTAATGATTATTTGAAAGAGTTCAAAAACTCATGGGCACGTACAAGATGTACCATCATGTCAGATGGATGGACTGATCAGAGGAACCGTACCATCATAAACTTTCTTGTCTTTTGCCCACGGGGAACTATGTTTCTAAGATCAGTTGATGCATCTGATAGGGTGAAAGATGCACAGTTGTTGTTACAGCTTTTGGATGAGGTTGTTGAAGAGGTGGGGGTGGAAAATGTTGTTCAAATCATCATAGACAATGCCTCTAACTATGTTCTTGCTGGTAAATTGTTAGAGGAAAAACACCCAACCATTTTTTGGACCCCATGTGCTGCACATTGCATAGACCTCATGCTTGAGGATATTGGCAAAATAGACTGGATCAAGAACACTGTAGAGCATCCAAATGCATCACAAAATATATTTACAATCACTCATGGATTCTGAGTCTGAGGAGGAAATACACAGGGGGCAAGGAACTTATTAGGCCTGCCATCACTAGATTTGCAACACATTTTTTGACATTGCAATCTATGGGTGCCCAACAAAGAAACTTGCAAAAGATGTTTTCTAGTGATGAATGGAATGAAAGTCAGTTCTCTCGCAAACAGGATGGCAAAGACATGAAAAGGAAAGTTGTTGAAGAAATATTTTGGAAGAAGGCAGCAAACATTGTGAAACTTGCTGAGCCATTGGTTAAGGTGTTGCGCTTGGTGGATGGGGAAAGATTGGCTATGGGCTTCATTTATGAGGCTATGGATCAAGCAAAGGAGCAGATAAGGGCAGCATGCAAGGACAGAGTGGCTAAGTATGGGCTCATTTGGGAAATCATTGATCAGAGATGGAACAATCAACTCCATCGCCCGATACATGCAGCTGGGTATTTTCTGAACCCAAGGTATCATTATAAAGCTCAGGAAACAGGAGCTTTGACTGGAGAGGTTAGAGATGGATTGATTGACTGCATTGATTGCATGATCCCCACAGAGAGTGAGCAGTTGACGATACACAGGCAGATCACTATGTTCAGCCATGCCACTGGTACCTTTGGCAAGAACCTTGCAAGGATTGCAAGGGAATCAGATGAGCCAGGTAAACAAAGAATTTCAATTTTCAAATTTATATTTTATAAATTTATTATTTTGTATAATTGTTTATAAATTTATAATTTCAATTTCAAAGTTGGACATAAATTGTTGAGCTAACTGAAACTCATTTTTTGCAGCACAATGGTGGGAGGCATTTGGTACCCACTGTCCTGAATTGCAGAGGTTTGCAATCCGCATTTTGAGTCAAACTTGCAGTTCTTCTGGGTGTGAGCGCAATTGGTTTGTCTTTGAGAGGATTCACACACACAAGAGAAACCGTTTGGAGCAAAAACGGTTAAATGATCTAGTGTTTGTCCAGTACAACCTTCGACTAAGACGGAACCAATTGCTAAACAAAAGACCTGATTCAGATCCCATTGTGTTGGAGGATATTGATCCAACATCAGATTGGGTAGTGGAGTCTTGTCCACCAGAGTTTGACAGGGAGAGTTCACTTGACTTCGATTTAGATATGGAGGCGACTATGCTCAATGTAGATCCACTAGTAGCAGACCCAGTCCCAAGCCATCCAGTTGCAGCCGTTGCAGGTACAGGCACTTCCTCTAGTCAGCCACGACGGAGACGCATATCTCGTCTATCTGATTCTCAAGGTGGTAAGGGCAAGGGTATAGTTCCAGTCGAGGATGTTGATTCAGAGGAGGAGGCGGAGCGAGCGTCTTCCCCCGATGGTTCAGAGTTTGAGGAAGAGGACATTGGCTTGTCAAATTCAGATGACTAGCAGTAGTTACTAGTTACTAGTGACTATTCATGTTTTGTTGTAGAGGCCATTTAGAGCCTCCTTAGTTATGTTTTTTGTTTTGATCATGTATTGGTCCTTGGACAGTGCACTGGGTGCAATTTTGATATAATGGATATATTCATGAGCCTACTTTTATCATATGTTGTCTTTTGTCTATATTGTAATGCTTTGTGTTTGGAAACATGAATAAAAATCTGTAAATTTATGTTTTTGTACAAAAAAATTAATATTTAATGTATTTTTTACAAAAACCGAGTCATGACTGAGTCATTGAAACCTGGTCGACCGAGTCATTACCGAGTCATTACCTCGACCTGGTAGCTGACCGATTCCGTTTTTTAAAACATTGGCTGCTGCCACGAAGACGAAGTATAGAAAAGGGGAAATCAAAGCAAAGATGATTATCCGGGATTCTATTCATAAGCACTTGGTTGCTTACATTTCTGAGCTGAAGACATCTAAGGAGATGTATGATAAGCTGGTGAGTATGTTCAAGGCTAGCAATGCAAATCAAATCCTCTTCTTCAAGAATCAATTGAAGAATATCAAGAAGGGTAACGATGAATCTATTCAATCATATTTTATGAGGCTCACTGAAATCAGGAATAACCTCCTAGCTATTGGGGAAGCAATATCTGATCGAGAGATGGTTCTTATTGTGTTATGTAAATTTTATTAATTGTTAATTAGATTTAGTTATCTTAGGTTATTAATGTGGAAGGGCATGATCAAAGATCATGCCTCTTCGCCAAGGGACACCTTGAGGCTATATTTAAAGCCTAGGAGATCCCTCATTGTAATCATTTTTTCATCTTCATCATTAATAATATATATTTATCAAGTTTACCAGAGTTTTTACACTCCATTGGTATCGGAGCCATCGCTCTTCTGGATCTGTGTGATCATCAAATTTAAAAAATTTCGAAGGAAAATTCAGAACTGTTCAGCAGCCATTTCAGAATTTTAAGTTCTGCAATTGAAAAACGCCAGCAGTCTGAAAACAACAACAAATTCAGTAATATAAGAAATAATTCATATCCGGAAAAATCAGGATATCATTCTCTCAGTGGACGTGTTCAAGGTTTTCGGTGGAACGTTCCGTTCGGACCGAGCTCAGATTTGTTTGACGGTGATAACCATAAAACATATATATATATATATATATATATATATATATATATATATAGTTGACTTGGTTTTCTTGCATTTAGACATTGAAGAAAGAGCAAGAAAAATAGTCGGAGAAGATCGGATCAAAAGCGACAGTTGAATTTCTGTAGCAGCGTTTTTTTTTTCCAAATCGAAACCCGACCACGACTTTACAGCCGCCCCTCTGCCCTACCCATTCCGCTGTTGTCCCAACCGTTTAGCCGCCAGTCCGTCTAGGCAATACAGTAGCAAAAGTCCTCGGGCAAGAAAATAAATCAAACATCATCGCAAGGGGTTCCTATCCCTCTGCTAAGAGAAGCATCGAAACAGGAGTCCGATTTGTATCGTTAGGGTTACGTTCAAGGCGATCCAGAGGTTCTTGTAAACTCTAAGCATCAAAACAGGAGTTCAAATCGTTGTATTTAGAAAAAAAAAAAACTTCGATTGTTTCCCCGACAAAAAACAGTGAAGCCAAAACTCTGTTGGCCGGAACTTCCGCTGCCCTACCCGTCCGCCGTCTGTCCGCACACTCCGCCCAACAAAAATTTGCGCCAGTTTAAAATACATTGGTAAATCGTGAACAGGTGTGACTCGTGACCAGAGTTTACAACATTCATATCGAAACGTTGTGGTCAAACGCTGTGGTCAAACACATTCATATTCGGATTACAAAGAAACATTGATAAAGGTTGAACCTGACGTGAATCGAACACGTGGCGAACCCGGCCTGAATCGAACGCATTCATATTATTACAAGAAACGGTGTGTCTTTTGGTCTTTTCAGCGGAACGGCACATTGAAAAAAAAACACGATTTTTTTTTAATTATATATAAAATATATATTATATAATTTAATTGATAATTATATATATATATATTATAATTATATAGTTCATTTGTATATTATATAATTCCCATTTAATAATTATATATATATAATAATTATATAATTAAATTATATATATTATATAATTTTTAATTAAAAATTATATATATATATATAATAATTATATAGTTTTAAAAAAAAAATTATTATTAATTAATTAATTAATTAATTAATTCAAAAAAATAATTAATTAATTAATTTTAAAGAAAAAAGAGGAGAAAACTGGCAGAAAAATACTCCCCACCTCATACGCGTTCGATGTCGTCGTCAATGTCAATGGCTGAATTCCCTCATAGCTTAGGGATACTCTCGAAGATGCCGAGAGACATATTTCCCCAAAGGGGACATTTCGTGAAAGCAAGAAGCCGAAGAGATACCAAGGGTATCTAGCAGCCATGAGTACGATAGTACAACCTGAGCCTAGAACATTTGAAGAAGCCATAAGGCATCAAGTTTGGAAGGATGCTATGCACGAAGAATATGAGTCCATTATGAAGAATGATGTCTGGGAAGTGGTCCCAAGACCAGAGGACAAATCTGTTGTCACCTCGAAATGGCCCTATAAAATCAAGCATGGATCTGATGGAAGTGTTGAAAAGTACAAGGCAAGATTCGTTGTTCGAGGCTTCTCTCAAAAAGAAGACATAGATTATGATGATATATTTGCACCTGTGGCCCGCTATACCACCATCCGATCTATTATTTCCCTTGATGCTACGCAAAGATGGAGTCTACATCAGATGGATGTGAAGACCGCTTTTCTGCATGGATCTATAAAGGAAGAGGTGTATGTGGAGCAACCTCCGAGGTTCGAAGTCCGAGATAGAGGCACCCATGTATGCAGGTTGAAGAAAGCCCTTTATGGGTTGAAGCAAGCCCCCAGGGCTTGGTACGAGAGGATAGATAGCTACTTGATGAAGTTGGGCTTCACTGGAAGTAATGTTGATCCGAACCTTTATTTTAAGGTTGATAGAGAAAGGCCTCTCATTTTGGTTCTCTATGTGGACAATCTCTTCCTGACAGGTGTTGACCTTCTCATTCATCAGTGTAAGAGGGAGCTAGCTTCCGAGTTTGAGATGAAAGACTTAGGACTGATGCACTACTTCCTAGGCTTGGAGGTCTAGTAGAGGCCAGGTGAGATTTTCCTTTCTCAAGTAAAATATGTCGTGAAGCTGTTGGAGAGATTTAGTATGGTGGACTGTAAGTCTGTGTCGACACCGATGGAACTCAACTTTAAGAAGTTGACTAGAAACACTATTGGGCCCGTGCTAGCAAATCCTACTGAGTATCGACAACTCCTAGGGGCCCTGATGTTCTTAGTGAACTCTCGTTCGGACGTATGTTTTGCAGTGAACACTTTGAGTCAACATATGGTTGAACCTCATCACATTCACTAGATTGGTGCCAAGAATCTATTGAGATATCTTCGAGGCACAATAAAAAATGGGCTGAGATACACTGTCGGGAGTTTGAGACTCCATGGATATACTGATGCCGATTGGGCTAGCAGTGTGGTGGATCGCAAGAGCACATCTGGGAAGGTCAAGTTCCTAACCTTCCGTGAGAAGCTTGGAATCATGGAAAGACCCTATTTTGAGGGTCCTTCTTGAGTTGGACTATGAGCTCTGGGAGCTCCAGGGGGCTTGGCGATAGCTTCTTGGAGCTATAAGCACTCACGGGGCTAGGTTTGCCGAACCTTGTGGTGCTTTTTCCCAACCATTATGATATTGAGTTGGTTCGCCTCTCGCTAATATGTGCCCCGCATGGATCCTACCAATGGAGTTTCAGACTCATGGGAAGTACCTCTCATTTGGCCAATGAGGTGGGAAATGTGGATAGAGACCATAGCAAGACCGATGGATGCATCGGAGATTGTCGTACTCTCTATGTCTAGGATGGCACGTGTCCAACACCTTGATCTGGGATAAGTATGATGAGGTTTTATCCTCTAAATTGACTTCGGGTCAGAAAACTAACTTTGGGTTAGTATGAGACTCTTTTGAGTGAGAGAGAGGTTTTTACCTCTAAGTTGACTTCAAGTCAGCTATGTGTGATGTCTTTGTGACTCACCTTTTGTTCTAAAATAAAGAGTCAGCAAAGCAAGTTATGGCGGGATGATGCACGATGTTTGGTTTGGTACATGATGGATGGCACTTGTGGACAAATAGAGTTCTCCCTAGTTGAGAGGGAGTGTTAATTTTGGGAAACTAGGTCCAAACTCCATGTTGCACTGCCCATATGATGATGGTCATATTTTTGTTGGATTCCTCCTTCGGAGAGGTGCAAGATTGATCTAAAGATCATCTTGATCGAATGAGCAGAACATTGATTTTGAATTTATTTTCCACATGTGCAAGGTCGGCCAGATTTATTCCACATGCCTAAGAGATATGTCACACACCCTCATTGATGAATATAAATTGGAGAGACTTGGAGGTAATTTTCTCATCATCTCATCACACATTCTCTCATTGTGATCTGATTGGTTTGATAGCCTTTGGAGGCCTTTTTCCCTCACACGTGTGGAGCGAAGCTGCTGTTTTCTGCGCTAATCTGTTTAGGGCTTTCTGTTTTCTGCACTGATCTGTTTAGGGTTTTTCTGCTGCAACGTTGACCAGCGTTGACCGTGGTCAACCCTTGGTCGTTTGACCTAAACCTTCTACAGAAATTCCAATTTTAGGAGGCCGTACAGC
Source organism: Pinus albicaulis (assembly GCA_034641835.2). NCBI lineage: Eukaryota > Viridiplantae > Streptophyta > Pinopsida > Pinales > Pinaceae > Pinus > Pinus albicaulis. Next base: position 36,212,332 of record CM076575.1, read on the forward strand.
TGGGCACTAAAATCAAGGAATTCCGGTTGTTTGACTGAAGCCCTAGTTTGCTGCGTTGACTTTTTTGAAGCTGCATGCATTGATTTTTCTGCATTGTCCCTTGTTTGACTTGCATTGACTTGTGATGAGTTGTCTTTGAGGGCTGTGGGTGTGACACATGAAAGTGTTGGCTGACCAAGAAAGACTTTCTTGGTTGAAGCATCCTGCTAACCGCTGTAATGCCACAATATCTCATATATTTGTTGGACAAAAGGAATTGTAAATCTGATCTATATTTGGCTTGTCTTCTATTGAACTATTATTGTGTTCTATCAACATTTTACTTTCAAGTTTATGTGATTGCTATTTTGTATTGGGCTTAAGAAAGATTGAAGCAAAAGTGCATAAAGCATAGAACACCATGGTTATCTAAATTTAACACTAACTAGTCAGTGAGCTACAACAGTATGCACATAACCAAAGGTATGTATTTGTTGATGTATTCATGCTGAGTGGATGCTAGTGGATGAGCAGTCCTAGGAGAGGACTTGGTATTGGATACTCATGGAGTGTTGGAGGGCAGCGTGAGAGTGGACCAAGCGTAGCCTAGAGTAGCAGCTTGAGGGACTAAGATGACTGCTAGAAGCAACAAAGAAGTGGAGCTCAAGGTTTGGCTAGTCAGGAGCAGTTGTTGTTCTAGCTTGTGTTCATTGTTGGAGAAGCGACATTCGACTGTGATAGGTGGCAGCGCTCCTGCCCTATGTTAGTCTTCATTAGAACAATGCAGGAAGATTATAGTAGGAAGAAGTACCTATGTAGCTGAGGAGCAGTAGTGGGCAAGAAGTCTCAAAATGTTTTGGCCTTGAAGGATGAAGGAGCAACGAGTGAATGTGAAGACCCTATGTGTTGGTTGTATATGGACTTATGACCAGCTAGAGGGAAGATTGGATAGTCGAGTTCAATGGCCTAAAGGACTTGGTGCATTGATAGAGGCAGGTGTTGCAAAACAGATGTGAAGTACCCGCAGTGTACATGATACGACAAAGCAGTTGTGATTGTGCACTACATTAGTTAGATCGTCAGTGTATCTTATATCTTATATTCTTGTACTAGTGGATGTATGAGGGCAATTATCCTTGGTACAAGGGTCCTAGACAATTGTATTATCAGTTTGATTAATATAACGAAAATGGGTTGTTAATTAAATTTGTAAAAAAAATGTGTATATGTAGCGCACTAGTAGATTTACTACTGTATATTATTCCGATGTGCAAAGTAGTCTTGTTGTGATACTTAAATTGGTAGCATCATTGATTTAAGATTCTATCCTAGACTCTAGTATCGTGGAAAAACAACAAATAGAAGACCAACATTTGGAATCAAAAGAGTGGTCTGCTTTAGACCAAACTTGATAGACTCCAAGGCTTAGTGTTCCACGAGGACGCGTCCCCCCACCTGGGAAATGCGTCCCTGTGCCTCCTTGCACTCCGGGGACGTGGGGATGTCTAGGGGACGTTTTCCCACATCCCCAAAAGACAGAAACACGAGGAAACTCAAAGGGGGGACGTTTCTACCCAAAATATGAAACATTTCCTGCGTTTCCAAAAAAAATCGAGGTCAAATCAATAAAAAAAGAAGTCAAATCCATAAAAAAAAAATATAAAATATACTATGAATCAATTGGGGGGGGGGGAGGATTTTTTTGGTTATTTCATATTTGAAGGAACCAACGTAGACAATGGGATGTTGATCCAGATGATGCACAGGTAGATATGGAGGAGGGACTTAATGAGACACAGATGGAGTTGGTTGGTGTGCCACTTAGCATGTTTAAGAATGTAAGTGATTCTGATTCAGATGGTAACATGGTTGATCCTGATTTATTCATGCAGCAAATGGATGCAAAGACTAGTGGGGCATTACCTTGAACAATTATGCTCATTTGTCATTTGATATGTTCTTATGTTATCTGCTTTTCTGTTTCAAACTTCAGTTGTAGACTTTAGTTTGTTTTGAATCTATATGTTAGACTGGACTCTATAAAAATTTGAATCTTGATATATGATATATTAGACTTGACTCTATAAAAATTTGAATCTTGATGTATCAGACTTGATTTTTATTTCAATATTCAATATTTACAGTTGGAACTTCAATATGGTTTAAACTTTTAATTTCATTGTACGATGTTACAGTTACATGTATGATTGTATCATGCTCTTCATTTTAAGTTTGTTTCAATTATATGATTCATCAGTTTATCCTTCATGATGAAGTGTTATATAATAATAAAGACGGATAAATTATAAAATTTCAATGATATATTTATTATTTTTTAGTATTTTACAATTTTTGTCGAGGTCCCTTATGTTAAAGACCCCGACGTCCCCCCACGTTTCCTAAAAATTGGTGGGGAGCTTTTGCATAGGCCGCTCCCACGTTTCCCTATTCCCCCGTCCCCACGTCCCAGAAACTTGGTGGAACTATGTCTGCCTCAAGGCATGTGGCTTCCTCCTGCTCAAACTCAGACCTGAAAGAGACACTAAATAAACCAAAAACCAGTCCCAAACAATTTCATCCTCTTTCTTCTTGAGCTCGGTTGCCTCAGGAATGTATCTCCTATGAGAGATGCACATTGGATGTGATTCAATGCCTCTCCACTAACCTTGTATTTAAACACTTATTTGTGGTGTCATCTAACATGTCTTGTGGCACCCTCAAACCCCAAGCTGACCTGACTTGTATGCCACAAAACCCACTACCAACATAGAAAAATTATTATCTCCACTTCTAGAGCTCTGATTTGAGTGATTTTCATTGCCCCTTTCTCCTTAGGGGTCCTCTAACACCTCCATGTGCCAAATCACTTAACCACCTTGTGGTTTCACACCCACAAACTTGGGTGCAAAGCCCACACCTTGGGTTCCAATCCCACAAATCACTTTTGTGGTGCTCCAACCTCCAAACTCCAAACCCTAGGGCTTGGAGTATCTCCCAAGCTACAAAATCTCAACACTATTACTCTTAGAATGAGTTGCAAAAGCTTCTTCACTTGGTTCTTCAATTTGTCCTCTGGAAAAGAGTCTTGATTCTTCTTGTGTGCAGGCAGCCCACAACTTATCAAAAGTAGGTGCATTTTCTCTTCCATAGATGCTTGATGCAAAAGGACCTCACAATCTAGGTAAACCACCCAAAGCCACAACTACCAATTCTTTGTCAAACACTTCTTCATTAATGGCTTTGAGTTGATCTCTTATTTGAGAAATTCTAACGAAATATGATGCCACAATATCATTCTTTGTCATCTTGATATTGCGAAGTTTACCCCTTAAATTTATGGATTGATTGATGTTGTTGATAGTGTACAATCAAGTAATAGTATCATACATCTTCTTGGAGGTTTGATGATCAATAATATAGGAAATTAGATGTTCCCTAACAGATTCTATGATGATGCTTCTTGCCAAAATGTCATCTCCCCGAAATTTTTCTTTTCCTACTTGATTAGATGGTTCAGTACTTTTCCTGTAACAATGACGAAGACCTTGTGTTTTGCAAGTACTAAGTCTATCCTAGCCCTCCCAGCCCTATAATTAGTAGCTCCTTCAAGCTTGTTCTCTACCTTCGTGAAATAATTCATGATGAAGATGACCAGCCAAAAATCAAAAGATGAAGAATCCCAAAGCTCTTCAAGGTGCTCTCTATTGTTTTACCAGTGCAATCCAGACAAGTATATTTTTTCAAATTAGGTAACTACTTCCAATTATACAGTAGATATCTTTAGAGCATTCAAGTTTACTTTTAGAGCATTTTAATCATCGAGTAGTTACACATGAAAAACTACAACCATTAACTGTTGATTTCTCGTATAGCATTGGAGAAATCAAATTTGACAGGGAGACTTAGACACGTGTATTCCAGAGAACCCAGAAATCGTTTTGGGAAATTCCACCCGGATTGTATTTTATTAAAAGAATTAATTATTTTAAAAGGACCCTATGTCTAAACTTAGGAAAATAAAATAATTAAAGTGAATTAATAGAATATAGGTGTGAATGTGTAATGACCCAACTCGAATTATATGGAACATATAAATATTAGCATGCATATGAGACCTGCATATGATAGCTACATATGCATGTATCACGTGTATTGCACTAGTACATGCACTAATCAATTATGAAAAAAAAACTCAGTGTAGAGTAATGAGTGAATTATTGAAGTATTGAGTAAATACCTAACTCACCTGAATATAATGAATGTATTAGTTATACCTACCATTATCATAATATAAACTAATACTTTGTTTAAAGAAAATTAAAAGCATTGACTTATGCAAATAAATGATGATATTTTAATAAATCCAAGATATTTATTAAATAATAATATTTTAATGGATCCAAGATATTTATTAAATAATAATATTTTAATGGATCCAAGATATGTATTAAATAATAATATTTTATTAAATCTAAGATATTTTAGAAATCCAAGATATTTATTAAAAGAGGATATTTTAATAAATATCTTGAATGGAGTTTGTGTATAAAAGGAGAAGAGGGGGAAACTTGATGGGCATGGGTAGTGAGTGGGTAAACTCACCCAGATGCTATCAGAGGAGTTCTAACTGCGTGAGACATGAGCAGTGAGTTCTAACAGAGTCAAGGAGTGATCTCAATTGTTATTGGAGTTTTGGGCACGAGGGCCAGAAGGCTTGTCTTATGGATCTGGGGACCGGAGAAGTTGACCTCAGATAGGCTGGGAGGAAAACGACGGTTTGGTAACGGGAGATGGAACCATGGCGGATCAGGAACATCTTCAAACACGGTTCCAGGGAAGTATTAAATAGTCAATTGATATATATTCTGCTTCAAAAATCTCACTCTGGATTGTGTAGTATCAATTTTGTTAATGATGGTTAAATTCCGAAAGTTAAGGTCGTTACACATGGTATCAAAGCCAAGTTTCAGACTTTGTGGATCTTAGGGTATTTAAAAACATTTCTATGGATTCCAAACTTGTATTGCCTCCCACTATAAGTAAATGTCGATAAATCGGCGCTCTCTGCACCAACATCTGAGTCACGCAAGTCCGAAGGAAATTCATCAATTCATCAATAATATAGTTGTGTGGGTTCTTACTCCCCACTTCTCACCGCGTCCGCCGTTCGTGTGCACATCTTCTTGACGTCAAAATTTATTCATCTCAATCTGTTCAATTTACTGTTGCTAGAGATCACCCATCGTATTGCTAGTGTTGAGCCTGTGAGAAAAGTCGGTTTGTGAAGCCTTGATTGTTGAGTAAATGCCCGAGGCAAATTCCTTTAGGTCATTAAGCAGGAATCCACTCTCCATCAATGTTGTTTGGTAGATCAGCCTTCCAGTTTGCTTTATATTTTCATCCTCTGGATTCTGTGTGACCCTTTCACGGAGTTCTTTAATGATAGGATGCCTTCAATTAATCTCGAGTACTCTCTTCCCACGCATGTAACTTTGTTTGTTAGCATCTGATAGAGTTTGCGATTGCATAATTCTCTCCATGTTTGCACTCCAACCATATTTTGAAGTGACAACAACTCAAAGGGGTGGTGTCCAGTTTGTTACTTATTTTCATTGAATCTACATTTTCGCTGGAAAGAACATCCTTCCACCAGCTAGTTAGCTCTTTGAAAGAATCTTTAATTTCCTTATCCTTTGAATCTTTCCCAATCTTAAGGCCTTCTTTAGAAACATTCTGAAATTTCTTGTCCTCGTAATCCATCAAGTACTGCATTAAGTACTCATCGACTGGGTCTGTGAAGAAGATAACCTCATAGTTTTTCTTCTTCAATTTCTCAAGGAATGGGGACTTCTCCAATTGCTCCTTGCTAAATCCAGTGATGTAATATATGTCTTTTTGACCCAGTTTCATCCTTGATATCTATTGGTCCAACGATGCCAGTTTATTGCCAGATTTTGTGCTTTCAAATCTCAGATGTTTTGCAAGGCGGTTCCTATTTGATGGATCCTCAATTATTCCAAGATTTATTGACTTGCCAAACTCATTCCAAAACTTGACATACTTTCCTTTCTTTTCAGTGTCTGATTCTGATTCTCACTCAGCATTTGTTTTCCCCTTTGCATCTGATTCATCAAGGTCCTCTTCTGCAATTCGACGAATCATATCTAAAGCCTTACGAATTAGCTTCTTCTTTATTGTCTTCAAACTATTGTGTTGTTGAAGCATTTCTCGTGATACATTCAGTGGCAAAGTGTCTGAATCTTCAATGCCCATAAGGAAGCCTAAGTACTTGGGAAGTAATTCTTCAAATTCATCAATAATGAAAACACGCCTAACATACAACTTGATATTGGCCTTGGCATTGTAGTAACTTTCATAAAGATCATGGGGTGCCATTGGCGGAATAAACAGAATGGACTTGAACTCAACATCACCTTCTCCAGTGAAGTGGGTCCATGCTAAGGGTTTTTCTTTACTAAAATCCTTTGCCAAAGAATGATAGAATTTGTCATATTCTTCATTAGTGACCTCCTTTGGATTCTAGAGCCACACTGCCTTGACATCATTTAGAAGTTCCCACTCATAAGTTGTTTCCTTGATTGTCTTAGTCTTAGGCTTGCTTTCAATTTCCTCGGCCTCTGATTCTTCTTCATCTGAGGAACTTTCACTCTTTTCCTCTTCCTCACTGGATTATGATTCTTCATGTGCTGGGACCTCTACATCAACTTCTTTGCTTGCCCAGAGATAGATGGGGAAATTAATGATTTCAGAATATTTCTTTACCAAATCTTTCAATTTACTCTCATCCAAATATTCGTTGGCTTCATCTTTAAGGTGCAATCGGATCTTCGTGCCACATCCAAGTGGTCCATTCTCTGTATCTTCAGATAACGCAAAAGCCCCATCAACTTTCGATTCCCATATGTACTGTCTGTCATCATTGTTCTTGCTAATAACTTCCACATGGTCAGCAACTAAGTAGACTAAATAAAATCTGACTCCAAACTGGCCAATGAGGTTCAAATCTCCGCTTTTTGCATGTGTTCTAGAAAAGCTAAAGTTCCAGATTTGGCAATTGTCGCCAAATTTTTATGAGATCCTCCTTAGTCATTCCTATCCCACGATCTCGGATTGAAAGGAGCTTTTTTTTTCTTTATCCAAATTGATCTTGATGTCAAGCTTGGTGTCGTAGCCTTCTCCCAGCACATTCTTGTTTGTGAGAGCCAGAAACCTAATTTTATCCAAAGCATCAGAGGCATTTGAGATGAGTTCTCGCAAAAAGATATCCTTGTTGTTGTAGAGAGAGTTGATGAGGATGTCCATCAGCCTCGAAATCTATGCCTGGAACTCAAATTTCTGGGCATTGGCCCGCAATGTCTTCCGAGAAATAGACTCTGACTCCCTCTAAGCAACATTTGCATCCGTAGAAAGTGCATCAGGAATGGCTCCACCAATGCCTTCCTCCACCTTCGGAGGACTGGCATTCTCATCGGTAGGGCTCGCTTCCTTCGCGTTAGCTCTTAGATGGGGACTGTGTTGCGGGATTCATGTGAGAATGATGAGCAGTAATAGAGCAGTTGGCACCGCCCACTTCCTCATCTTGTTCGCTTGCACAGGCACTCGATCTCGCACACTACAAACTAAAACCTTACTCCACCCCCCACGAATCGCACCATTTTGGCGGGTTAAGAATGCCTTATCGCTCGCTCACCCGAGATCGGTGTACATGATGGGACAGAGTTAATTATCATAATTGAACACTTGTTGTCGATATACATGATGGGACAGAGTTTCTTGAATGTGAAAATATAAAAATAACCAAAAATTTAAGCCGGGTAATAGAACATCGCTAGTGCAAATGCATTATCAGCTTATAGGGAAATGCAGCCTATAATCACATTAGTTAGGGTCGGAAGAGATCCTTTTCTTACAATATAAACAAAGAATAATATATTTTCTATGGATTTGTCGAATGATTGGGATACTTCCACATTGGTACTAAAATTATCTAGTTAATTAATTAATTAATGTCATTATATAGATTCATTCAAAAAAAATATATATTTAAAAAAAAATACCAATAATTATCAAACATTTAAATTTTGCTTTTATATACATTGGTTTCCCATTTTATTATTATTATTAATATGCCTAATTTAGTTTTGGTGGTTAAATAGAGTCTCTTTGCATAGTTTAGTGAGTTCCTCTCACTTAAAAATCCAATAAACATTTTTTTTATTATTAAAATATATATATATATATATATATATATATAAAAGGTGAGGAGAATAAATAAAGAAAGAGATAATAAAGGGCAAAAGAAAGGAGAAAAGTAAGAGTATAAGTATGAATAGGAAATAAAGGAATAAAAGATGCGTTAAATAATAATAATAATAATAATAATAAAAGAGGGATTGAGGCTAAACAAACTAGAATTTCTAGGAGTAAGTCGGAGAACGTACTGAAGTATGGTTGGAAGGAATGACAAGATGCTTCATGCTGAGAGAATATTTTTTCACCTCTAATTGCTATATTTAGCTAAAAGAAAGTGTTGTGATTTCGTGGGGAAATTTAGAAAAGCAATTGTATCTCACATCAGAAAACTGATCGTTGTGGAGTTCAATCCACTGTGCGTGAGATGATTTGCAAGCGAAATGACAACGAAATGACATTGGAAAATGTTTGTTGAGAGTTGTTCGAGGAAAGTACAGAACATCAGTCCACTGTAGTGAAGTCCTCGTGTACTATTAACGACATAAAAATCAAAATATTATTTGATACTAGTGCTATTGATAGTTTCATTTCGTTATATGGATTAAATAAATATGGGTTAGCAACTGCAAGCAAACGATTTCAGACAAGTAGAAATGACTTCAGGAGAACTTCGGTCCAAAGGTTTAAGTGTTGAGGAATGGAAAGTTAATCTAGGGGTCTATTCGACTAGGTTGAAAGTACTAGGACGAATGATCACCATGGGAAATATCTTAGTTTCTTAACAATTTCCCAAGATCTTGTGTTGATTCTTGGATACCACAGTCTTGTTTTCATAAAAATAGCAACAATCCTAATATAACCCGAGGTGTATTACTCTGAGTCATCCTTGATAATTTACCCAAAGTATTCAGTGTTATGTAGTATTCAATGACAAGAAAAGTGGTTTTCAACTTTTGGAAGAAATTGAAGCTTTTAAAAATGATAAAATGAAATTTTATATAATTCGATATTCGAAAGCTATGAACCCTAGGATGATACATTTTATTAAAAGAGATGGGATATTTAATGTAATCTATGTATCGAATACGTATATCAAGCTCAATTCCACTTGATTCCTAAATCCATTACTTTTACTTTACATTCCATCCGACAAAGGAGTTGAGATAACTCACGGATATCAGCGGCAATTTTTTCCACAATGAAGTTTAAGATTTTGTATATCATGCAAGTAGAGTTTGAAGTACATTCAAATTATTATAAATTAGGCACATTAACATCACTTTAGACATCAAACTTTTTCTGTAAACTTTTGAACGTTAGAATGGAAACTATCCTGATTGTTTTTATGCAATTGAAACATTCCATTCTTCAAGTGACGTTGAGATTTCCATGTATATATCTTACTAGCTGATAACTATAACCTTTGATGATATGAATTTATGCATGTATCTTTTATACCGTTTTCTTATATTAATACTTTAATTACTATCCGAGTATATGTGTAAATGGTTTAAGGAGGAGAGTAAAGGTTTAATTTTTATAGTTTAATATACACTAAATTGGACAATTTTGATATTCAACCATTATGTCCTTGTTAAAACAGATAATTAGCAATTTACAACCATAAGGATATATCCATGTCCAAAACGAAATAATATGGCGACAGAGCATTTTCATGGAAAGGAAAACAATGTGGTTTAGGAAAGAGAAATTAGGGACATTATGACACTATATAAGATGATTCATGGTAATTATTTAGGAATATATAAAGATTAGTTGGCGGAGTTGCTCCAAAGAAGTTAACTCTTGAAGAAAGAAAGAATGGTAATGAAAGCATGACTATTGACATTATGACAAGACCATTAGATGTGAAGCTACAACCACATAAAAGGGTAAGTGAGTTGAGGTAAATTGATGGATGAAAGAAAACACTAACTATTCAAGAAATGTTGGAAGAAATCGTGAGTAATCAAATTGAGAGTACAAGTATAGTTCACTAAAGGTACACATCAATCAAAGACAAAATAGATGAAACACATGTCAAGATGGTAAGAAACCACCCTGTAAGGTAGTAAACACACTATTAGAACAAGACGATATAGTTACCAAGAGAGTGCAGTGAAAAATTTCAAAGTTTGATCTCAATTATTACCATAATATAATCAATATAGTACCTAAGGAGGATGGGAAAAGAACGAAATGGCAAACTTCTAATGATGATAATAAATGTTAGTATCATAATCAACTTAGAATAGGGAGGTTGACAAAATAGTACCAAAGGTGAGTAAGTGAAAGTTTCGCAAAGCAACATAAGAAGTCAATGACATTAGATTAAAGGATGAATCCATAATAAAATTGATCAATTGGAGAATAGATTTACATGCATAGCGACATCTATAATAGTTTCTCCCTCTAAGGGAAGAGTCACATTATAAAGTTTTCTTTAGGTGACTAACTATATCCATGGATTATGGACATCATGGAGTATGATTGGGAAAATTCTATCCCATGATGCCTTAAAACCTGAATTGATAAATAGATTACATTCGATATCCACGTTATTGAATTTATTATAGGGTCTTACCCAAGTTGGGAAATAGAAACGACATTTCCATATGTAATAATTGTATGCATTAAGAGAAGAAAAAGAAACCATGATGATTGGAGGTGATAAAACAAAATCAATTTGATAAATATGTTCTTTTTCAAATTGAAGTAGACATGGAATACTAGGAATATCTGGTATAAGGAAGTGAAGAGATGTTTTCTATCAAGAAGAATTTTCTTAAAAATATGTGCAACATGATTTGGTAAAGGTCAAAGCAATGACCTATAACGAGTTATGAATACTCCTAGTTTGTTCAGAATAACAAGTAACAAACTGGGAAAATGTTTAAAGATAATAATTGTACACTGTTAGAAAAGAAGATGCATTTGGCGATGAGATGAGGCCTAACGACTAATAAGAAAACGAGTGATATGAAGAAAAGAAGAGAGTATACCAGTGATGTGTTATGCGTTTGGATTAAATGAGTCAATATAATAGAAATGAAACAATGGTTTAGGGAATGATGGCGAAGCTAGTAATATCCTAGCTAGAGTTAAGACTCTAAATGGTGAAACTTGCAAGAAAAGAGACTATATCAAAACTGTAACATACTGATAATGTGAATATGCATATCTTATAAATTGTGAAATTCTTATTGAAAGAGGAAATTATTATTTGTCAACAATTGACATCTTGTTGAAAACATAACACTCTTAGTAGACCAAATATAATGCAAAGTGAATAACGCATTTTCAAGCAGTAACAAACTCCTTCAATGAAGATAAACCTCCCACCAAGGGATCTTTAGAGTAGTCAATTAACTCTTCCTCCATCTCTAGCATAACCCTAATGATTAGCCCTGCGAAAACCCTACTCCTTGGCTTCTAGATTTTAGGCTGAAGATGAGCTGAAATAACATGATAAAGAAGTTAATGTTATTATTATCTCTTAGGATCTAGATTACAGATCAAAGATAATTAGACTTAAAAGACAAAAAGTAACAAGAATTAAAAGATTGGCTGGATCCATATGTAGTTTTGTGTTTTAGAGTTCTTAATCAACTTATATCAAGAAATTAGATCATGTTTCGACTAAACAGTAAGTGTTCTATACTCTTGTTTCAATTCATTTCATTTCTATATATGCAATCATAAAGGTTGGAGCATCCCTCCATTTAGATTTAGAGTCTCAACCTGTGACTTTTATAAGGTTAATCAAGTAAATTAGTATAGAGAATAGTAGCTACACCCTTATTTGTATATCTGTGTTCGATTATTCTATGTGACATTTATAACTGTGAGTTATATTTATAAGCATTTAAAAACTTATTTTGTATAATCTTACCTTATTTTGGATGGATACTTAAGATAGTCATTTTTTCTATGACATGTGAGAATATATTAATTGCTTAGACATCGCTGGTACATGGATACCAATATGAAGAAAGTTTTGCTTAAACATTGTTGGTACAGGGATACCAATATAAATTATGAATTATGTTATGGATATGGTATCTATAATTTTACATATCAACATAAATGATGAGATAGAAATAAAAGAGTGATTGCATTTGACTATTCAAGGTGAAAATGAATTTACAGACCTATTGGATAAACATAACCAAGTATGTTATATGAACTCAAGTATCAATATCGTAGATAGCAACATATTTGGAATGTGTAGAAATTGTTATATGGGTAACAATTTGCTTTGAACATATTGATACATATGTTATAATTTGTGGACAAGTGTTTTACATCGCAGATGATATCGTTACCAAACCGACCGCGTGATGAAAAAACTCCAAGAACAATTGAGATGCACTGAGATTCCATGCTAGGGTGTTAACCCTGGTCCTACTAAGAGGGGTGGAAGTGTTGCCCATCGTTTATCCTCCAAAACCTGGAGTCATGGGAGTATTGTGCGAGTCACGCTCCCCTAGACGTGTGATGATGACTGCCGGATGCTTACTGATCAATCAGGTCGACGTAATCGACACTGACACCTCTAAGGTTTATGGATGGTTGGATCAGTAAAACTGATGCTGTTGTGTATATTTTATTAATTATTAGTTAGATATAGTTATATTAGGTTTTATTAAGTGAAAGAGCATGATCAAAGATCATGCCTCTTCACCAAGGGACACCATGAGGCTATATTTAAAGCCTCGGTGATTCCCCATTGTAATCATATCTCATTTTTTACCAATAATAATATATACTTATAAAGTTTACCAGAGTTTTTACACTCCATTGGTATCAGAGCCATCGCTCTTCGGGATCTTTGTGATCACCCAGAATTAAGGAATTACAAGAAAATTCCAAAATTGCAGATTTTTTATAAAAAACCAAGTGCTTGTGGGTAACAACATTTGTTTTTAAAAAGAAGAAGGAAGAAATATATATATATATATATATATATATATATATAAAATCAAAAGAGAGAAGGAAAGTCAACATAAAGGGTGAAATAAATTAAAAAGAAAAAAAAATATTTAAAAGAAAATAGTTTCAAAAGAAAAAGAAAAAAAGAAAAAGTAAAAAGAGATATATATATATATATATATAAAGAAATATGTACATGTGAAGACAAAGTAAAATTAAAAAGGAAGAGTAATTGCTCGTGGTTTTTGGGCCCATGGTAATTGCCCATGGTATTAAAACCCATTTTCTCTTTTCAAAACAACGTGCCTTTTCAAAACAAAGTGACTTTTAAAAACAACGTGACTTTTCAAGGTTAAAAATCTTTTTCCCCATAATTATATATATATATATATATAAATAATTCAAATAATAAAATAACAATAATTCCCCACAAAACAATAATAAAGAGGGAAAAACTGGCAGAAAAATATTCCCCACCTCATACACGTTCAATGTCTTCATCAATGTCGATGGCCGAATTCCAGAAGAAATTGGTGGATCTCGAGAAACAGATCAATAATAATTCTGAAGAATTTGGAAAAAGATTAATCGATCTTGAAGGTACAGTTGCAGGACACTCCAACGACATCAAAAAGGTTCATGATACGACAAATCGAATAGAAACACAAATGTGGCTAAATCATCACGAGGCCACAGAAAAGCATAACGAAACAATGAACAAGATGACAGAACTCTTCAATAAGCTAAATGATAAGATAGATAAGTTAAGTCAGACACAATCTCCAATATTTCCTAATATGGAACAAAATCAACAAAACAATTCTGCAGATTCAGGGAACTCAGAAGAGCATCAGGAAAAGACCGATTTCCCACATCATCAAGAAGATAGTAATGCAGATTTTCAAAATAAGCAGCTTTGGAATGCATTTGATAATCAATATCCCCTTCTTGTTCCACCATTAGCATATCAGCGAAAAGCCAAAATTGAGCTACCCAAGTTTGATGGTAATGAAAAAAATAGCATTGCATGGCTTAATAAAGCGGAAGAATATTTTGAGATTTATGACATTACTAGTGATGACGAAAAAATTAAGCATGCTTCCATGAAAATGGAAGGAGAAGCATATAATTGGTATATGTGGTTGAAAAAGACGATGCTTGCTATCAGTTGGAGGAAATTTAAGGATGCATTCTTCAAAAGGTTTCAAGGCATAAAAGAAGAAAAGTTTTTTTCAACGTTTATCAAATTACGCCAAAAAGGAGATGTGAATGAGTACACTCGAGAATGGGAGACCTTGGCAACACGAGTACCAGGATTGTCAGAATCTCGTCTGATCCAGTCTTTCATCTCAGGACTTAAAATCCATATACAAGAAGAGCTCGAACTTCATGAAATTACATCAGTAGAAGTAGCAAGGCAAAAAGCAAAAGCTGCCGAAAACAAATTTGAGAGGTTATCAAAAACAGAAAAAGTATATTCGAGACAAAGATTTCCTCCAACTGAATATATAGATGACACAAAATATGTCCCACCCCATGTTCGTGAAGAAGAAAAATCTAATGTGGAAAAACAAAGAATGAGAGAGGGCAAGTGCAAACGTTGCGGTGAAAACTGGGACCCTAAGCACAGATGTGCTAATGGAAAAGCGAAAAATCTATACAGTTGTGAAGCAACTAATGACACTAACAATAATGATTCATATATAGAAGGATTAGAAGACAACTTAGAGTTCTCTCCAGAAGTGGATGGCGAAACTATTCCGCAAGTGTCATTATCAGCTATGACAGGCATATCACAACCTCAAACCCTAAGGTTAAGAGGACATATCAAGAACAACAACGTCATGGTTCTCGTCAACACTGGCAGTACCCACAATTTTCTAGATTCAACCATGGCAAAAAGACTTAACATATTTACCTTCCCCATGCCTAATATGAAGGTAATGGTGGCCGATGGTAAGAAGATTGAGCAGGTAGGGAAATGCCATAAAGTCAAACTACAGATAAAAAACTTTCATTTAGAATCTCCATTCTACACTGTTCCATTACGAGGAGTGGATGTGGTCTTAGGAATTCAATGACTACAAACTTTAGGTACTTATTCTGCCAACCATCAGAAGTAGTTTATAAGTTTTAAGTGGAAAGGGCAGAAACACAGGTTGTATGGATTCCAAGCCCCAGAAGATCAAGTCGTATCTTCCTCTCTGATGACGAAGATGATTCAAACAAGAGCGCCAACATCTACAGTACAATGTCATCAGTTAGAAATGTTATCTTCAAAAGGAAGCCACGAAAAGTCACCAGAAGAACAAGGATTAGTTGGGACACACGAAAAAGTATTCCAGGATCTACCCATAAAAGTGCCTCCCGATAGGAAAATCAAACATCCAATAGAAGTCAAGAAAGGACCTGACCCTGTCAAGATCAAATCTTGTCGCTATCCACATCACCAACAGATGGAGCTCGAGAAGATGCTTCACGATCTTTTAAAATGTGGGAAGCAAGAGCCCACCGCTCAAGAAACCCAGGCGTTCGTCAACATTGTCCATCGTTACATATGCTTTGAGGACAAAGCATCTTTAAGAGAGGGGCAATGTTATGTATATTTTATTAATTATTAGTTAGATATAGTTATATTAGGTTTTATTAAGTGAAAGGGCATGATCAAAGATCATGCCTCTTCACCAAGGGACACCATGAGGCTATATTTAAAGCCTCGGTGATTCTCCATTGTAATCATATCTCATTTTTTATCAATAATAATATATACTTATAAAGTTTACCAGAGTTTTTACACTCCAAATGCCATGGCATATTCCTGTAGAGGTCGGATAGGATGGGAGCAGAAGAGATTAGGGAGGAAAAGATGATTCTATAATAGATTGGGAACATTGTTGGGGCAAGACGTGAATACTAAATTTGTAAACCAATAAATGATCAAAACATAAATGTTAAAGTGTTCTCACACATTAAACAAAAATCCAATTATGGTACACCACCCTTATATGATTATACTAATCACTTAGAAAAAAAAAATAAGTAATGATATACGACATAAAACTTAACTTCGGGACGAAGTTCCCTGAAGGAGAGGTGTATGTAATGACCCAACTCGAATTATATGGAACATATAAATATTAGCATGCATATGAGACCTGCATATGATAGCTACATATGCATGTGTCACGTGTACTGCACTAATCAATTATGAAAAAAAACTCACTATAGAGTAATGAGTGAATTATTGAAGTATTGAGTAAATACCTAACTCACCAGAATATAATGAATGTACTAGTTATACATACCATTATCATAATATAAACTAATATTTTGTTTAAAGAAAATTAAAAGCATTGACTTATGCAAATAAATAATGATATTTTAATAAATCCAAGATATTTATTAAAAAATAATATTTTAATAGATCCAAGATATTTCTTAAATAATAATATTTTAATAAATCTAAGATATTTTAGAAATCCAAGATACTTATTAAAAGAGGATATTTTAATAAATATCTTGAATGGAGTTTGTGTATAAAAGGAGAAGAGGGGGAAACTTGATGGGCATGGGTAGTGAGTGGGTAAACTGACCCGGATGCTGTCAGAGGAGTTCTAACTGCGTGAGACATGAGCAGTGAGTTGTAACAAAGTCATGGAGTGATCTCGATTGTTATTAGAGTTTTGGGCACAGGGGCCAGAAGACTTGTCTTCAGGATCTGGGGATCAGAGAGGTTGACCGCAGATAGGCTGAGAGGAAAACGGCGGTTTGGTAACAGGAGCTAGAGCCATGGCAAATCAGGAACATCTTCAAACACGGTTCCACGTAAGTATTAAATAGTCAACTGATATATATTCTGCTTCAAAAATCTCACTCTGGATTGTGTAGTATCAATTTTGTTAATGATGATTAAATTCTGAAAGTTAAGGTCGTTACAGAATGTTCTAGAAAAAGTGGATCAAGTCAAAAGTTAATCTTAGCCATTGATTAGAGATTTAATCTCGGTAGTTGAAGTTTCAATGAGAAGATTATAAGAAGGGCTTGAAGGGTCATTTCCAAAACACACAGTAAGGATCAAGAGATCGATTTCATTAGAGAGCAGTGCTCAGGGAGAAACGTCGATCAAGAGATTCTTAGCAGAGAGGGGCAAGGATAGTATCCGAAGAGAAATCTTTCTCGGTCGAAGAATCATCAGCAGAGAAGGCAGAGAGAGATCTAGCAGAGGCAGCGCAGAGCCAAAGAGGCTGACGCAAAGCCACGCAGAGGCGCAGAGGGAATCTGAAAAATTGTTGAAGGAATCGATTCCAGAAGCCGAGAGTCGGGGTGTGAGACTGGGAAGCAGAAATCAATGTTCCAGGGCAGCAAATCGATCAGCAGAAGAGGTGACATTGTAGATAGGAGGGTTGACATTGGGACTGCACAGAGACTACGCAGAGGTCGTCAGGGGCAGCTCATTCAGTGACCGAATCAGTCGAGATTTCCTATGATAGTGTGAGGTAACCTCACTAATCTCTTCATCAATGATATTCTATGTAATTAGATTGCCGGGAGAGGCATCCAGAGATTGTATTCAGAAATTACTACTACATAATAATAAAACCCTCAGCTGTTGCACCAGTTTTCCCGCATCGGGTTTTTCCAGAGACATAGTTCCAAAAATAACTATGTCAGATGTGTCTATGATTTGCTCTTGTTCAATTTTCGTTTCCGCGCTTGTATTTTTCTGTAGTTTGTTTAGTGAAGTTTGTAGTGTTTAATTCGATGTTGTCGTAGCAATAAACTGAATAATTAATTTATCAGTTAGAAGAATTAATACCATTTGTTGCATAAGATTCCAAATTTGAGGAATTTTCACATGGTATCAGAGCTTGTATAACTAAGTGCAGGAGGAACAGAAGAACAGATGCATAGATCCAGCGTTGGTGAAGCTGGAATCAAAGACCTGCGTAAGCAGTAGATCGATCTCCAGAGTGATTGTGCAGTCTAAGCCAGGAGGGTTGGTCCCTGCAAGGAAATCTCTCTCTAAGTGAGTCAACAGAGATGTACGATTTTCCAGCTTATAGAGGCAAAGGGAGCAAGAATGCAGATAAGTAGCCAGAGGGACGCAGTTTTATGCGCAGTAGTGATTGTGGGTGCAGAAGCGTCAGGAAGAGTAGCTAGAGACACTTTGAGGGAATTTTCTTCCTCATGGAATTCCTAGCCGGGGAATTCTAGTTTTCGAGACCTGAACAGCAGTATTGGGCGGCAAATCTACCATCTCAGGCAGGGAGTGCGTAGGCCAGGCCAGAGCTGTGCAGAGGAGAGAGAGGGAGCTAGTTCGACATGTTTTTTCAGTTGGCAGAGATGGCATCAAGCGAGCTGAGATCAAGACAGGTTGGAAGGAGCCTCCAACTATGTGATCTGGCCGGCAAGGATCAAATGCCTGCTGGATGAGCATGATCTCAAACTCTTCATCGAAGGTGTGGTGGTTGTTCCAATAGATGCAGATCCTCCAAAGGAATACAAGAATAATATGGCTAAGGCAAAGAGCCTGATCCTCGACGGAGTGAGGGATCATATTGTGTGTCACATAGCTAGCAAAGTGACAGCTAGAGAAATGTGGCACGCCTTGGAGAAGCTATATCAAGGAACTTCCAAGCACGGGAAGATGTATCTGGAAGAGAAGATACAGACTACTAGGATGAAGAAAAGTGAGCGCATTGATCCGTTCCTGTCTAGACTTCAAGAGAACCGAGATCAAATGGTAGTTGTGGGATCAACTCCTCACACCACAGAGATGGTCAGATTGGCCCTCAACTTAGTGTCTGAAGACTATCAAGTTTGCGTCCAGAGCATCCTGGGCAGAGAGAATTTGTCGGACTAGGTGTCAATGTGGGTTTGTTCTTCAGCAAGAACAGATGAGGAGGGACTTACTCAAGTGTCAAACTGAGGGCAGCAACAGCAGTGGCAAGAAGTCGAAGGAGGAGGAGAATAATGTGGCCCTTGTATCAAAGGGGCAGCAGGAGCAGCGCAAGAGGAAGAAGGACCTTTCCAAGATCAAATGCTTCCAGTGTGGCGAGATGGGTCATTATGCCACACAGTGTCCTCTAAAGAAGAGAGACAAAAACGAGACGCATGATTCGCAAGCAACACCTGCCAGGATCGATGACAAGTTCGCCATGAAAACCCATATATCTTCAGGAGGGAGGTGCGGTGATTTGGAGATGTAGACCCAGAGATCTACACGCTGGGCAAGATCCTTGAGGAGTCCACCTCTCGGATCAATACCTTGCTATGGGAGTCCAAATCAGATGTAGCAGGATAGACGAGTGCCAATTGGTGCAGAGAAGTGCAGAAATGATAGTGCAGTAGTTAGCAGCGCAGAGCAGAGTTGGCAGTAGTGCAGTGAGGAAAAGCACAAAGTCAGCAGCAGCGCAACAACTTCAGAGGGATAGCGCAGAGGCTAGCAGCAGTCAAATCTTCAGTACCAAGATGCACCATGCTGAACAATTTTTTAGTTTTGGATGTTTTTCTGTTGCAATAAGCAACAATGTTGCAGTGCAGTAGCAGTTGGCAGTGGCAGTGTCAACAGCAGCACGGATGCAGAATTTGAGAGGGAGTTGCAATACAAATGCATTGCTGACAATGGCAGTGTCAACAACAGTACAGATGCAGCGTTTGCGCAGAGTTGGTGGGCAACAGTGTCAAACATCAGCAGCACAAAGGGAGATGTTGCAGAATCAGAGCAATACTCAGCAAGGAGTATTGCTAGAGCACATTCCTCACTAATAGGGAGTGTTGATTTCTGGTAGCATCAGATGTGCTCATAGTCTCAAATTTGGCAGGGAGACTTAGACACATGTGTTCCAGAAATCCTGGAAATCGTTTTGGGAAATTTGACCCGGAATGTATTTTATTAAAAGAATTAATTATTTTAAAAGAAACTTAAGTCTAAACTTAGGAAAATAAATAATTAAAGTGAATTAATATAATATGGGTGTGAATGCTCTAGAAAAAGCGGATCAAGTCAAAAGTTAATCTTAGCCGTTGATTAGAGATTTAATCTCAACCGTTGAAATTTCAATGACAATATTATAAGAAGGGCTTGAAGGGTCATTTGGAAAACACACAGTAAGGATCAAGAGATCGATTTCTTTAGTGAGCAGTGTTGAAGGAGAAACATCAATCAAGAGATTCTTTGCAGAGAGGGGTAGGGATAATATCCAAAGAGAAATCTTTCTCAGTCAGAGAATCATCAGCAGATAAGGCAAAGAGAGATCCAGCAGAGGCTAATGCAGAGCCATGCAGGGCTACGCAAAGGTTGCGCAGAGGCCAAGAGGGAATCCGAAAATTTGCTGAAGAATTCGACTCCAAAAGTCGAGATCCGGGGTGTGAGACCGGGAGGCAGAAATCAAAGTTCTTGGGCAGCAGATCGATCAACCGAAGGGGTGGCGTTGTACCCGAGAGGGTTGACATTGGAATTGCGCATAGGCTGCCACATGCAGCTCATTCAGTGGTTTGATCAATCAGGATTTCTTGTGATAGTTTGAGGTAACCTCACTAATCTCTTCGTCAGTGATATTCTTTCTCGGTCAGAGAATCATCAGCAGATAAGGCAGAGAGAGATCCAGCAGAGGCTAACGCAGAGCCACGCAGGGCTACGCAAAGGTTGCGCAGAGGCCAAGAGGGAATTTGAAAATTTGCTGAAGGAATCGACTCCAAAAGTCGGGATCCGGGGTGTGAGACTGGGAGGCATAAATCAAAGTTCTTGGGCAGCAAATCGATCAACAGAAGGGGTGGCGTTGTACCCGAGAGGGTTGACATTGGAATTGCGCATAGGCTGCCACATGCAGCTCATTCAGTGGTTGGATCAATCAGGATTTCTTGTGATAGTTTGAGGTAACCTCACTAATCTCTTCGTCAGTGATATTCTTTGTAACTGGATTGTCGGGAGAGGCATCCAGAGATTGTATTCAGAAATTACTACTACATAATAATAAAGCCCTTAGCTGTTGCATCGGTTTTCCCGCATTGGGTTTTTCCAGGGACTTTAGTCCAAAAATAACTATCAAATGTGTCTATGATTTGCTCTTGTTCAGTTTTTGTTTCCGCACTTATATTTTTCCACGGTTTATTTAGTGAAGGTTGCATTGTGTTTAATTCGATGTTGTCGTAGCAATAAACTGAATAATTCATTTATCAATTAGAAGAATTAATACCAGTTGTTGTAATAGGATTCCATATTTGAGGAATTTTCACATTAACAATATAGAGTAGAGGAGATCACAGTAAATCAACGAGACAAGAGACACTGGAAATCAGGCCAACGACCAGGGAAAAACCAAACCAATCTTTCCTTATGAGAGAGAGTTCAACTCATCAATTTGTACATCATTCATAATAGCATGTCATTCACAATGATCTTCAACAAAACATATAAACAAGACAGACCATCATGGTAGTTCAAGTCAACTCTCCAATTTTTTCTACAATAATTTCTTTCAGTTATGTCCATAAGAGGTTTGCATAGCCTCCAAAAGGTCAAAACATTGACCTCATTTTTAGCCTCAGATTAATCACAGTATAAGGTACCATAGACCTTCATATTATCCACAAAGAGTAGTTTCAATCCTTTATAGACCTTCACATAAGTGTAGAAGTGCCATAGAAATTTTGCATGAGTCATAGAGATGCTCGCATAAATCACAAAATAGTGCCACATCCAAGCTCCCATAAACCACAGAATAGTGCCATAGAGAAGGATCGCATAAAGCACAGAATAGTGCCACAGAGAAGGCTCGCATAAACCACAAAATAGTGCCACAGAGAAGGCTCGCATAAACCACAAGATTTCACAGTAGATAATGAGCCTCACATTCGCACAAAACAGAGATTTAAGAGATGATCTGAATCTGCCAAAAAATGAGAAAATAGGCTCAATATATACTTATTTATCCATCCCAAAAGATGTGTCTTTTTTACAGGCCGACATGATTTAGGAGACGCCGACTTGAGCAAATTTAGGTCAATTTGGTCAACACATAGATTCATAATTTCTTCTTTGTTTTGCTAATGAAAATACCGACCAAAGCTACCAAATTTTCAACACTCCCTCTTAGCTAAGGAGGTACTTTTTTTCTCTCTCAAGATCAATCTCCCCGACCAATCCATAGGTCTCACAGCCGCAGCCTAAGGGAGAAATCACAAATCTAATGGCATCTAGGTCAATGCCCAACTGACCAATGAGATCAATCAATAAAGCCAAACCAATCATATACACAAGGTACATCTCCCCGACCAGAAACAAGGTCTCCCAGTCCACAACCTAAGGGAGGAACCCCTATCTCAATCCCCGACTATATAGTCTCATGGTCCACGACCTAAGGGAGAGATCTTATCCTTCTCGACCAAACCATAGGCCTCCTAGCCACATGCTAAGGAAGGGAACTCAAGATCAATCTCCCTGACCAAACCATAGGTCTCTCAATCAACACCTAAGGGAGAGATAAAAAAAAATGTTCCCGACCAAACTCATTGGTCTCCCAGTAAAAACCTAAGGGACCACTTCAGGCCTCAGATCCAAACTCCACGACTATACAAGTCTCCCAGTCCACGACTTAAGGGAGTGTTGTGGAGGTAAATCCCCTCTGCGGACAAAGGCGATCGCTACTAGCCCAGACCGGGTCTAGCAACAATCGTCACACGCTATAGTGCAGGTTCCTAATTGCAAATAAACCAACTAGCGATGAAGGCTTACCTGGAATCCAACGCTGTCGCTCGTAGAGAAAGTAGCGCTCCCGTTCCTTAGCTCCGGCAGATCACAATCCTCACGATCTCCGTGATCGGACACCTGCACACGCAAGAAACAAAACAAACGCAAGCGTAAAATCCAGTACATACAACTATATGTCAGTCAGAGAAGACATAACTCATGATCATCATCAAGAACAAGAGTGGAACCATAACCAATAGTCGCTTATCATTAATTCATCAAAGGAAGAATACAACCATAGCTCTGACGCTGAATTCTCCTTCGGAGGGTCGTCAACAGAACGTGTCTCGATAAAGCCTGTCAGGGATGGGACAAGCCTCTCTCTCCGGATGTCTCGAAAATAATCTCCTTGGTTGGATTTGGCCTTAAGGGAATGAATCAAGGATCTTGCAGCATTAGGCTCTTGGGAACTTGGAGATTCAAGACTAGCTTGCAAAGGAGATGAGCAAGCTTTTATAAATGGAGGAAGGGGAGTTGGGATCCCTATAATCATGGGATTGGCCCTATCCTCAAGGAAGCTTCCATGAGAGGTGGCAAACCACTTCCTCTACATGGAGATCCGGAGCCAAACCTCCCAACTCAAATTAGATGCCAGTTTATGGATTAGTTAGGACGAAACTTCCGCCATTTATTTTTAAAAAACACTCCTTAAAATGGCTGGCGCGAGTGCGACTCTGAGACAGAGCGCTAATTGGCGCGCCCTCTTTGAAGGATTTCCCCCATTGGCGCGGGTACTGAACTGGCTTTCCGCGCCAATGCAAAAAGGGGTGTTTTTAGGGTTTTTCACAAGGAGTTGTCTTCAGGGCAATGAAAGCTCATGTTCAGAGGGATGTCATGAAAGTGTTTTCAAGTCATGTCACTGCTCACAGGTCATGGAATGAGCCCTCCAATTGTGCGGGATGGGAAATTGCAGGGAAGGTGACAAATTGTTGTGTAACAGGGAGTATCCAGGACAATCTTCCCCACCATAACCTTGGTCTCCTAGCCAATGCTTAAGGAAGATTGTTATGATGCTATCTCTCAAGGAGGAATTCTTAGTCATTCACAGAAGCAAACATCAGCAACCTGCTCAACAGCAGAAAATTATACTAGGGTCGAATCTAGCAGACAATAAGTGGCTTCTCACAGAAGCAACCATGAACAACCTGCTCAACAACATAAAAGTATACCAAGGTCAATGCAACAAACAATAAGTGGCTTCTCACAGAAGCAAACATCAATAGTCTGCTCAACAGTAGAAAAGTATACCATTTTCGAATCTAGCACAAGATCAAATAGATCAGCAAACAACTTCCGAAGCCAAAATCAACTACATTTCCAGCATCAATCGTGCTAAATGCAATAGAAACATCCATGTCATTCAGACCCATACATCCAGTCCAGATATAGTCAGCAATTCCATGCACCAAGTGGTTCAATGAGCCACTCAAAGGGATTCATCAAATCAATAGCAGAGTCTAACAACTTCTCCGAATTTTCCTCAAGCAAGTGTCCATGGACTCAGAGCCCATTATGCCACAACTTCAGCAAGGATTTCACCAGGCTCATGCCATACTTTCACTCTTACAATTCTTCAATCAACTCCCTCTTATATTAAAGAGGTCCTTAGCCCTTATTATAGCAGAAAAGTCACAAGCTCATCTTTAGTAGATTTGGATCAACATCATTCTTCAAGACATCTAGCCAACTTCATCTTGGAAGTCACAACTGACTTCTTTTCATCATAGATCAAAACATGCTTCAATCATGTTAATCTTGTCTACTCCCTCTAAATCCAAAGCCCATCCAACCACGAGTCTTCTTGTTCTTTTCTCTTCCATATATTCAATGATTGTCATAGCCTTGACATACTTCATCATGTACTTGCAAACCTCACTAGGAGGCCATGGAAGAACAAATACAAAATGAAACAATAATAGATGTTGATTTTCTAGCATGGATAGACTAGATATAATTTTCTTCAACAAGTACCTACTTCTAATGATTAATTTGACAGTATTGGTCCATTATTTATAGCATCATCAAGCAATTACACGAAAGAAAATTCAACATTTAAACATGACATGACCAGTAAAGATAACAATGCAACAATGAAACAAAGACACAAAGAATTAGGCTTGAGGCTAGGGAAAAACCCACAAGGGGAAAACCCATAAAACTTTCTTTATGCTAGAGAGAAAATTCCAAATTCATCAATACATCAGAATTAACCATACCATGATAATAGCCAAACCATCAACCAAGAACGTAATCAAGTGCCATGACAAAATACAGATTCCTAAAATTTCGGCCTCCTCCTGAAATTTCACCCCTCTTGTAATTTCATTGGATCAGAGATAGATGAGATGAGTTCCATGTGCAAATGAGGATAGATAATCTCCTTTATATCCTACAAGAGGGGGCCGAATAGGTGCCTCTTAGGGGCCTAGCCAACTTAAATAAAAGTGAGGCCGCCTTTGAAGATTTTGGAGGAGACAATAAAATTTAAATTTTCAATTTCTTTTCAAGATGAGAATACCGACTAGGGCTACCACAATTTCCAACAATAGAAACAATCAAGAAAGTACTTATCTCTAGAGAGAGTGTCATCTCCCTCTCGATCTTAACTTTCTCAAATCCAGTGAACCTCGTCCACATTATCAAGGAGTTAACCTCATTCACATCATCAAGGAGTCCATATCATCAATATTGTTAGGGTTTCTTCTTTCAATCAAATGTAATCAGTTCTAGGGTTTGGTCTATAAGCCCTAGGTTTTAAACCCTAAACAATCCAACGTCAGTAATGATTAAAAAATAAAAGAAATACAAGATACTTATCTTTTGAAAACATGATAACTCCCTTTTAATATTTAGCCTTCCTACATCCAACCTGCAAATTAACCTCATCATCAAGGTGTGAAATCTTCTAGACGTTACGGTTCCTTTATTTAAGCAGAACCAATCAATCCATAAGCCCTAGCCTTTCATTTCCAACCCCTTTTGACTTGCTAGGGTTTGCAATCTAATTAGCTACGGTTTTGACTTCACACCCTAATAATTCTTAAAGTTCAATCTAGTGTTTACAAACCCTAGATGAGTAACACTTATCATT
The DNA here is from genome assembly GCA_034641835.2 of Pinus albicaulis. Classification (NCBI taxonomy): domain Eukaryota; kingdom Viridiplantae; phylum Streptophyta; class Pinopsida; order Pinales; family Pinaceae; genus Pinus; species Pinus albicaulis. The sequence goes on from CM076575.1 coordinate 36,238,299, forward strand.
CTCATTTTTCAATATCAGCATCCTTGCATTCTTTTTCAACTTCATCATTTTCAATATTGGCAATCCTAGGGTTTCACAAACCCTAGGGCTTTCTTGTTCAAACCCTTACTAGGGTTTTGCAAGCCCAAAACATTCTAAGTTTTTCCATGATGATTTTGATCAACAAACCAACATCCAAGTCTAAGCCTTATACCAAAAGCAACCACTTAACACTATCAAGAAAGAGACTTTGGTCTTCATGGCTTGAAAAGAGGCTTACACAAGTGATATCTTTTAGATTTTGGCGGAGTTCAATAAGGTGACTTTGCATCATTTTGTCAAGATTTCAAAGCATCTCAAGCAAGTAGGTTGTACTTCGGCCATCTTCAACTATACTTTATACTTGAGAGATCATCATCACAAGAGATACTTTTTCCAAAATGATGTCCAAGACCATGTCTTATACAACCTTCATTAAGTTCTAGAATGGCACTCTATCATCAAATGGCTACACTTCTTCCAAGACATAGTACTTCAAGCTTATTGAAATCAATCCATACCACTCATATTTGGATGAGAACACAACAATTACAATCTTTGAGACATATTAGAGCTAAAGAAAATTATGATGCAAAACTCAGGCCCATATCCAGTCCTACCTAACAGAGGTTAGGAGCTCAAGAATTACAGACAATAGATATGCATGTCTTGTATCCAAGGAGACATTAAAATCTTAGATACTCATTATCATGTCAAGGAAACTTTTGTGCAGCTTATCAACGGCATTTTCCATGAGGGTTGTCGATTAAAAAAATCATGAGAGGACTTCATCAAACCTGAACTTCTAAAATTATTGACGAGCCTTGCAAGTTTTAAAAGACACCCATTCCTTTCATGTTAGACCTGTACTTGATCTCCAAAACCAGACAATAATACATACCTTGGTTTTTATGTTCCAACCCTTCTCCAAACTTCAGAATTAGCAAGAATGGCTTGCTCGAATTAGGAACCTTGCAAAGATTTGTTAAATGTCATGCATCATATTTTGTCATGAAACTTCACATTGTATGCAAGGTTCCACAGGGTGATGTAGATCACAAACCCCACACTATTCCATAAAGAGTACATTGCTTGGTTCCACATGAAGCCCCAAATGGTACTTGCACTTCCGGAGTTGAGCTTCAGAGATCATAGGTATAATAGGCTCATATTTATCTCACGGTGATAATCTTGGGCATCACAAAGGGAAAAAAGGCTTCAGGCTTGGTCACCTTCCACAGAGCTTGCCATTGACATTTCATAACAAACAACTTTTGATGCAATAAATGATCCTATAGTATAGAACTCCATCCTTCCTCAAGCAGGCCTTTTGATATTCAAACAAAAGTATCAGTCCTTTCTTTGTTACCAAACCGTCCTTTAGAAAATCAATTCAAACTCAATATTTGATCATGGTCTGAAAAGTATGTAGCTAGACCAAGATAAGGCCTTATTTTTGGAGAGCGAGGACTATACTACCTCAAAGAGTTGCAACAAGACTCGGCCTCAACAACAAAAGGAATTTAGGCCTTTCCACAGAGGTAACTCAGATCTCCTTCAGAGAGTACACGAGCTCAAAAATAGCTCGGACTATCACATAAACATAGATTACAATCATGCCTTGTAACTCAAACAAATCATAGGTTTTCAAGACTTAAATTTGCAGATTATATACTTCGTTCTTCTTCCTTTGGCTGAGAAAATATCTTATTCAACATAGATTGTTTTGAGGATTAGGTCATCTAGAGTAAACAAAAATATAATTCCTTCTTCAGATCTTCCTTAAGATAGGATGATCAATCTTCTCAAGTGTAGGAAGGCTTCTCTTCGAGAGTGATCTTAGTGCTCCTTCACCATAGCCCTAATTCCATGTTGTTTTACCAGTGCAATCCAGACTAGTATATTTTTCAAATTTGGTAACTACTTCCAATGATACAGTAGACATCTTTACAGCATTCAATTTGACTTTTAGAGCATTTGAATCATCAAGAAGTTACACATGAAAAACTACAACTATTAACAGTATAGATTAGAGGAGATCACAACAAATCAATGAGATAAGAGACAACATGTTAAAATTGGACAACTAGGTCCAAACTCCATGTTGTGATGCTCAAATGAAGATACCAATATTTTTATTGGGTTCCTCTTTCGAAGAGGTGTAAGATCGATCTAAAATTGATCTTAATCTGATGAGCAAAACATTTATTGTGAATTTATTTTTAATAATTTCAAATATGTTCAGGTCGGCCTTAAGGTTTTACACCCCCCAACAAATGTGTCACACACCTCAGTGATTGATATAAATAGAGTCAACGTTGGAGGACATTTCACTCATCTCATCCTCACACATCATCTCTCCTCTTCTGATTGGTTCGAGCTCCTTGGAGGCAGTTTCAGTTCACACGTGGGAAAGAAGGATGAAGACGTTGTTGTTGCCGTTGTTGTTGTCGTTGTTGCCGTTGTTGTTGCCATTGCTACCGTTGTTTTTGCCGTTGTTGTTGTCGTTGCTGCCGTTGTTGCTACCATTGCTGCTGGTTGCTACCGTTGTTGCTGGTGTTGCTGCCGTTGGGGCAGCATTGAATTTCTGGGGTTGACTTTGAGTTGACCGTGTGGCTGTTTTGAGGGCTGTTGTGACACATGTTGGGTTGGCTAACCAAGGAGACTTTGTTGGTTGAAGCATCCCGTTGACCGTCGTAACGCACCACCACATTTTTCTGTTTCTGGTTTGTCTTCGATAAAGCCACTGGTATGTTCTATTAGCATTTTACTTGATTGTTTATGAGATTGCTGTGGTGAAAAGTAAAGTTGCATCAAGCATATAACATCTACATAAATTTACATGGTATCAGAGCTGAGGTGAAGAGAAGCCCTAATTTAGAGCAATCACCAAAGAAGAAAATGGGCTCCACAAACTATGGCTTCAAGGAGGATGACAAATTGACTGGAAAGGATGACTTCCATGCTTGGAAGATGATATTGGATCTCAAATTGGAAGACCAAGATGTCATGGACTATGTATAGGGTAAAATCCAAGAACCTCCATCCACTGCTACTACTGCGGCCAAAACAAAGTACAAGAAGGGGGAGATCAAAGCAAAGCTGATGAACAGGGAATCCATTCATAAAAGTCTGGTGGCCTACATCTCTGAGTTGGGCACATCCAAAGAGATGTATGATAAATTGATTCTCATGTTCAAGGTAAACAATGCGAATCAAGAACTATTCTTCAAGAATCAATTGAAGAATCTGAAGAAAGGCAGAGATGAGTTTGTCCAATCATACTTTCTGAAGCTGACCGACATCAGGAACAATTTGTTGGCTATTGGGGAGACAATAACTGATCGAGAGATGGTACTCATCGCACTTGGAGGGCTCCCATCCAAATGGCATGTGTTCAACACTACCATTCTCAATAATAATGTGATACCTGACTTTGACAAGGTACTGTCGAGATGCGTTCAAGAAGAGACAAGAATGAAGGAGTATGAAAATGAAGGGAATGCTGCCTACACTGCTCATTCTAGAAAGAAGAACTTTGGTGGTCCAAAGATCAAAGGAAGAGCAGGGGCACAAGGAAAGAAGGGCAAGTGTTACACTTGTCATAGGCTAGGTCACTATGCTAGAGAATGTCCTTTCAAGAAGGATTCTCCCGATGGTGATGACAATCAAAGGAACAACAGGTTCAAGGGAAAGAGGAAGGCTCCCTTCGGCGGAAATGATCAACCTTTCAAAAGGTCAAGAAATTCCAGGTATGAGGAATCAAATGTTGTTGATAAAAGAAATGAATTCATTCTTGTGTCTGCCCTCTCTGCTGCATCTCCACCCGACATTATGGATGTCTGGTTGATAGAGAGTGGTGCCTCAAGGCACATCACTAGCTTCAAGGAAGCACTCTCTGATATGGTTGAGAAGGATACCAATTTGGAAATTATCCTTGGAGATAATGCCACATATCCCGTGAAAGGGACAGGGACTGTGACCCTCCACTTGTCTCAAGGTCAAGTCCTTCGCTTGCAGGATGTACTCTATGTACCTAATTTGAAGAAAAACCTTGTGTCTATATCGGCCATGGAAGACAAAGGTTTCAATGTGGCATTCACTGATGGAAAGGTGCACATGTGGAAGAAGAGCTTCAAGGAAGCTATCACGTTTGGGTCTAGAATTGATACACTCTACCAGGTTGGAGGAAGTCCACTAGGAGCAATGACATGAGATGCTATCCGAAAGACCAATAATGGCACTAAATATGAGACGAACGAGTTCAAGAACTTTTGCAGAGGAGCTAGCATCAAGAGGGAGACGACAATGTTTGTGGGCTACAGCGAAACTTCGAAGGCCTATAGATTATATGTGCCTGGTCAAAGGGAAGTGGAGATATGCCACGATGTCACCTTTGACGAAGATACTTCCCTGAGGAAAGTAGTCAATCTTCTGAGACCTAAGGAAGATCATGAAGCAAGGCCTGGAAATCAAGAAGAACTAAAGGATGAAACAATGCTTGATGTTAAAGGACCGATGGACCTGATCGATCCACCTCCTTCACTGGGAAAGAGACCATCATGGCTCAGGGACACTCTCGAGGATGCTGAGGGACATGCAGCCCAAAAAAAAAGGGGGGCATTCCGTGAAAGCAAGAAGTCGAGTAGATACCAAGGGTATCTAGCAGCCATGAGTACTATTGTACAATCCGAGCCTGGATCCTTTGAGGAAGTCGTAAAGCATCAAGTCTGGAAGGATGCTATGCACGAAGAGTATGAGTCCATTATGAAGAATGATGTCTGGGATGTGGTTCCAAGACTGAAGGACAAAGCAGTTGTCACCTCGAAATGGCTCTACAAGATCAAGCATGGATCTGATGGGAAGTGCTGAAAAAATCAAGGCAAGATTCGTTGCCCTTGGCTTCTCTCAAAAGGAAGGCATAGATTATGATGACATATTTGCACCTGTGGCCCGATACACCATCAGTCGATCTATTATAGCCCTTGTTGTTACATAAGGATGGAGTCTTCATCAAATGGATGTGAAGACCACATTTCTGCATGGTGCAATAAAGGAAGAGGTATATGTGGAGCAACCTTTGGGGTTCGAAGTCCAGGATCGGGACACCCATGTCTGCAGGTTGAAGAAAGCCCTCTATGGGTTGAGGGAAGCACCCAGAGCTTGGTACGAGAGGATAGATAGCTACTTGATGAAGTTGGGCTTCACTCGAAGTAATGTTGATCTGAACCTTTACTTCTAGGTCAAAGGAAGCCTCTCATTCCTCGTGCTAGGCGGATGACCTCTTCCTGACAGGTGTTGACCCTCTCATTCATCAGTGCAAGAGGGAGCTCGCTGCTAAGTTCGAGATGAAGGACCTAGGACTGATGCACTATTTCCTAGGCCTGGAGGTCTGGCAGAGACCTGGCAAGATTTTCCTTTCTCAAGGAAAATACACTGTGAAGCTTCTGGAAAGATTTAGTATGGTGGACTGTAAGTCCAGGTCGACACCAATGAAGCTCAACTTTAAGAGTTGAGTGGCAACGCTGCTAGGCCCGTGCTAGCAAATCCTACTGAGTATCTTCAACTCGTAGGGGCCCTGATGTTCTTAGTGAACACCCGTCCGAACGTATGTTGTGTAGTGAACACTTTGAGTCAACACATGGTTGATCATAACATTCACTGGGTTGGTGCCAAGAAACTCTTGAGATATCTCTGGGGCACGATAGACCATGGGCTGAGGTACACTGCCGGGAGCATGACACTCCTTGGATATACTGATGTTGATTGGGCTGGCAGTGTGGTGGATCGCAAGGGCACATCTGGATGCTGCTTCGCACGTAGATCTGCTTCGGGCAGGAAACGAAAGTCGGTAGCCTTGAGCACCACTAAGGCCAAATACATTGCAACATGTATTGCTTGTTGTGAAGTCACTTGGTTGCGAAAACTCTTCAGTGAGTCGTTCGAGCATGTGCTAGATGCCACCGTTATCCTTTGTGATAACCTGAGGGGGATTCGTTTGTCATAGAATCCTGTGTTCCACGAACGATCCAAGCATGTTGATGGCTGGTACCACTTTATCCGGGACATGGTATAGCAAGGCACCGTAAGGCTCGATCATATAGGAACTGATGAGTAGGTCGCAGATATCCTCACAATGCCCTTGGGGAAGGTCATATTCCTAACCTTCTGTGAGAATCTTGGAATCGTGGAACGACCCTATTCTGAGGGTCCTGTTGGACGATAAGCTCTGAGAGCTCTAGGGGGGCCTAAGGGATAGTTCCTCGGAGCTATAAGCACACACGAGGCTAGGCTTACCGAACCTTCTGGTGCTTCTTCCCCACCTTTATGATATTTGAGTAGGCTTACCTCTCATGATCTATGCCCCGTATGCATCCTACCCACTGAGTTCCGGACTCATGGGAAGTACCTCTCATTTGGCCAATGAGGTGGAAAAAGCTAGAGACTAGTAGCAAATACTGATGAACGCATCAAAGATTGTCGTACTCTCTATCTAGGATGGCACGTGTCCAACCACTTGATCTAGGATCAAGTCTAGTGAGGTTGCGGACCTCCTACTGACTTCGGGTGAGATGAACTAACTTCGGGTTGGTATGTGACTCTTTGAGTCCATGAGGCATCGACTCCAACTCACTTCTCTGGGGCCGTTGAGACTAACTGTTATATATGACTCTATTGAGTCCAAGTGAGGTTTCGGACCTCCTACTGACTTCGGGTCAGATAAACCAACTTCGAGTTGGTATGAGACTCTTTGTGAGTCCTATAGAGGTTTCAGACCTCTGGGCTGAATCTGTCAGCCGGGAATGATGTCTTTGTGACTGACCCATTACTCTTCTAAAATAAAGAAGCCAACAAAGCAAGTTACGGCAGGATGACGCACGATGTTTGATTGCACAGATGGATGGAGTTCTCCCTAGTTGAGAGGGAGTGTTAAAATTGGACAACTAGGTCCAAACTCCATGTTGTGATGCTCAAATGAAGATACCAATATTTTTATTGGGTTCCTCTTTCGAAGAGGTGTAAGATCAATCTAAAATTGATCTTAATCCGATGAGCAGAATATTTATTTTGAATTTATGGGAAGCTCCTTACATTTCTTGAATGTGATACTCTCGTCAAATATGACATCTCGACTTACTTCTAAATGATTTCCTTCCTTTATGTAGATTTTGTAGGCTTTAGAGGAATTGTTGTAACCAACAAATGTTCCTCTCATGCCTGATGGATCTAGCTTCTTTCTTTTGTCCTTTAGTATACGAATATATACGGGACACCCAAAGATACGGAGATGGTCTACAGTTGGTTTCTTCCCAATGAATACTTCTTCGGTAGTCTTGTTATCTAGTGACCTGTGGGGACTTCTATTTTTCATATATATTATTGTCTTCGTGGATTCTCCCAATAGGAATTTCGATAGATCTTGATCATGTAACATCGCCTTTACCTTTCTTCAATGGCTCGGTTCTTTAGTTCTGCAACTCCGTTTTGCTCAGGATTATTTGGGACTATCAGGTCTCTCTTAATCCCAGATTCCTTACAAAATGCTATAATCTCCTTGGATGTATACTCTCCTCCATTATCGGATCTTAATATCTTGATTCTTCTCTCTGTAAGGTTCTCCACTTCAACTTTGAATTCTTGAAATTTTGTAAATACATCGTTCTTGGTTTTCATTAAGTAAACCCAGGTCTTTCTTGAATGGTCATCTATGAGTGTGACATAATATAAATGACCTCCAAGTGATTTAGGAGTCATAGGGCCACATACATCAGAATGAATGAGATCCAAGATTTCTTTTGACCATGAAGCACTGCTTCCAAATGGTCTCTTGGTATTCTTACCAAATGCACATCCCTTGCATATTCCTTCTAAAGCATCAAAATTGTATGCTTGTTGACTTTAAATTGTAAAAATACACAAGAGGAACTTGTAGTACTAATTTATTATATAAAAATGTATATGAGATAAGATGATAAATGTTACAATGAGGCCCTGCTTATATACCTATGCAGGTGACCTTTCATGACTAGACATGCCTTTTCACTAACTTAATGAATACTTAACATAATCCTTATTTGACTATTAATAATTATATTTATTTGTATTTATTCTATTTGTTATGAATTATATTCATAACATTGCCCTGTTCTTCAAAAGCTTTGTCCTCAAAGCTATATTCGCTAATAATTCCTTCTTGTGCTTTTGTTCACTTTGTTCACTTCTTTTTTTAAATAACATGTTATATAATTATAAATTATATGAATTATATAATTATAAATTATATAAAGTTTTTAATTATATTATAATTAACTATATTGGAGATTCAAAACCATCCATCAACTGTTAAACGTCACCACATATATGTGCATGTGCCGTATACGTTTTCATAACACAGTTTTTTTTATATTTTTTTATTTATTTTAAGCTTGAATACAATCACGATTTCCATGATCTTGCTCCATGTTGTTTAATAGCCCAGGGTTTAACCGCTTCAATACTGTTCCTACGAGTCGTTTGACCCGTCAGGTAGAATTTTCGGTGTCGTTTGACCCGTCAGGTAGAATTTTCGATGGTGATCTCAGCCTATCCAACGAACAGATTTTCGGTGGTGATCTCAGCCTATCCAGCGAACAGGGATTGACAGAATTGGAAAACGCAGTCGGGATGGACGACACAATGGAGCACAAGCCCGTGGAAACTATTGACTGTGGTCGGGTGACAATGGGAAATGGTGAGAAACGGGTTGCAGCAGAATAGTCTACGGGAAGTGTCAAATGAAGAGCGGATGTGTTGGGGCCCGATGGATAGCGTGTTGACTGGCGAAACAATTTCACCAGTCGACTTCTGATACCACACGTCGTTTGCATCCTTCACATATGCAATATAGCGCCTACTATTGAGCGATTCACCCTTGTGAACTACGGTCGTATACAAGTCGTATTTATCTTTAATACCTGGAAATTCAAGATTCTCTGGAAACGCAATATCTTTCATTTCTTTAATCATCTCACCCTTTCCATTTCCATCTCCATCCGCGATGTTTTGGAATCTATGGAGATGTATTGCAAGAACGTTGGGGGGTGTGACAATATGGAGTTTGGTGGCGTGAGAAACAGAGAGTTGTTTGCAATTATTGCAACTGAAACTCCCCAATAGGGAGAATAATTGTTGATTCAAAGACGAGCGTGAGTTATGAGTGCCCGGATGGGAATTGTAACGTCAATGTATGGCTCCCCAATTCTGGACTTGTACCCACAAGAAGAGAACTGTGTTAGGGTTTCCAATACCAGTCCTCCGAATATTTGCTTCATTATGTCATCATCGCAGTTGTTGATCAAACGCTGAAAAAAATATGTGGCATCGAATTCATTTACAGAACAAAACAGTCTTTTGTTCTTGTCACTATACCGGAAATTGAGACGAAAGAGATTTAAAATTTTCCACAGGATTTTCGAATCTCACCGTAAAATGATATAGTTTGCAATCCAGCGAGCTAGTGAATTCACATAATAAGTCATAAGGCTCTGGTCCAAAATCTGAAAAGGGAAGTCTTGTATCACAGACCAACGTAATAACATGTTTTGACCTACAAAATACCTGTTTCCAACGCCTACACATTGTCACATTTCTCTTCTTATTTTGCGTTGGGGTTGAATATCGTATATGTCGAAAGGCCTGCCAGTAGCGTTGTCCAATATGTTCTCTAGCACGATACGATCGAACAAACTTTCGTTTGGATGCAAACGGATTGGATCATACACAATTTCTGATTTCAATGCTTCATGGACTACCATTTGATTGGAACAGGATTTATTGAAAAAAAAAAATATATCTATATATATCTACTTTGAGGATGTCGAGAATTTCATTAGCATCACTAGGGAGTTGATCAAGTGCCACCCTGACCTCTTCCTCATTGATAGCCAATTTAACTACAAATTCAACCTCATCAGTTGGTGGATCAAGTTTATCTCCTCCATTATTAAATGTAATGTTTTGTGCATTATTCTCACCATTTTGATCATGGTTTTCTTCATCATCATTAATGTCTTCATCTGCAGCTTCCTCATTGTTATGATTGTTAATCAAGCTGTCATTGATGTCAGAGCCAATATCTTCACTCAAACCCTAACAGCTTGAAGGTTGATCATTAGAACACAAATGGCAAAGCCAAGGAAAAAAGTCTCCAATCCTCCTAAAGATGTGTCTTCCTCAACCATTGAAATTGAAGTAAATCAATTTGCGAAGGCTCCATTGTTCAATGGAAATTTTGATATATGGGTGGCAAGAATGAGGAATTTCTTGAAGACTCTAGGAATTGAAGTTTGGAAATCAGTGATTACTAATGACACGATGGACGAAGAATCCAAGAAGTACAATACAAGAGCAATGAAGGCAATTTTGAATGGGTTACCAAATTCTGTGAAGGCCAATTTTGAAAAATGTTCGTCAGCAAAAGTCATATGGGACAAACTTCATGATCTTCACCCAAAAGGAGCGTTGACAATGATCTCTAGTCAAGAAGATGATGGAAAACAAGAAAGAAGTACAGAATCCATCAAGGAAGTTGAAGATAAGAGAGATGACAACAAGGCTAAAGAAGACCTAGAAGATGAAAAGAACAAAGAAGACTTTGAAGAAGATCTCTTCAATAAACTTATGGCTTCCATGGAAGAGATTAACAGTTTGAAAAACGAAAATGAGGAATTTAAGAAGAAAGCGCAAGATGGTAACCAAGACAAGACAAGGAAGGAAGTTGACTTTGTCAAGCTTCAAGTACAAGAAAGTGATGAGGAGCTCGCCAAACTTAAAGAGGAATTTCATCAAAATAAAAGAAAGCATCATAAAGAAGTCATATCTATAACATATCAATTGGATAAGGCAAAGAAAAGGGAAGAAACTTTGTCAAGCCACCTTGAACAAAGAATTAAGAGCTAGAACAATCTTGAAGCAAAGATTGGTCAATACAAGGAAGAGGTCTCCTCTCTTAGATCTCAACTAGAAGAAGCAAGGAAACAAGCGCAAGGAGTTGAGAAGGTGATGGAAACTTTGGCATTCATAGAAGGACAAGTTAATGAAGCAGAAAAGGAGAGAAACACCATGATATGCCAACTAGACGAAAAGGATGAAGAAATCTTGAAACTAAAATCAGACATCAATCTTCTCAAGGTCGAAACATGTGAAGCTACAAGAATAAAAGAAGAATTGGAGAGTAGTCTAGCAAAGGAGAATGAAGAAGTCTTCATAATGAAATCAAATATCATCTCCCTTAAAATCGAATCACATGAAGCAACAAGAATGATGGAAGAAATGAAGAAGCAACTACTTATGAAAGATGAAGATTGTGAAAAGTTGAAAGGAGAAATTGTCTTTCTTGAAAAGGAAGTTGAATTGCTGAATAAAAACTTGAAAAGCTCTCAAACCCTAGATGACATCCTAAGTCATCAAAGGTCTCCCCTTGATAAATCAGGTCTTGGCTATGCAGGTGAACCCTCAAGCAAGAATGATAACACTTCAAATAATAAGGATGTGAGGAAGCCAGAAAGAGATGTTGATGATCGCAGTTCCAACAAAGGCAGGAGTCAAGATGACATTAGAATAAACCCTACTCCAAGAAGATATGCAGATGGTGTCAAGAATGCAAGAGGCAATAAATTTGATCAAAGGATCCTAAGACAGAATGACTTTGCTAGTACATCAAAGTAATCTCCATCCTCCAGGTACCATAGTATAGTTTTTGGTTATTGCTATTCTTGTACAATGTTATGAATATAATTCATAACGAATATAATAAATATAGTTATTAATAGTTAAATAGGGATTATGTAAGTAATCATTAAGTTAGTGAAAGGGCATGTCTAAAAGACATGCCCATTAATGAAAGGCCACCTGCGTAGGTATATAAGCAGGGCCTCATTGTAACATTTGATCATCATATCTTATCCATTTTATATACAATATATTATTATTACAATACCTCTTGTGTATTTTATAACTTAAGTCAACAAGTCTACAACTTTGTTGCTCCATTTGTTATTAGAGCAGTTTGATCTTCTGGCCGCTCACGCTGCACAGAGCCACGCTCTACGATCCAGGTCCTTGACCATAAAAACCGTCAACTTTGTTGTCGTCGTGACTGAAGCATTCACTACAAATCTTGGAGTTTCTCCATTGCTGAGTTAGAGGCCTTTGGCCATAATTAAAAAAATAAATAAATAAATAAAAAGGAAGATATATATATATATATATTAATAAAAAATAAATAAAAGAGAGAAGGAAAGTTTTAAAAAAAATGAGGAAATAAATTAAAAGGAAAAAAAAAAGATTTAAAAGAAAATAGTTCCAAAAGAAAAAGATAAAAAATGGTTCTACATTATTGATAAAAAGTGCATGATAGAAAGACTATACGTAAGAGAAGGAAGATTAGATAAGGTTATTTTGATTCTTCTTTAACTAGTTTACAAGCTCGTGGTTTTAGAAGCCTATGGTAATTGCCCATGGTTTTTCAAGGTAAAATAAGAACAAAGGAATAAAAAATCTCTGTGTGAATGGTAAGTTTACTTTTACGTGTAGAACATTAACCTAGTCAAATACACATAAGTGGACATATATCTTATAAGCGAATATAGGTGAATAGCCACGTTTCACTAGGGTTGTAACTTTTCAAAACAAAAAACAAAAAGAGTTAAAAAAAATCAATTGTTAAACTTTGGGCACATGGATGTCCTACATAATGACACAATGATCCTATGATTGATAAGCCAAACAAAGGAGAAGCCAAGCAATGGAAAAGCCATGTTGTCCTATTCACCTTATGCACACAAAAATTAAGGACAGTCACAAAGAAAAATTGTTTTTACGACCTTAGAGGCATCCTTACAAATTGTCTCCTACACCATCTTATAGAGTATATTTTTTCCTTTCTGACGAGCCTTTACTTGCCCTGAAACTCCCAGCGGTTGATGAGATATGGAATTTTTAAGTTAAGAAAAATATATATTTGCAGGCTAGCCGACCTGTCCTTTGACACTCATGTCGGCCTACATCTTAAAGACGTGTCCCTCTGTTTGTCCTAGCAAAAAACACTATATATATATATATTGTTCGGACTGCATTTCTCCTCCAACAATTTCGGTGATTATCACAGAAATACTATAGGACGCCGAGGAGCAGAAAAAAACAGTTTGGGCTAATTTTGATTGGGTTATAGGTCAAATAATTAAAGGAGAGCTATAGGCAGCCAAGAATACCTTGGACCTGCTGTAATATGTGTTGGTGCAGCTCATTTTTGACAGATCATTGCAATATTCAAGGCAGTCTGGGCTACATTTAGTGCAGAGAATTGTAAAGTCTAGTGGAGGATTGTAAAGTGACCATTGCAAAGTCTAGCAGCTTATTTGCTTTGAACAACTTGGAGACCTAGACTGTGGACAAGTTGGATCACTGTTTAAAGTCTCTTGAAAGCACAGATTTGGAGCTCGGAATAGTGACAGAACTTACCACAGAACTCAAAATTGAAGGTTCAACAATGGACTCTCATTTGAGTGTGATAATGTAACAGGATTGCTGATTTATATACCAACTCGGACCAGTGAACATTGTTGTGCAGGAGGCCTAGTTTAGGCTCAAATCTGCTCAGTTTTGTGGACAGTACCTCGAACCTGTGATGGCATAAAAGCTTGGACAGTCACCTTGTGATGATTTCACCTTGTGTGAAGGTGCAGTGACTTAGACTTGTGTGAAGTATCATTTCTCTTGGGTAGATTGAATCTTGGGATTATTGACCTGTGATAGTCCAATGACTGTGGAGATACTTTGGAAACATTCAAGAGCATTCCTTGAAAGAATTTTGGAGAGATATCTTACTTGGGCAAGGGTTATTGAAGACACCCTTGAAGAATTCTTGGGACAGCAGATTGAAGACTTGAAGATTATACTTGGATCGATTAAATACATTGTGCATTTCTTGGTTGGGCTTTAGGTTTGAAGCAAGGTTACTTGGAAGCGGGAGCGGGAGCGGGAGCCAAGCGCGGAGCGCCATTTTTAAAAGTTTCCGGGTCCGGAGCGTTTTTATATATATATATATATTTTAATATTTTTTATATTTTTTATATTTTGATGCATATATGTCAACAAAAACATGTAGAATGATGAATTAGACATAAAAAACATAAAACATAGATTGAATCATATAACATCAATCATCTAGAAGTTATAATCTTCATCAACCACGCCCACGAGTTGGAAGCATACAACATATTGACTCTTGAGTCTCGCAACTCATCAATCTGAAGGTTTCAAGCTTTCAAAATTCAATATATAACATTTATCATCATTGATAATTTGATATATAACATTTATCATCATTGATTTCAAATTTCAATATCTAACATTTATCATCATTGATTCATTGATTTAAAAATTCAATATACATTTATCATCATTGATATATAACATTTATCATCATTGATTCATTGATTTCAAAATTCAATATATAACATTTATCATCATTGATATTATATAACATTTATCATCATTGATTCATTGATCACCATATAACTTTCATGAAACATCATATTCATAATTCATAATGACTTGTAAACAGTAAACTTATAAATGCCAACTTCAAAGTTTCACCTTTCAAATTCAAACTTCAAACTTAAATTGTCATTAAATATATGAAATCAGAAAGAGTCAAGTTTCAATTGTTCAACTGTCAACAACAAATAGAAAATAGTAAACAACAAATATATTTTATCTGGCTGGCCCCTTGCCACGCCCACGAGCAATGTCTAATTTTTGTGAGCCACGAGGAAATGTTGGTCTTCTAGTACTCTTAGGAGTACTACGACCACGACTAGAAGGTGGAGGTTGGATCTGCAAAGGAACAATAGTGTGATATCGAGGAGTGGCACCCGCACTGGCACTGGCACCCGCACTGCTACCAGTAGATGGTGGGACTGGCCCTGTGTGTGGCGGTGCTGCTGATGCTTCATCATCATCCCTATAAAGTTTTGCTTCCAATTCTTCCGGATGTAACGTGCCGTCCTCCAAATTATCATCCTCTGGGTTGTTGTCCCAGACTCTGTATGATTGATCCTCATTTGCCCGATCACAGTAATGGCTCAACAACCTCAAGTTATAATGCACATAAACCAAGCTTTCAGCTCGGTTTTCATTCACCCTGTTTCTTCTCACATTGTGTATAAAGTTGTAGGTGCTCCAACACCTCTCTGCAGAAGAAGTGTTCACAACCTGTGAGAGAACTTTTTTAGCCAACTTTGGCAAAAGTCCCATGCTGCCATATGATTCCCACCATGTGAGAGCATCAAATCTGTCCCTGTCTTCCATTGCATGGAAAGAACCAAAGTTAGCAGTGCAACTGAAGTATTTGCCTAATTCAAGGCGCAATCTAGCACAATCTTCCTTGTCAAGTACCAATTTGTCCAATGCCTTCATGTACCCCTCTTGTACCTCTGGATCTGTGTGAGGTTTCACCCTAACCCCACCTCCAGGTGCAGGTTGGCCCAACCAAGATGGAGAGTAATATTTTGGCGTAAGGATATATGCCAAAGCATGTAGTGGAACATTGAGTTTATTCCACCGTGCACACACATAATCATGAATCATAGCATGCAAGTTGGGATCATTATTCTTAACAATATCTTTTATTTGCCCCAACATGCTATCCATCTGCTCATAAACCTCTCCAATCACTGGTTTATCAGTATCTGCAAAGTGAATCATGTTATAAATGGGCTTGGTAAAACTCACAATTTCCCTCATACGTGCCCAAAACAGATGGTCAAGGGCGGTCTCCTCCACATGTTCGAAACCTTGCCTGTCAACTATTGTTGCTGCTCTGTCCTTTAATAGCTGCCAGTGTGGGCTTGATACCATTGCAGCCAATGACTCTCTTACCTTCAAAAGGCGCCTGAAGGTGAGGTAATAGCTAGCAAATCTAGTTTTTGCTATTTTCAACAACTCCAATTTGGAGTGAGTACGGAAAAGCCCATGGGTATTGCTATGATTTGTAATAAATTTGATCATTTTTTTACCTCTCTTGTACAAATCACCAAGCCATTTGAATTGAGGTTGTTTGTTTTTTATGATATCATGCATCAAAAGGTTCATTGTGTGAACCAAACACCCAGACCAAAATATGTTGGGGTATTTATCCTCAATAATTGCTCCTGTTGCCTTACAGTTAGCAGCATTATCAGTGATGACCTGTATGACATTGTATGGCCCAGTCTTTTCAATTATATCAAGTAATGGTTTTGCAATGTTAATGCCGGTTTTGAATTTATCTGAATAATCATAAGCTGCCAGGAAGACTGCACCACTAACCGACACAGCCAAAACATTTATCAATGGTTTTCCTTTTACATTGGTCCATCCATCAGAGACAATGGAAAGCCCATGCTCATTCCACGAACTTGTCATTCTAGCCAAAGAATTGTTTATTTTAGCTCTTTCATGATCAAGACCCACGGTTTTGGCCTTGTCATACCCAGGGCTTTTGTATCCTTTGGGTGCATCATTAATGGCAGAAACCATTTCATGCCAATAAGGTGAGCAAAGAACATTGAATGGCACCCCACATGCATATAGAAACCAGTAAACTTTTGAATCCACATCGTTCCTACACCCTTCGTCTAGGAAATCGGATATAGTTCTACGCCTTAATCCAGTGCCACTGCTTCCAAAACCACTGGCATGGGTGGAAGTTGAACTTGTTTGTCCATGATGTGTTGGACCTGAATCAATGAAACCCCTAGATCTTTTAGATGATCTCTGTAGGGCAACCTCCTCTTCCTTCCTATATATCTCTCTCTGTGGTGTTGGCACAAAAGTACAAACTTTGATTCCAAGATTTTTAGTTCCATCCCCTGGCATTATCCCACAAAGGTGCCTTCTCAGACGGGCGTATGAACCATGGTATTGTTTATTGCAATGGGGGCAAATAAATTTAGTGGTTCCACCACCTTTCCCTCCTTCCATTCTCTGAACATATTTCCACAAAGGAGTTTGGTCTTGTTTAGTTGGGGAATCTATGTTCTCAGGTTCTCCACTCCCCACTTCCTCCTCAGCATAATCCTCCTCCTCTTCAGGATTTTCTTCAGATCCACCATAACCCTCCTCTTCATCCTCCTCTTCTCTAATTTGCCTCTTTCTTCTAGCACTCTCCAACACCATTATCACAAAGAAAGGAACCAACATGAGGAAAATTCCTAGCCATATAGCCATGATGGAAACAAGTTTCAAGTTTCTAGCCTGCAAAACAAATGGAAAAATGCCAAATGGGAATAGGAAATGCAACATAGGAAAAAAACAATTCATTTTTTAAGTTTTAAATCCAATAAAATGCAACATTCAAGAAAAATTCAAGTTTTTTTTTTTAAACAATTTAACAATCTACAAATTCATCCTAGAAAATACTAAATTGGATTAGAAGGCCTACCTCTTTCTTGCAATTCTCCTGTTGCCTTGCTCCTTGCTCTCCTTCAACTCTTGCTCTCGCTCTCCTTCAACTCTTGCTCTCTCAACTCTTGCTCTCGCTCTCTCAACAGTTAACAAACGATAAAAACTAAAATGAAACCCCCCCCCCCCTTTTAAACAATTCGATTTTTCCCCTAAAAAAATTTCCGCGCGGCGGGAAACGTTTTTTTTTTCCGGGGAGCGTTCGGGAGCGAACGCTCCCCGAGCGCTTCCGACTTTTAAAAAACGCTCCCGAAGCGTTTTTTAAATGTCGGAAGCGCTCAGGGAGCGTTCGCTTCCGAGCGCTTCCTGAAACGCTCCAGAAAAAACAGGGAGCATTTTAACAGGTTCGGAAACGCGCTCCCGAAAACGCTCCCCTCAGGAAGCGTTTTCGGGAGCGCGTTTCCAAGCGTTTCCGAAACGCTCCCGCACGGAGCGCGTTTCGGAAACGGGAGCGAAGGGGGTTTGAAGCTTCCCCGCAACCTAGGTTTGAAGCACTCTTGAAGGAACGTTGTTTTGAAGCTCTGTTTGGAGCAGTTTGACGACATCTTGGAGCATCCTGTGAAGACACTTTGAAACTGAACTTGGAGATATTTTTATCATGATGCATCGCTGATGTCACCATGAGGTGACCTTAGAGTTCTTTGTTTGGGTACAATGAAGAGCAGTGGTGAAGAACAAGGTTGTCATTGATGAAGTGACGTGGAGACTAATGAAGGCATTGTTGAAGATTGTCAGGGCTCGTTGAATAAAACATTGGGAGCCATGAAGAATAACCAAACATATATCTTGACGAATTGAAGCTGAAGGTTGTAGCATCATAGAGACAAGGTTGGTGCCTTGGAAGATAGGGTTGGAGCCCTAGAGGATAGGAGTCCTCAAGAGACCAAGTTGGAGCTTGTACCAGATATAGGGTTGGTGCCTCAGAATTGACAAGGTTGGAGCCTTGGAAAGACCAAGTCGGTGCTTGGCACAAAATAGGTTGGAGCCTGGAAGATTGGAGTCTTCATCTAGGATTGGAGCCCTATATCATTATTGTACTTTACTTATTGTAAAGAAGAAATTAATAAAAGTATCTATTCCATCATTGTTCATTTTGTGTTCTAAATAGAAATTATCTAACTGGTAAAATTAACAATTGAAAAGAAATAATGATTCACCCTCCTCTCAGTATTTCCAACAATGATATTGTTCATCTTTTGGTTTCTCGAGATAGTCCTCATCCACATCAAGATCAACTTCGTTTGGATCCTCATCTTGATCTATATCATTTTCATATTCATCATTTTGATCAAAATCTTCTTCTCCTGCTTCATCTTGTTCTGTTTCTTCACTGCCACTATCATCTTCATTATTATGGATTTCCATAAAATTCTTTTTAAAAAGTGTTGTAACTTCTGCACATGATTTTTTTAATTGCTGAAGCTTTTCTTGATTTTTTTCTAATCTTCTCACTTTCTTCAGGATCTTCACGTAATGGCACATTGTACGGTAAGCTATGTTCATAGGCTTGTAAGACTATATTGTGCGACATGGCTCTGATGGCTCTGATACCACTGAAGCATCAAAATTGTCTGTTTGTTGACTTTAAATTGTAAAAATACACAAGAGGAACTTGTAGTAATAATTTATTATATAAAAATGTATATGAGATAAGATGATAAATGTTACAATGAGGCCCTGCTTATATACCTATGCAGGTGACCTTTCATGACTAGGCATGTCTTTTAGACATGCCTTTTCACTAACTTAATGACTACTTAACATAATCCTTATTTGACTATTAATAATTATATTTATTTGTATTTATTCTATTTGTTATGAATTATATTCATAACACCTTCATGATCTTCTTTAAACTTAGGTATTCCATCTACTACGAAATTTAGATATGGGAAGATCTTGAAATGAAGATGACCGAATATTCTATGCTATAGTTCACATGGGCTAATTTCAATGTGAACCAAGGCTTGAGCTAGAGGAGATATCAGCATGTAAAGTCTTCCTTTTCGAATACCAATTACTCTAGCATTCTCTATACTTGAGTCTTTACTCCATACAACAACATTTCCATCAATGAAAGCTACTCTATCACCCTTATCCTTTAGACTTGGAAATGGAAACTAAGTGAAGCGAACAAAGTTCCTTCTCAAGTTTAAATACTCCAGAAAACTTGGAATACAAAGATATCCATTGAGGATACAAATATTATATTAAAAAGTGTGATGAATGAGATGAGATATATGATTGAATGTTACAAGTGAGGCCTACTTATATACCTATGTAGGTGCCTCTTCACGAAAGGTCATGTCTTATCAGACATGACCTTTCAGCCTAACTACTAATTAACTAATTTATCATTTATTTACATTATTTATTCATGACATTGCCTTCTCCTCAAAAAGCTTTGTCCTCAAAGCTTGTCGATGAAAGGCCTCGATTTCTTTTCCTGCTACGAACATCTTCTCGTCTCAGAGCAGTCATCCTTGTCGATACAAGTTGATATGATCCTCTAAGTGACAAACAAAACTGTCGCACTGAGAATGGATCGGACCATCCTAAATCAATCTTCTCTGGAATCTTACGATGACTGAAAACTTGTGATGATTCATTAGTATTCTTCAGAATATCAGCTTGTTTCTGTTTTGAATACATAGCTCAGCTGAGTTGTCTGCTCCCATGATTTGGATGTCGATAGGGAACTGTTTTGGTTTGACCTCTTTGATTTTCGCCTGGCGAAGATGTTATGGAGATGGTTACAAAATCTTCACGTAGAATGTTCCTCGTTCTTCTGGCATTTAAGTTTGTTTCTTCTGCAACTTGCTTATCGTCTTCTTCAGTTGAGAGATTTACTAGATCAACGTTCGATTTTTCTTCAACTTCAACTTCTATATTTGAAGATTTCGATGCTCCATTTTCGACAAGTTGTTGCACCTTGTTTTCCAATGACTTCTTATCCTTCTTTAGTTTCTTAATTTGCGTTAGCAATTTTTCGTTGTAGTCCTTAAGGCGAGCAACTTCTTAATTCTTGTTAATTGTGATTTTGTCAATTTCCTTTTGCATATTTTGGATCTCCTTTTTACTTTCTTGAGAAATTACTTTTGAAATTTCTTGAATGTCTTTAGGTGTCACTAAATTTGGCTTTAAGTTGACGTCCTGCATCGTTATTTTCTTCTTTTTGTAGGAAAATGTTAAAAACTTCTTTTTTGTATTAAGGACGAATGACCCTAGTGATTCCATCTAGAGCGAACCCAGAATTATATCACTATTGTTACAAAATAAGGTTTTAATGGTAAATTGCGAGACCAAGGAATACTCGCCAATACTTAGGTGTAGATTCCTTATGTCGTATTGTTTTTCATTTGCGTTAATTGAATTTGTTTCAATTATATTTGATTCAGGGATCACTAATTGGTTAGCACATTCAGTACTAGCATAATTATCCTTTTGATTAAGATCGATAGATATGAGAACTTCCTTTCCCGCAAGTGACCCTTTGATTCTAATTAGCGCACGGACAAACATACTATAATTTTCAGGAAATCTTCCTTCTTTCCTTTTCGAATTAGATTCAATTTCCTTTTCATCAATGATTGATTCCATTTTGTCTGTTGAATTGAGTTTTTAGGGTTTTTTTTTAAGGTAACCCTTCCTAACTTTTCTTTTCAAGACTCTTTAAATATCCTTTGATTTCAAAAATACCTTCACAATTTCCCTTATTATATTTTATATAATGGCTATAACCTTCAAACTTTTATTACTCCTTCAATATTTGGTAATGAATCCTTCATTAATATTCCTTCAATCTTTGGTAATGGTAATCCTTCACTAATATTCTTTTTTTTAAAAGAGGCTCAAATACTTTTATATATTCCTTTCTTAAATAAAATATTTAGAATATAATGGTTTATCTCCTTTTCAACTTTTCCAATACTTAAACCTTTAATAACCTCTTTTTCCTTTTATATACCTTCTAGCTTTAATAATGATTCCTTAATATTTTAAGAAATCCTTAATAATATTTTTCCTTTCGTTTTTTTTGAAAATTATTTCCTTTATATAACCTTAAATATAGTCTTTCTTTACTGATGAGTTCTTTGACTAAGTAAATTCTAGTTTTATTTATTTATTTTTATTTATAATTTTATTTTTTTATTTTTTATTTTTAACACTTGATTTTTTTTTTTTTACTCTTTTTGTTTTTTATTTTGAAAAGTTACAACCCTAGTGAACGTGGGTATTCACCTATATTCACCTATAAATATATGTCCACTTATATGTATTTGACTCGGTTAATGCTCTCCACGTAAAAGTAAACTTACCATTCACACAGAGATTTTTTATTCCTTTTGTTCTTATTTTACCTTGCAAATACCATGGGCTTCTAAAACCACGAGCTTGTAAACTACTTAAAGAATAATCAAAATAACCTTACCTACTCTTCCTTCTTTAAATTGTATTGGTATGTACGTATATGTACTTCTTTATATATATCTCTTTTTTTTTCTTTTTTCTTTTTTCTTTTTTTCTTTATATATATATATATATATATATATATATATATATATATATATATATATATATATTGCTTTTGCTTCTTTTTTTCAAAAATTTCCCTTTTTTCCTTCAAATTTTTAATTTTGGCCAAAGGCCTATAGGTGAAAATGGAGAAACTCCAAGACTGGTAGCGAAATGCTTCGACGGCAACAATGTTGACAAATTTTTGATGGCCAAAGGCCTAGACTGAGGAGCATAGCTCTATGCAACGAGGAGCGGCCAGAAGATCGAACTGCTCTAATACCAAATGAAGCGAACAAAGTTCCTTCTCAAGTTTAAATACTCCAGAAAACTTGGCATACAAAGATATCCATTGAGGATACAAATATTTTATTAGAAAGTGTAATGAATGAGATGAGATAGATGATTGAATGTTACAAGTGAGGCCTGCTTATATACCTATGCAGGTGACCTTTCAGCATAACTACTAATTAACTAATTTATCATTTATTTACATTATTTATTCATGACAGTAAGTTCTTGTGCAAACTTGGAAAAAAAAGAATGTTATTGAGGTGAATGTTTCTTACATTCTCCAACTCTATAGAGGTTGATCCAATACCTCTTACGGGATAGCTTTTGTTACCTCCAAGTTCCACTGAATAAGAAGATTTTCCCTTCGATAAAGTCTTCAATTGTTTGTGATCTGTCATGTGTGCCTAGATGCACCACTATCAATAACCCAAATGCTATCATCTTGGAATGCGCCAGTGAGTGTCAAAAAGAGACCTTCATCCTTTTCCTCGATTACTTCTTCCTTTGTAGAGAATAAGAGACTATGTTTCCTTTATGCCTTTCTTGAGATAGCTTGCTACCTTTAAACATTTTTTGATGAATTTCATTAATGAAGAGGAGATCTTCAAGATGCCCTTAACCAACATGAGCTCTAATACCATGTTAAGAATTCAATAGGGCAATGATTATGATTAATTCTCTTTACTTGATAACTACTTGTGTTTCCTTTTTGCTTATTATCTTTGTTCCTTATTATTATATGTGTGAAGCATCAAACAGCTACCAAAACAAGAAGAACAATAACACAGTATATAAGTTGCAAACCAAGGCCAAAACCTCTCCTCTTGAGAGGAAAACCCTTAAAACTCTTTTCTTCCTTATATATTCTTCAATTGGCGAATTGCATGACCTTAAGATTGAGACCAATACCCTCCAAGACCAAGACCAACCTCTTCGAATGATGTGCCAACTTCGATCTAGTCAAACCTAGTGAAATCTCTTCCAATAGCACCTTTCGTGCTTTTGCTGCAAGATTTTGGGCCTCCTACTGCAGATCTGAAATTTCGGCCTCCCTGCAATTGTTGCTGCCACACGTGGGCACTTCGATCTTCTTCTAGAGCCCTCCTCTGATGTTCGTTGTCCTTTCCCCAACTCTTGGAGCTTGAGAGAGACCCTTGGGGACCTTCGCTAGACCTCTTTGCCTCCTTTTCTCCAAGATCGAGCTTGTAGATGGATGTCCTAGGTCTGCTGCAGAAACCCTAGTCCTCTTTAGCATGTGAGAGAGATAATTATCCCAAAAACAAGTCTCCTTCGTCCTTCCTCTTCTTCCCTGCATTCCCCTTCCTCTTCCTTCGCTAGAATGAGTGATGAGTGAGTGTGTCTCAAGGAGGACGAGTTCTCCTCTACATATAGGCTCTTCAAGGTGGACATGGATCTTCCTTTTAGGCCCACTTGCCAGTTGCCAGGCTAACTTCGTCTTCGAGGGTATTCCGAGACTTTTAAAGACAAAAATAGTTTTCTTTACAAGTTACAATGTGCCCAGTGGGGTCTTCAACTTATGACAATGACTCTTTTGACTTCTTGACCTAGGACAAATTCTAGAAGCACTCAATGGGTGCTTGACCTATAAAATAAAATAATAATAATAATAATTTTTCTTTCATTTCATAATTTACAAGAATCAAAAATACATTTCATACCTATGAAGACCGAACCTAGTTACACATTTTTCAACAGGAATCCCCTTAAAGAGTGTCTTTCTCTTACGCATTCAAGTTCCTCCATTTTCCACTCAATTCCCATTAAGCACATAATTTCAGATTCCTGTAGCTCTACTCAAATTTACTCGAATATCAAGTATAGCAGAAATAAACCACGTAGTCTAAAGAACCCATAGAACATTTCTTCATAATTTCATCACTGGTGAAATACCGGGAAATGGGAAGAAAACAATGATATATGCAGCTTCGAACATGTAGCTCCTCTAACCAAAATAGCATTTCTACACAAAAAAAAACAATTCTATCAACAACGATCAAGAAAATAGTGGCTTTTGCGCATGAATTTCAAGTTTCGTTTATTTGTGAGCATAATTTTCCAATGGATCCCAACGCAGGTCTATAGGAAATTTTCCTCAAGCTCCAACAAACTCTAATCCATTAATATACCATGCAGAGAGTCGAACGTTGATTACTTTGAAATGAGAATCAAACTAAAATTCCGATACCAATTCAATACAACGATTTGAAAAGAAATTCAACTATTAAACGCATTCTCATTTGTGTCATGATCCAGGCTCTAATACCAAAATAATGGCGCATACCATAGGGCCTGCATTTAAAAATACCCCACACACAAAACTAAAATCGACACACAAAGAATGCATACAAAATCTCAGAAATAATTCATTAAAGAAATAAGATATTTACAAGAGAACTACTAGCTTAATAATTGGCCTCTCATTCACAGCCCTTCACATGACACTCTGATTTATACAAATGGATCTGAATCCAAAGTTGGTTCTAGATCTTCAACAAACTCCTACAATTTCTCTCTAGATCCTCCCATGATCCACAAAACTCTCACCTAATCCCTTATCTCTAGATGAGATATAACTAACCCCCAAATCTCTCTAGTCTTCCCAAATTTTCTCAAATTCTCTCCTATTTACAATAATTTTCATTCTCTCCTAAAACTATAGGAAAACACATTAAATAATTAAATCCTAACTTAGGAAACCAACTCCCTTGGTAAACATGTTACCCTAGGTTAGATGCTCCTGCATCACTTAATCTAAGTCTAACTTAGGAAAAGCACGTAATTGATTATGTTGGCTATTGAACTAAAGAAACTTAGGAAAAGTAAAGTATTTACTTTAGTGATGGTGTTTCAATCTTAGTGATTGATCTCAAGTGAGGCGAGATCTAATCTTGGTTTTCAATCACTTTGGAGGTTAGGGTTAGGGATTCAGCTTAAGATAAAGTTATAAAAGCAAGGCTAAGGAAAGGAGAAAGACACACCATACATCAACACAAGACATTGAGAGAGGTATCTTAGTGGTGAGTGGAGAAGGACATCCATTCTAGAGTGTCGGGTAGGAGATCCAAATCAGCCAAGGAGATCAAGGATAGTTCTAGGGACTGATCAATTTGATCAGATCCAAGTATGTTGTAACTATAATTTTCTCAGTTGGGACATTATCCTGAGATGGAAGCCCAAGTAGGTTTTGATTGAGTTATTAATGAAGAACTAATTTTATTGGGCAGAATTTGTGTGTCACATGTGACTGAGATTAGTGTCAAGAACCTAGTTTTGTACTAATTCAAGAGATCTGTAATCTGCTAGGTTAATAAAATGCCAAGTGCTAGGTTCATAGAAAATTAACAAACACAAAGTACATGTCTGGAAGGATCAATTAAAACAAGAACCATACATATTGGAATAAAGGATAAGAATTGAACTAGTAAGAGTGACATTTTCACAGCAACAAAATGTATTGAGAGAAAATATGATCGTCATTGATTCAAATTCTAAACAAAAATACCACATTAGAAGTTTGGAAAAAAACCCACTTTATGCCAATACTCTAACCATCTAATAGATGTGCAAAAACCTAGATAAATGAGAAATTGATTATTATGGTAGCCACAAAAGTACAAACCAATTTGATTTGTGCTTTGATATTTGCAATTTGACGAGTATAATCTTCAGCTTGCCTGCAACATGGGAAAATAATGTCATTATTGAATCAAACATACAACTATTTTCCGGCTTGTTTAAAAAAAAACAAACAAAAATTGTATCTGTTAGTGGCTCCAAGTGGCATTTAAGCATTCCGAAATTTAAGCTTATGCTAGGAGGTAAATTATTAATGCAATCTAGACTTAGTATGTTTATGCAAGAGATTATGAGTGAAAATTTCTTGAGTTAAGATCGTTTATGTTACTTGAGTAGTTATTGTGAATTAGGTTATAGAAAGAGTACTTACAAATATTAAGACACGAACTTAAACAAGATAAGAGCAAAACTTCAACGAATTCCCACAAAATGTAAAATGTCAATTTTTCAACAATGTTCGATACCACTTAAGATAAATCAATTATCACTCAAGATAGCAAATGAAATACTTAGATGCCAAATGCCTCAAATAATTAATTCAGATGTTAAAGACATCAGCTATATACCAAATACAAAGATGCCAATTAAATTCCAAGTATTAGAACAATTTATCACAAGATCAGATCTAGAGCTTGAATATAGGAGTGTTTTAGGTACCAAATTCTTGAAATTTTACAAACTTAAAGTAAGCCACACAAGTGTTAGATCTCAACAGTCAAATCAACAGTAGTACTTCAGAAAATTCAGCATTTATTAGTATTATGACAGCAGTAGAAAAATCACTCTAAATTGTAGAATTTACCCAACACATTAAGTACAAAACTTTCCAATGATCAGCAGAAGTAAATTCACGTGTCTAGCTTACGATATGATGATGTATTCAGCAATATTTCAGATCTGTAATAAGTTATTAAGCAGTGAATTGACCCACAGATCAGCAAGCTAAAGAAACTATAATCGGTGCCCTAAATGCCCAAAAATAGCAAGAATTCACTGGAACTGAAAATTTTAATTTTTTATCCAATTTAGGTGTATGTTTCAGAAATTTTCAGATCTGAATTTTTCAGTTATGCAGTAAATTCCAGCAAGATTAGAAGTTAGATCTAGACTAGATCTAAAGTGTCCAAGTGACCAAAATTCATGAAAACCATTAGGGGAATTTTGAAGTCTAAAATGGGCCTCCTAAGAAAAATGTACAACAAAAATCAACTTTATAAGAACCAACAGGATTCAAGATGATAATGTAAACCATGCGGGATGATTCACTATTTTTTAAGTAGAAGGGTAAAAAGATTAAAAAATAATTAAATAATAAAACTACTTTTTTAACTCGTATTTTCAACTTATCTCCCAAAGTTTTTACTCAAATTTCGAGCGGGAGTACTCATTGGATACAAAATTTAATTCATCATTCAAAGAGTACCCATGTTGCATACTTTCGATGGGTCATGCTACACGAAAAATGAGAAATACATGAAAAACGTGATTACACGAAAAATGAGAAATACATGAAAAACGTGATTACAATCACGTTTTTCATGTATTTCTCATTTTTTGTGTAGCAGGACCCATCGAAAGTATGCAACATGGGTACTCCAATCACGTTTTTCATGTATTTCTCATTTTTCGTATAGCAAGACCCATCGAAAGTATGCAACATGACTACTCTTTGGATGAGGAATTAAATTTTGCATCCAACGAATACTCCCGCTCGAAATTTGAGTAAAAACTTTGAGAGATAAGTTAAAAATATGAGATGAAAAAGTAGTTTTTTTTTCCCTCTAAAATTTGATGATCTAAGCAAATCTTACGTTATTATTTCCACTATTATTTTATAATTTCCTTAGGAGGCCCATTTTAGACCTCACAATTCCCCTAATGGAAGATTTTGCAAAATAAGACAATTTTGACCATGTAGAATGTGATTTTTTTTTTCTCATTAAAACTAATTCTTTTTATAAAACATAATAATACAAAACTGCACCAGTTTCAGCTGTGTGAGCCTGAGAACTGGGCTTGATGTCCAAGCTTAACATAAACAACTGAACTGCCCTGAGTGGGAAACTAGTTCTTTTGAAAGAAAGTCCACCGCCCTTAGAAGGGAAACCGGTAAACAGTGCATGCATTGAAATTTAACAAGAGACAGTAAACTGATATGGCCTACAGCTTTTACACCTGATGATAGATTCAAAAAACCAAAAAATTCTTCCAAAGAAGTCGAATATCTGTACCATAGCAGGCGGAGGGAAGTCGAAATCACTGTTCAGGAGCTGGGGAGTCTAGTTCTTCCACGATCCTGCACCCAAACTCGTCTTCTCCATCTTCATTGTCCTTCTTTGGCGCGCCATCCTTACTGAAGAAGTCCACCTGCAAGTTTTCCTTTCCAAGGATGGATTGCCCAATGCCAGTGGGCGCAGCAGGAGACGGAACATCATTTTTTGCCTGAGAGGGCTGAGGGCCAGGCGGAGTAGGGGTAGGACGAGGGACAGAAACAGGAGCATAGCTAGCAGATTCTTCACTAGCGGTGATAGTGACAAAAGCAGTGAGAACAGGCTTATCCAGGGAACAATTGAAGCAGAATTCCGCCCTCTGAGAGGACTGGCGAAGGGTTGGACTAGCAGGTACATGAAAAGTAGGGGAGGCAGGCTGAGAGACTGGAGGAGGATGTCGTGAAGGCAGAGCAGAGTGGGTGCCCCCAGGATGGTAGGAGCGGCCCCTCTGACGCCGAGAGTTCGAATGAAGGCTCCAATCGACATCCTCCTCAGAAGAGTCAGAGGTCGAGCTGGTGGAAGGGCGTGGGTGGGAAGAGCGACCTCTGCTCGTCCCTCGCTTACAACGCATTCGATGCTGAAGCCGAGGCAACGCATGTGATTTTAGGGCTAAATTCTTACTGATTTAATTGTTGTAATAAAACATAAATAAAACTAGGGTTTAGAGGTCAAACCCTAGGCCCAAGACCTTGCCAAAATTCGTTGAAACTTTGGGATCAAGTTTCCATTTGGAAAATAGAATTTTTGAGCTTCAAAACCTGCAAAAACCTCCTTGACTGCCTAC
This sequence comes from Pinus albicaulis, assembly GCA_034641835.2. Taxonomy (NCBI): domain Eukaryota; kingdom Viridiplantae; phylum Streptophyta; class Pinopsida; order Pinales; family Pinaceae; genus Pinus; species Pinus albicaulis. Next base: position 36,267,261 of record CM076575.1, read on the forward strand.
CTTGAAATAGTACCTTATAAGGATCCATCGGTTCTGTCCCATTGTTGGACTGTCTACCTTTGGAAAAAACTACCCTAAAAGAATCCCGGAGTAAACCTTCAGGTGTGGGCAAGCTCTCCCTTATCTAGTTTGACTGCCTTATCTCAAGCTACCCTCCTGTGGGGAATGTGGGGTCTTGTATATAGCTACCCTGGTGACGTGGGCTCTTGCCATCTTGGATCTAGCTACCATCCTGTATCTAGCTACCATCTCGTATTGTGTGGAACCAAGCCCTGGTGTTGGTGTGCTAAGCACATCCCGTAGCCATTACCGTATGAGTAGGAATCTACCTATAGGCAGAGAGAAGCTATTGGAAGGTTAGCTTCCTATTTTGGGGCAGGAGTTACACCATTGAATCCTCAATGGCTCCCAGCCCAGGTGTGGTGTGCTATTTTTTGCACCTGTTGCCTTACCCCGTAGGTGCATGGGTGAGTAGCATACTAGCATAGCCAATTTAAATCCTATGGGGACTACAACACAGGAACACCTTTAATCCTAAAGAGGAAGGGCACATGAGTCAAGATCATGCATTGTTAATTTTTCTGCTCTCTTCAATCGAGAATTATGACCACTTTAAACAACGCACTTTGTATGACTCTAAAGGGTCACACTAAATGGTGTGTAGCCTTTACGGATTTATCGGATTGATCGGTGTACCTGAGGGCTGACCTTCCTTGAGGGGCCCTCGAGCATATGCTAGACTCGAGTGCTGATCTTAGTTGAGGGGCACCTCAGCCTTGACTGATTGATCGGTGTACCTTAGGGCTGACCTCCTTGAGGGTTGAATCGAGGTACTCAACAGTTGACCTAACTTGAGGGGCACTCGAGCACATGCTAGACTCGAGAGCTGACCTTACTTGAGGGGCACCTCAGACTCGAGGACTGACCTGACTTGAGGGGCACCTGAGGGACACCTAACCACTTTGTGTTCCCCAAGAGGTGGTCTATCTATACCATAAATGGGGGGACAGCATTATAAACACCCTTTTGTTTTTTATACAATAGGATCTATTTACATCCTTTTTATATTTCTTTTTTTCTTTTTGGGATTTACTCTATTAGGTCACACAAAATCGTATGTCACTAGGGTTTGGGATAAGGAGGCTGGAAAGGTACATCGGAGCCCAATAAGGTTGGAGAAGGCCACAAAAGGTCAACGCTGAGGCTCATAGGTTGGATGTTGTTGGAAATACTGAGAGGGTGGTGAATCAGTATTTCTTTTCAATTGTTATGTTTACCAGTTAAGGTTCTTACACAATTATAAATAGAAAAATAAGTAATAAGGATTTTATTATAAACAAGAGAGGACACAAATTTTTTTTACAAAATTTGATTGCAATGTTGTTTGAGGGCACCAACCCTTCAATCTTCCAGGCTCCAACATGTTGCCAAGCACCAACCTGGACTTTTGTGAGGCTCCGACCCTATTCTTCTCAAGGATCCAACCTGATTTTTAGAGGCTCCAGCCCCAAGGGCACCAAACGTTCAGTCTTCTTAAAAAATGAATAATTTACTTAGTTGAATATCTTTACAAGATTATGCACAGTTCAATGCTTCACATGTCCAATAGCTCCAAAACTCTTAATGCATCACTGCTCACTGATTTTTACTTCACTGTTTTTGGCTCAATGCTCAAATCTTCATATACATGACGAGTGATCAAAAGACTCCTTTAGGTATGTTCCACAACTGCTTTCAAAGGATGATCCTGTAAGTTTATACAACAACGCTTCAAGACTGCATCACTGTTTTGACTGCTACTTCATCAAAAACTCCACAGATGTATCAAGGTCTTCAAATTCAAGTCACTATTCTGAGCTATTCTGCCATCCTTGTCATAAGTCTGAATGCTGTTTTGGCTTCCTGTTATAGGTCGAATGGCAGCTCACTGTCTAAAACTCCTTTGCAGGTCTGAGCCCCAGTGTTAATATACAGGCCCGAATCACTGTATTTATGCACCAGATCCGAGTAGGTCTGAGCCACAGAAGTCCTGTACCTTCCGGCATACGGATGATACTCCTTAAAGGAGATCTGAACTTATATAGATTGATCTGATCGCCTTCCTTATCACCTGTTTGAGCTTATGGATACAAATGCAAAGGTTTGATGATAAGTTTCAGATGTAAGAAAGTCCTGTAGCAGCCTTTGTGTAGATGATCCTATTTTTGGTGATGAACGGAGTCTTGAAGTTTGATCCGAGATTGATATACAGGTATGCAAGTCCGAGAGATATAGTGGTCTTCAAAGATCACAGGTCCGAATGTACATAAACAGTCACAGTGATTAACCCAAAAACATGATTCTTCAAGATTTATCCTTTATCTTTCCTCATATTTCTTCAGTTCACGAGGTGTGAACTCCTATTTATTTTGTTCTCTGAGATGTCTTCACTGAATTGGATGATGGAGAAATGAAGTCTGATTTCTTATTTATATGGTTTTTAATTTGAAATTGAGGGGACGTGACAAATGGAGGCAGGTGGACTTGAGAGTCAGAGCATAGGTCGGCTAGACTTCAAAAATTGGATATGTGACCTTCAAAAATCGATTTCTCTTAGAGTATTTGAAGTTAGGAGCTGAGTGAGAGCTTGCTGGAAAGAGGAAAGAGTCCTCTTCAAGATGGTGAAGGCGACATTGTGATAGGATGCCTCCAAGGTGACAAGAAATAATTTTCTTTGTGATTGTTCTGCATTTTCTCTATGTATAAGGTATTTGTGACAAAATGAGGTCATTAGGACTTTTAAGCGAGGTCTCCAACCATCATATCAGTGTGTCATAAATGGGGTCTCAACTGTCATGTCTTCATCAATGTCATCATATCATCTCCATGTTTGAACTTTCAAGAGTGCTCATCAAGTGTCATCATGCATGTCATCAAGTATAATCCTCCAATAGTGCAACATCCATCAAGAGTGCTTATCAAGAGATCTTATATTTTCATCAATGACAATTATTGACCAACATACACTAGAGAAAAAAGCTGAAAAGTTGGGGTTTAAGGGCCTGTTGACCACACTTTGTCAACGACCCCATAGCAGTACACCCCCATTTTTTCAAATGGGACTCATCATGTTCAAGGTTCACGCCATTCAGATTTCATCGACAGCTGACATATTTATAAATGATGTAAAACCATTCTACATGTTTATGATGTAAATGATCTAAGTAAGACCATCATGTATGTAATAACCTAAGTAAACCTAGTATGTTGGTGACGATTTCTATCCTAGCAGGTTTTTTGTCTCACTGATTTACTTGTGTTTTTCGACACAACTGATCGGCAGAGTTTTCACCTCCAGCCTCACCCCAAATCTAGAATGGATTTTGTCATCAAGATGCTAAGTGAGTCCTAGTGTTTTCTATCGAGTCTTTGTAAAAGTAGTTTGGGAATAATCCTAGCTAGTTGGCTAGATTATTTTATTACAAGCTGCTTGGTCTACTAGATCATGTTTTGAGTCGCAGAATTGGGTACCTTTTTTAGGGACTATACGAATGGGTATTCCCCCTTCATGTGTCTAAATGTAATTATCTTATGTAAAGAGGATTGGAAAAAATAATTAAATCCCCTCTCAATCAATTAATTAAATTTTCTGGCCAAATTAATTAAAAATCCTAAGCCAGCAATTTAATTAATTTTAGGTCCTAGGTGAGTATAAAATTCTTCAAAGGCAAAATTCGTTGGTCCTTAAAAAATGAATTTTTAAAGGCCCCAGGCCAAGGGAATATTGAGAATTTCAAGAAATTTTGGACCCTTGGGCCTAGGTGGTTAAGTCAAAGTCAAAATTTTAAGGTAATTAACTCAAAAATATTATTTTTGAGTTAATTAAAATGGAATTAAATGATAATTTCGTTTTTCCTCAAATTTATAATTTCAACGGTCCAGATTAAAAGATGATAAAATCTTTTCGATGGTTGAGATTATTTTGACATGGATCAACCGAACTAGCCGTTGGAGATTTTGTCTTATAAATTAAAGGTCTTGGTATGACATTTGCATCCGATCTTTGAATCATGCACTTGTTATTGGAAGCTCTTGTGATTTTATTTGATCAATAAAGCATAAAAACTTTGGGGTTACAAACTTTGGTGTTCCTTTTCCAGATCTATGTGGTGACTTGTCTCTAAACTCTGCTACTTTATTTGGCATTTTTATGGTTGATGGCCTTCATGGATTAATCTACATACAGGTATCTTGTGCAGTTTTCTGGGTTTCTAAAATGACATTTTTGATTTGATGGAAAGATTATTATCTGTTTTTCTGAAAGGTCTCATGATTATTTTCTTAAATCTCTATCAATCTAAAGTTCAAATCTAAGTGTGCAGGGAATCTTTTCTAAGGTTTGAGCATTTGGGGAAGTCTTCAGTTAGACCAGCCGACTCTCAGATTTCGTAAATCTGAAAAAGCTCATTGTTTCCTAATTCCCAAAGCTATCTTACGAAATTGTTGTTTTTGCATGGTCTTCTAGGGCTTGTGCCTCTATTAAAATTTTTATCTTCTAAATTGTTCTGAAATGGGCTTAAATCTGGCCATGAGGGCCTCTAATCTGTAAATTAGCATTGTAAATTTGCAAATATTCTCTAGGGTGTAAGGGTTTATTTATTTTTTGTGCATAGTTTTATATCTATTCTAGAATTTTTGCAGGGTTGCAGGGGGTTTCTAAGAAAAAAAATTTCTAACCCCCATAGGGTATGATCTAGCCTCAGGATCGTTTCTACAGGCAGATCTGAGTGTTATTTTGTTACAAAAGAGAAAATCTCAAGTGCATCTAAATCAATATTCTAAAAATCTGAGTTATGTTGAAAAAAATTTAATTGCTGGAGGAATTTCAAGTGTATTGGGTTTTTCTTGAGATAATCTTTGTATTCTGCATTCAGCTCCTTGCTCATTTCCTCTACCCACATCTGCAAATCCGTATGCTCTTCATTCGCTGTCGCTGTCTCCATTTCTCCTTTCACGCATTACTTGTTTTCTTTTCTGTGTTTTTCCCTTCCTTCTCCTCTCTGCCGTCAGATTCGATCCCTGCCTCTGCAGCCTTCACGAATCCTCAACCCGTCCGCAGCCTCTCCCTTGCCATCTTTACGTGCCCCCCCTCTCCTGCTCCTTAGCCACCGTTGCATCCTACTCCATCACACCCTCGACCTTCCTTGCCATCGACATCCACCACCATCTGTAGTTTTCCTATCGACCTGCATACATTAAACAAACAAACAAAAAATAAGGCATTCAAATGTTCTATCGTTTAGCTTACGTTTTAAAAGTTTTAGATTTTTTACCCTTATTTTTTTAAAGAGGTTTTGGGTTTTTGTTTTTTTAGACATAATATTCAGTTTTGGATTTTAAGGTTTTAATTAAATTTTAGATTTTAGTTTAGAACTTTTTAGTTTTAGTTCTTAGTTTTTATTTTTTAGTCTTTAACTTTAGATTTAGTTGTATGTATATTTCTTAGTTTTATCAACTTTAGACAAAAAATAAAACTATAAAAAGTATAAAAAAAAAATAAGGAAATAAAAATCTAACCTTTTTAGTTTTGGATATATTTTTTTTTTTTATTTTAGATTTTGATTTTGAAATTTTCATATTTTAGAATTTTAGATTCTTTGTATTAAATTTTTGTTTTGTTAGGACTTTATATTCATAAAAATATATATATATATTAAAAAAAGATCTAAATTTTCAACTTTAGAAAATTCTCAAAAAAATTTATTTCATAGTCAAAGTGAGCTTTTAAATTTTTTATCTAAAGTTTGACTATATCAAATCTTTTAATTTCTGGATTGGGTTACTTAGAACATCATAACGTCGGAAATATTGTTGGTCATCTCATGATAACATTGTTGTGGATGCATAGTTGTGGTGCGTTTTATCGAATATCATTGTGGTAAATCTATTTTTCATAGCAACAAGTACATATTAGATAATTTGACTTTATTTTTATAACAGGATATTTTTGACTCCATAAGGCACTGGTTTTAAACTTCTAAATCTAATTGGATTTGTAAAATCTCGTAAATCTTAACAAGTATTCGATTATCTAGCTGTCTCCTGAATTGGTTGATTTTCAACCAGTTCTTTTCCTTCATTTTTGTTAGGGTCTACCTCCCTTAGCTTGCAAGGAGACAGCTTAGATAGAGAGATTGGGGATCAAGGTGACAGCCCCCGATCTGAGCCGTTGTCGCGGTGCCTAGACATTTTGTGTGACAACATTTTTTGGCGCCGTTGCCGGGGACCAATTTATTGGACTTTGGCTTTACGACTTTCATCTCTTTATTCATCTTTCATCTCAGGTATTTGGGTTAGCTTCCTGTCCTAGTGGCAACTCCATTGGCTTCATCTTCCACAAGAATTTGTGCTAGAAGACATCCAAGTAGCTTGATTAATCCTACTCCAGAATCTGAAAGGGTTCTCAGAGTCCGATTACACAAGCTCGCTTCTCGTACACTTCTTGTTAATCTCGGCCAGGAAGCTCTCTCTGATATCCATTCTCTTTTTTGTGATCTGCCTCAACACGATATCATGGAATTATTTGCCCCATGCAATTTTGCTAATTTTCAAGGTTATCCCCATGCTTTCCCTCAAACTGGAATGGATAAATTACCTTCTTTTCAAGGAAATGATGTAGTTAGTGTCAAATCTCATTTGTTTGCTTTTGCTAATTGGTGGAATAGATTTGCGGTTGCAAATAACAATTTCGATGATGTAAAGATGAGGCACTTTGTTCTTACTTTTGACCAAGATTTTATAGAATGGTTTACTGAAAAACCTGATAATTCATTCGATACCTTTGAATTAATTGTAGCTGCCTGTAAAGACAAGTATGGTGATAAAAGGGAAGACAGGCATTTGGTGAAAGAGATCAGTACCATAAAAAAGAAATAAATTGAAACGATTGAAGAATTTAACAGGAGATTTAATGGTATCCTTAGAGAAATATCTCAAACTCATAAACCTCCTAATGGATCTCTTCTGAATTTTTACATTGATGCTTTTAATTCTGATACTTCATATGAGTTGAGGCGTGCTAAAACTGCCAATTATAAGGCTTGCCAATCTTTAGCTGAAGAACTTGAAAAGGATAAAAGGGCATCAGGAAAGTCTAAAATTCCTGGTTTTGATAGGGCTTCGAAGAAATTAAAAGGGCCTAAAGGTAAAGAACCTCTAGAAGATGATGACGACCCTATGAAAAAGTTAATGCAAAAACTTGAAAGCATGGAACTTAACCAAGCGAAATTAATCTCTGGCCATGCTAAGGAAATAAGCACTTTACAATCTACGTTGGTCCAAATGGAAAGGGCTCAAATGCAAAATTCCCAACCTAGGAATCATAATAATAATAATCAAGGTAATAATACTTGGCAGAAAAAAGGTCAGTCGAGTGAGCAAAGACCTCCTAATCCGCTTGAATCTAATAATATGGTTGATGAAGCTCCACCTTATTGTACAGCTTGTGATGCTTTTCATGAGGAGGTTACTTGTCCCACTGTTAAAAGAATCATGAATAGTGGAATGTTTGGGGCAAGAAATCAGATAAATGTTGTTGGTAAGGAGTTCTCTTTGTCTATGGAAGATTGGATGGAAGTTAACGAAAATAGTCAAGATGTTAGGCCTTCTACATCTTCGCATAGTATCAATAATTTTGATCATGAGAGGGATTTGATGATTGAGTTATTTGGTGAAAAGCCTTCTCCTGATCAAGTTTTGGAAATTGCTAAGGACAAAGGATTAACTTATCAAAGAAGGGATAAAGAGCAAGGTCATAATCAAACTTCCCCTCGAATTTTTAATCCTAGTCCTGGTTTGAATATTGACTTGCGTGCATGGTTGAATAATGCTAAGATCTTGGTACCTGTTACGGAGATTTTAAAGCTTCCTACTCAGAGAGCTACAGTTTTAGATGTTCTTGGAGTTTCGCATGTTAATGTTGCTCAAGATAAGACTCCTGAAGTTTCTTATCAAGATGCCCCTATATATCTGCAAAAAATGGAGTCGAATAACAAGGATCATCAGCCATTTTTTGTTACTTTAATGGTTAATGGTTATAAATTGAATAATTGTATGCTGGATTCTGGTGCTTCAGCTTGTGTCATGACCAAGAGGGAACAACTTAATTTAAGAGTTTCTAGACCATACTACAACATATGTGCCATGGATTCTAAGAAAATTGAAGTTCATGGGTTAATCAAAGATTTACAAGTTCATTTATCAGTTTACCCTGACATCATGATTGTTCTGGACATAGTTGTAGTTGATGTTCTGGATGCTTGGGGTATGTTGTTCTCAAGAAAGTGGGCCTCTGATCTAGGAGGAATTATTCAGGTGAACTGGTCTTATGCTATGATTCCTTCCCCTAGAGGTGAAGGGTTTGTGAAGCTTAATAGAGAACCTGAAAGAATATTCAATGTAGAAGATCCTAAAAGACCTCATAATGAAATAATTAAGGAACAACCTGACATGGAGAATGGTGCTATTATGTCTAATTTCATGATTCCCTTAGATTACAAGGTTGATGAGAAGTTTGAGGACCTAAAGGATCAGGTTTGGGACATGCATTTTGATGGTGCAACATCTAGGTATGGTAAGGGTGTTGGAATTGTTTTAAAGTCTCCCCTTGGTCATATTTTTAAGTTTGCCTATAGACTTGAGTTTGATGCAACCAATAATGTGGCTGAATATGAAGCCTTGTTGTTGGGTTTTGAGTTGGCAAAAGCTTTAAGGATTAAGTTGCTTAGTATCGAGGGAGACTCTGATCTGGTTATCATGCAAGTTAAGAATAAATTTACATGTAAAAATCAAAGGTTAAGGAATTATCAAAATGTTGTGTGGGATGTTATGAAACACTTTGATGCCATTAACCTTGAAGCTATCCCAAGAGAAAAGAATGCCTTAGCAGATAAGCTCGCTGTGACCGCTTCTACTTTACAATTATCTGATGAATTAATTAAGGAAAAGATAAAAATGGAAATTATTTTCAGACCTTCAGTCCCAGATAATTCAGAGCATTGGCAAGTTTTTAATGATGAAAAGCAGGCCATTCGTTTTCTTAATAATTTGGATGAGTTTGAAAATTTTCGGGTAAGTTCTAAGGAGGATGGACCTGAGGATCATGATGATATTATAAATCCTACTCTTGGGAATATTGTTGCTTTAGAGAAACACTTTGATCGGCATGATGCCACAAAGCTGAAAGAGGAGAATAAAATGGATTCGGGTGAATTCATTGAAGTAAATCTTGGTACTTCTAAGGACCCTAAGATTGTCAAAATTGGTAAAGGTACTAATGAAGAAGAAAGGAAAAAGTTGACCAACTTACTTCATGAATATAGGGATGTTTTAGCATTTTCATATGATAAGTTAAAAGGATATAGGGAAGATGTCATGCAACACATTATCCCTTTGAAAGATGAGAATGCTAAACCTTTTCGTCAAAAGCTTAAGCAAATAAATCCTAAGTTAGCCCCTTTGGTTCAGAAAGAGCTTTCAAAAATGCTCGCAGCTGGAATCATTGCTCAAACTAAACATTCAACATGGTGTTCCAAACTGGGGATTGTTAGGAAGAAAAATGGTACCATTAGACTTTGTGTCGATTTTAGAAACCTTAATCTAGAAAGGATAATTACCCTTTTCCCAACATGGAGACTATGTTGCAAAGAGTAACAGGTTCAGGAATGATGTCATTGCTAGATGGTTTTTCTGGATACAATCAAGTTTGGGTTAAAAAAGAAGATCGTCACAAAACTACATTCACCACACCATGGGGTACTTTCGAATACATTAGAATGCCTTTTGGGTTGACTAATGTTGGGGCTACTTTTCAAAGGGCCATGGATTATGCTTTTAAAGGTTTAACTAGAAAAATTGTTGAAATTTATCAGGATGATCTTACTGTTTTTTTTAAAGATAGTATTACTCACATAGGTCATCTTAAGCAGGTCTTTGATAGATGTAGAGAATTCGGGATTTCCTTGAATCTTGCTAAATCTATTTTTGGAGTAACTGAAAGGAAATTACTTGGTCACATCATCTCCAAAGATGGGATCAAGATTGATCCTAAAAGAGTTGAGGCAATCCAAAAGATTCCTCTACCTCATGATCTTAAATCCCTTCGGTCCTTCTAGGAAAAACTAATTTCCTTAGAAGATTTATTCCAAATTATGCAGAAAAAAGACGTAAAATTTTTGTGGAAAGAAGATGGTAAAAAGGCTTTTCAGGGGATTAAGGGTGCTATCGCTCAAGCTCCTATTTTGGCGACTCCTGATTATTCAAAGGATTTTATGATTTTCTCTTTCGCTTCTGAAGATACTATTGCTGGTGTCTTATTACAAAAGAATAAGGAAGGTCACAAACAGCCTATTGCTTTCATGAGTAGAGTGCTTCAAAATTCTGAATTAAAGTATACTACTATGGAAAAGCAAGCCTATGCCTTGGTTAAGTCTCTTAAGCATTTTAGGACTTATGTGGGTTATTCTAAAATAATTTCTTTCATCCCGCATTCCGCAATTAAAGATATCTTAACTCAAATTGATTGCTTAGGGACTCGTGCTAGGTGGGTTACTAAAATTCAAAAGTATGATCTAGAGATTAGGCCCACCAAGTTAGTCAAGGGTCAAGGCTTGGCTAAAATGATGACCGAAGGTAATGAGAAAGCGCTTGGTTTGATCTGTCTTAATAATGTGTCTTTGCATGAGCTGCAAAGGCTAGGAGAGCATGAATGGTACAAGGACATTGTTATTTTTTGTTAAATCTTACATGTCCTAACCATTTAGTTGCTTATAGAAGAAAGGCTCTTAGATTAAAAGCCACTAAGTATTGCCTCATGAAGGATGGCCTTGGATGGAGAAATCCCGAGGGGATAATACTTAGGTGTGTTGATGAAATTGAGTCTAAAAAGTTGATTTCTAAGTTTCATTCAGGATTTTGTGGTGGTCATTATGCTGCTAGAACTACCGCCCACAAAATTCTGAGAGCTGGTTATTTTTGGCCTTCGATTTTTTCAGATGTGCATAAATTCGTCAGAAGTTGCCAAGCTTGTCAACTATTCACTGGGAAACAAAAGCTAGCTTCCCTGCCCCTACAACCTGTGGTTGTTGAAGCACCTTTTCAGCATTGGGGTTTGGATTTCATCGGAAAATTTCATGAAAATTCTAGCAATGGCTACTCCTGGATCTTAACTGCGACTGATTATTTTACAAAATGGGTTGAAGTCGTTCCTGCTAAGAATGCCAATGAAAAAGTAATTATGGACTTTATTGAAAATCAAATCATTACTAGATTTGGTGTCCCTGCCAAAATCACTACTGATAATGCCAAGGCTTTTAGTTCTTTTGAATTTTCATCTTTTTGTTTTAAGTATGGCATTACTTTATCTCATTCATCTAACTACTATCCTCAAGGTAATGGCTTAGCTGAATCAAGTAATAAAAATCTTATAACCATTATCAAGAAGATAGTAGGAGATAATAAGCGATCTTGGATAGCAAAATCAAGTATGCTTTGTGGGCAGATAGAATTACTAAAAAGAAAGCTACTGGTAAAAGTCCTTTTGAATTAGTTTATGGCTTGGATGTAACTTTGCCTGTTCACCTTAAATTACCAGCTTACCAACTTCTTCAACATTTTTCCACTTATAAAGATATTGTTCAAAATAGAATTGATCAGATTGTGGAGTTGGATGAAACTCGTAAGAAAGCTTTAGATAATATGTGTAAGAATCAATCTAACATTAAGAAAAGCTTTGATAAATCATCTCGATCTAGATCTTTGCCGGTTGGAAACATGGTATTGCTTTGGGACCGAAAAAATGAAAAGCCCAGAAAACACAAGTAATTTGACAGTTTGTGGCTGGGACCTTATATTATCAGAGGCATTGCTGGACCAAACTCATTACACTTGAGCACGTTGGAAGGCAAACCACTTCAGTTACCTGCGAATGGCCAACTGCTCAAGTTGTTCTTCAAAGATGACATCTAATGCCATTGGGCATCCTCTATATTGTATTTCTAACCCTACTCCTCATCCTTTCAGCATTTCATTTTGTAGTTAAATTAGATTTACTTTTCATGTCAAGTAGAATAATAAATGTTAGAAGAGCTTCTATTTTTCATGTGCTTAATGTTGTATAATGATATTTGGATGGACAATATTTATGTAATTTTGTGTGTTTCTTGGATACAGATTCTGGATTCTCACATTCTTCCGGTGAAGCAACGTGTCTCCAAGTAGAGCCAGATGTTGACCACACTTTGTCAACAACCCCATAGCAGTACAACCCCATTTTTTAAAATGGGACTCATCATGTTCGAGATTCACGCCATTCAGATTTCATCGACAGCTGACATTTTTATAAATGATGTAAACCCATTCTGCATGTTTATGATGTAAATGATCTAAGTAAGACCATCATGTATGTAACAACCTAGGTAAGCCTAGTATGTTGGTGACGATTTACTTGTGTTTTTCGACCCAAGTGATCGGCATAGTTTTCCCCTCCAGTCTCACCCAAAAGCTAGGGTGGATTTTGTCATCAAGATGCTAAGTGAGTCCTAGTGTTTTCTATCGAGTCTTTGTAAAAGTAGTTTGGGAATAATCCTAGCTAGTTGGCTAGATTATTTTATTAGAAGCTGCTTGGTCTACTAGATCATGTTTTGAGTCACTGAATTGAGTTCTTTTTGAGGGTCTATACGAATGGGTATTCCCCCTTCATGTGTCTAGATGTAATTATTTTATGTAAAGATGATTGGAAAAAATAATTAAATCCCTCTCAGTCAATTAATTAAATTTTCTGGTCAAATTAATTAAAAATCCTAAGTCAGAAATTTAATTAATTTTAAGTCCTAGGTGAGTATAAAATTCTTCAAAGGCAAAATTCGTTGGTCCTTAAAAAATGAATTTTTAAAGGCCAAGGGAATATTGAGAATTTTAAGAAATTTTGGACCCTTGGGCCTAGGTGGTTAAGTCAAAGTCAAAATTTTGAGGTAATTAACTGAAAAATATTATTTTTGAGTTAATTAAAATGGACTTAAATGATAAAATCGTTTTTCCTCAAATTTATAATTTCAACGGTCCAGATTAAAAGATGATCAAATCTTTTCGACGGTCAAGATTATTTTGACATGGATCCACTGAACTAGTCGTTGGAGATTTTGTCTTATAAATTAAAGGTCTTGGTATGACATTTGCATCTGATCTTTGAATCGTGCACTTGTTCTTGGAAGCTCTTGTGATTTTCTTTGATCAATAAAGCATAAAGACTTTGGGATTACAAACTTTCGTGTTCCTTTTCCAGATCTATGTGGTGATTTGTCTCTAAACTCTGCTACTTTATTTGGCATTTTTATGGTTGATGGCCTTCATGGATTAATCTGCATACAGGTATCTTGTACAGTTTTATGGGTTTCTAAAATGACATTTTTTATTTGACGGAAAGATTAGTTATCTGTTTTTCTGAAAGGTCTCATGATTATTTTCTTAAATCTCTATCAATCTAAAGTTCAGATCTAAGCGTGCAAGGAATTTTTTCTAAGGTTTGAGCGTTTTGGGGAAGTCTTCAGTTAGACCAGCGGACTCTCAAATTTTGTAAATCTGAAAAAGCTCATTGTTTCTTAATTCCCAAAGCTATCTTACGAAATTGTTTTTTTTGCGGGGTCTTCTAGGGCTTGTGCCTCTCTTAAAATTTTTATCTTCTAAATTGTTCTGAAATGGGTTTAAATCTAGCCATGAGGGCCTCTAATCTGTAAATTAGCATTGTAAATTTGCAAATATTCTCTAGGGTGTAAGGGTTTATTTATTTTTTGTGCATAGTTTTGGATTTGTTCTGGTTTTTTGCAGGATTACAGGGGGTTTCTCAGAAAAAAAACTTTAGATATGAGTCAGATCTAACCCCCATAGGGTATGATCTGGCCTCAGGCTCGTTTCTGCTGGCAGATCTGAGTGTTATTTTGTTACAAAAGAGAAAATCTCAGGTGCATCTAAATCAGTATTCTAAAAATCTGAGTTATGTTGGAAAAATTTTAATTGCTGGAGGAATTTCGAGTGTACTAGGTTTTTCTTGAGATAATCTTTGCATTCTGCATTCAGCTCCTTGCTCATTTCCTCTACCCACATCTGCAAATCCATACGCTCTTCATTCGTTGCCGCTATCTCCATTTCTCCTTTCACGCATTGCCTGCTTTCTTTGCTGCGTTTTTCCCTTCCTCCTCTCTGCCGTCAAATTCGATCCCTGCCTCTGCAGCCTTCATGAATCCTCAACCCGTCCGCAGGCTCTTCCTTGCCATCTTTACGTGCCCCCCCTCTCCCGCTCCTTAGCTGTCGTTGCATCCTACTCCATCACGCCCTCGACCTTCCTTGTCGTCGACATCTGCCGCTTACCCTTTCCATCTGCAGTTTTCCTATCGACCTACATACATTAAACAAACAAACAAAAAATAACGCATTCAAATGTTCTGTCATTTACCTTACGTTTTAAAAGTTTTAGATTTTCGACCTTTTTTTTTTAAAGAGGTTTTGGGTTTTTGTTTTTTTTAGACGTAGATATTCAGTTTTGCATTTTTAGGTTTTAATTAAATTTTAGATTTTAGTTTAGAACTTTTTAGTTTTAGTTCTTATTTTTTAGTCTTTAACTTTAGATTTAGTTGTATGTATATTTCTTAGTTTTATCGACTTTAGATAAAAAATAAAAATATAAAAAGTATAAAAAAAAAGGAAATAAAAATCTAACCTTTTTAGTTTTGGATTTTTTTTTTTTAATTTTAGATTTTGACTTTGAAATTTTCATATTTTAGAATTTTAGATTCTCTGTCTTAAATTTTTGTTTTGTTAGGAATTTATATAAAATTCATAAAAAAATTAAAAAAAAAAAAAAAAAAAAATATATATATATTAAAAAAGGATCAAAAATTTCTAAATTTTCAACTTTAGAAAATTCTCAAAAAAAATTATTTCATAGTCAAAGTGATCTTTTAAATTTTTTATCTAAAGTTTGACTATATGAAATCTTTTAATTTCTGGATTGGGTTACTTAGAACATCATAAAGTCGAAAATATTGTTGGTCATCTCATGATAACATTGTTGTGGATTCAAAGTATTTTAATGCATAGTTGTGGTGCGTTTTATCGAATATCATTGTGGTAAATCTATTTTTCATAGCAGCAGTTACATATCAGATACTTGACTTTATTTTTATAACGGGATATTTTTGACTCCATAAGGCACTGGTTTTAAACTTCTGAATCTAATAAGATTTGTAAAATCTCATAAATCTTAACAAGTATTTGATTATCTAGTTGTGTCTCCTGAATTGGTTGATTTTCAACCAGTTCTTTTCCTTCATTTTTGTTAGGGTCTACCTCCCTTAGCTTGCAAGGAGACAGCGTAGATAGAGAGATTGGGGATCAGGGTGATAGCCCCCAATCTGAGCCGTTGTTGCGGTGCCTAGACATTTTGTGCGACAACAAGGCCAAAAAATCCACGACAAGCCTAGAAGGTTGTCGTTTAGGGTAGAGGAGGCAGGCCGAGACCTCTTGGGCCCACGTCTAGGCCTAAAAAGGCATAGAACCCTGGACGTGTGGCCAAATAGGGAAGGCTAAGGCCCCTAAAGGCTACGACCAGCCCTAAAAGGGCCTAAAAATGTCACGCAGGGGGGTCTGGGGATGACGTTGGCCAACGGAAGGTTGACGTTGGGCTTGGAGGTGCCGGATCTGATCCAGATTGGCCTGAAGAAGTGAAACCCTTGTCTCAAAAAAACTTGCTTCCTCAGATCTGAATTTTCTGCCAAATCTTCAGTCAATGTCCCTACAAAATTGTCAAGATGCTAGATCTTACCTTCAAGGGCCTAGATCTAGCTCTTCCTTCAATTTATCCCTTGATCCAGCCTGCAAAAAATAAAAATACAACACCCCCAAACCCCAAATATATACAAACTAAATCTAAAAACCCCAACACAAATTAGAAAAAATAACTTACAATTAAATTACAAAATTATTTTAGAAATTATACATGGGTTTTTAAATGAATTTTAAGAAAATAAGTTTTATAATATTTTTCCTTCAAAGAATGGCTAAAATGCTTTAGGAAATTTATGCTCACTATAGCCCTAACGAATATTCAATCCACCATATAAAAACTAAGGATCCAAGCAAGATAATCTTTGTCCACAGTCTGTGAACTTGGAGACCAAGGATTGAGTACCTGCAAACACTATGTATTATCTTAAAAAAATCAAATAAAGCACCACATAGGAAGCCTGTAGTCAATACATACCACAAATCAATGAACAAGAACACCATGAGTTTGCACCCCCAAAGTCTTTTATTATAGTAGAAAAAATAGTTCCCAGCGGGACAATAGTTTACAAAATGCTTCAGCAGCAATTCTAGCCAGAGATCAAGATGACTAGAGACTCAACTGGGTCTCTAATTTATAGATAAATCCTCCAAGTGGAAAAATAACGACTAGTTTCTTTGATCCTTGTCAAAATAAACTTGGTCGTTGATAAACAATTCAAGATCTTTTAATCTTGGCTCTTGAATTTTTTTTTTTTGAGGAATTTTCGAATTTATCATTTAACTCCAAATTAATTATTTTGAGCTAATTTCCTCAAAAATTTGACTTTGACTTAACCACCAAGGTCCAAGGGTCCAATTTTTCTTGAAATATACAATATTCCCTTGGTGGAGGACCTTTAAAAATTGACTCTTTTAAGACCCACGAATTTTTCCATTTGGGGAATTTATTTTCCTAAGACAATTTAAATTTGACTCTAAGTAATTAATTTTCTCGCTTAAGACTTATTTATTTTTTTCCAGAAAAATTAATTAATTTACACATGAGGGGATTTAATATTTTTCCAACCCTCTAATACATCAGATTTTACATTTATAAGACTCAAAGAAGGAATACACATTATGCCTAGACCCTTAAGACACATAACTCATATGCGACACAACATGATCTAGTAGACCAAGTGATTTGTAATAAAATAATTAAGCCAACTAGCTTAAATTATTCTCAAACCACTTTTACATTAGACTCACTAGGACTCATTTACGATTTTTACAATAAATTTCACCCCAGGTTTGGGGGTTTACGCTGGAGGGGAAAAAACTCTTCTGATTAGCCGTGTTTAGAAACACAGGTAATCAGTGAGGTTAAAAAACCACTTAGGATGAAATTCGTCATCAAAATTATAGGTTTACCTAGGTTGTTACATAGACTAAAGTTCTTACTAGGATCGTTTACATAATATAACTTGTAGAATGGAGTGACCATGACACATGGACTGTTGATATGTGATCTGATCTTGTTGGAAAAAAGTGGCACTTCCGCTTCCTTGGAACTTTGACAATTTGAGCACAACATTTGGCTCCATATGGGGACACGTTGCTTCCATGAACTAACGTGAGAACCCTAGGATCCTGCAACCAAGAAAATAGAAGTCCATCAAATAGATATCCATTCAACATCGAAATCATATGCATATATAGAAATATATCATTGGGACAAAACAATATACTCTTAATAAATTGAAATATAAACGACATAATATAAATGTTGAAAGTAAAACTATCTAACTGACATGAAATAAAAGGGAATAGGTTTAGAGATACTACACAAAACGATGCCCTATGGCATCAGATGTCATCAACATGGTGCATGTTGAGCATCTGCCGACTCTCCGTCAAGTCTGTGGGTTGCTTCTCGGATGTGCAATGTTGAATTCTAAAAATGCTAGGATTGTGACTCATCCGAATATCGAGATGCTCTTAGCCATCAGATGCATCAAATTTCTTCATTTTTCTTTTCTTCTACCTTTTACTTTTCTTCCCAGTGGGTTGTGTGTTGATTTTTGGGTAGCATCGGATGTGCTCTAGCTCCGAAACTTTGTGGAGGGGCTAGAACACATGATATCTCCAAGGCAGAAATCGTTTGGACAAATTCCACCCAGAGCTTAAATTATTCAAATAATTAATTATTTTAATGGAGACCCTAAGTCTAACTTAGGGAAATTAAATAATTAAAGTGAATTAATTTAAACATGTGGGTGAGAATGTTTTAAGTGACGAGGATCAAGTCTTTTTTAATCTTAGCTGTCGATTAGAGATTAGATCATGGTCGTTGATTCGTCAATTGGAAAAGTATTAAAGGAAGGCTTGGGGTTAGTTGGAGGATACACACAAAGGAGCAGCACTTGAGCTAAGTCGAAATTTTGGAGCGCAGTTGGCTGAGAATTTCAGAGTGAGCTTGCAATGCAGTAAGGGGCAGTTCGGCAGTGGGATTTCAAATCCAAGACCGAGAATACAGTTGCAGAGAGGCAGATCTATCCAGGAGAGACAGCGCAGCCCTTGATGGGGTGACGCAGGCCTAGCTGGGCTAATGCAGAGGCTGATGCAAGCCCAAAGGGGTGACGCAGTCTAAGAGGAGGTGACGCGGAGCCAGAGGCTATAGCGTTGGGGTTTCTGTGGGGGACATCGGGCTCAGATTCAGTAGATAGCAGAAGGGTGACGCAGCCACTTGGAAGGGTGATCTTGTCTCAATGCAGAGCTTGCTAGGACTGAGTAGGCACCTGTGGGGTTTGTTGACCACTGGAGTGGCACCTGATGATAATGTGAAGACTCTATGCCCAAGGATGAACCAGAGGACACTTGTGCCATTAGATATCATCAGTTCAACAGAGTTTTTAAACTCTACTTCTTCTTATCATTTTCTTCTTCAATCCTCAGATTCTGCAGCCCTACGGGGATATTGTATAAATGTAGCTAGCATGATGAATAAAGCCATGTAACAGGCCTAGGATGTTGGGACTCGATCAGCAAGTGAGTATACCCTGGAGTGATTTTTTTACTTAGTTAATTATTCCTTCTTTTTAGCAGCAAATAATTTTCTAGGTTTTTTCACTCATTGCATTACCCCAAAGCCGGGGTGACGGCTTGAAGGTTTAGCCCCTAACACATCTTAGAGTCAATGTATATTACCATGCTAGGTCATCTCTAAAATTTCACGGAATTTGACTAGGTCTAAGTAAGATTTTTTAATAATTAAAAATTTCCCGCAAAACGGAATTTTTTAATTAAATTCTATGTAATGATGTAAATAAGTGGCCTTCGGAAATGTCTGGGGTGTGTGACTACTCGAAAATCATCCTCAGAGGCCCAGCATTATCCTAGGACCCACTTTGGGGATCAAAAAGCAACGTATAGTCCCTCAAAAGCCAATTTTCCTAATGTCAGTGGAAAAAATGAGAAAAAATTCAAAAAAAAAATTCAATAATGTAGTATAAAAACTCTGATAAACTGGAATAAGTATATTTATTATTGATAAAAAGATATTATTACAATGGGGAATGACCAAGGCTTTAAATACAGCCTTATGGTGTCCCTTGGTGAAGGGGCATGATCTTTGATCATGCCCTTTTGCTTAATAAACCTAAGACAACTACATTTAATAATAATTAATATATTATACATAACAGTGCCCCTCTCTTAAAAGATGCTTTGTCCTCAAAGCATACATAACGACGGCTGTAGTTGACGAAACGCTTCAGTTTCCCAAGAGGCTTCTTCTTCAATAAAATCCTTCCACTTGATTAAGTATTCTGTGATAACACGAGATCGTAGCTTCTTTTCTCGGGCAGATAGGATACTTTCGGGCTCCAAAATGATCCTTCCTTCATCATCTAAAAATGGAAGTGTCATTTGGGCTGACTGATGGTCACCAAGTGCCCTTTTTAAGCATGACACATGGAAGACGTTGTGAACACGACTTGTATCTAGAAGGCTTAAACCATAAGCGACCTGACTGACCTTTTTGTTGAATTGGTACGGTCCATAGAACTTTGGGGCTAATTTATGTTTCCCTTTTTGTTTCAGGGACAATTGCTTGTACGGTTGGAGCTTGACAAATATCCAGTCTCCAACTTCAAAGGATCTCTCAGTTATATTGCGGTCAGCCTATTGCTTCATACGGTTTCGTTCAATATTCAAATTTTCTTTTAGGATTTGGACGATCTTTTGGTTTTCTTCCAATTGGTTTTTAACCGCTGGTAGGTTTGACTGGACTGAAGCAAGATCTTTCCATTTCGGGGGCTCGTATCCATACAATGCTTGGAATGGAGTCATTTTTTCCGATGCATGGTAAGTAGAATTATACCACCATTCAGCGATATGCAACCACTGAACCCACTTATTTTGTTTTTCTGTAGCATAACAACGTAGGTAAGCTTCCAAAAATTTATTGACAACCTCTATTTGTCCATCTGTTTGTGGGTGGTAAGCTGAGCTCATGTTTAGGTAGGTTCCTATATGGTTGAACAATTCTTTCCAAAAAATTCCCTTAAATTTGGCATCTCTATCGCTCACAATGACTTTCGGGAATCCATGTAGTTTATAAATATGTTTGCAGAATATCTCAGCAATTTGCTTTGCAGAGTCTGTTTTTTTTTATAGCAATAAAGTAAGCATATTTAGTGAGTCTATCGACTACTACGAAGATCTTATCCATTCCATCAGATACAGGTAACCCTTCAATGAAATCCATTGATATTTCTTCCCATTTCTGGTTCGAGATATTTAAGGGATGAAGTAACCCAGGTGTCATAATATTTTCACTTTTATTTCTTTGACATTTGTCACATTCTGCTACATATTTGTGAATATCGTGACTCATACCCTTCCAAAAGAATGGCTGACGTGCATTGTAGTAGGTTTTAAAATACCCTACATGCCCGCATGACATGTAATCATGTGATTCCTTGAGTATTTTTGATATAAACTTGGAGTTGGAGTTTAGATAAATTCTTCCTTTGTACCATAAGATATCGTTCTTCCATTCAAATTTTGAGTTTCCTGGGAGATCATTGATTATAGCTGACATTTCTGGATCTTTGGCGTACTCACTTCGAATCTCATTAAGCCATTCAGGAACAACAACCGAGACTGCAAGTAGTGTTGGTTCTTTGGTTCTTCGTCCGTCCTAGACAGGGCATCTGCTACTACATTGTCTTTCCCCTTCTTATGTAATATCTCCATGTCAAAGGCGGCAATTTTTTCAATCCACATTTGTTGTTCTTCAGAGAGTGTTTTTTGTTGGAGGAGATACTGAAGACTGTTATGATCCGTTCGGATGGAAAATTTACTCCCTAACAGATATTGTCTCCATTTGGCCAATGCGTGCATAATTGCGAGCATTTCCTTGTTGTATGTGGATTTGAGACGCTCTCGCTTATTGAGCTTCCTGCTTTCAAAAGTGATAGGGTGCCCCTCTTGCATTAATACTGCACCTATACCGAATCCAGAGGCATCACATTAGATGATAAATGGTTTAGAAAAATTGAGAGTTGCTAATACCGGTGCATTAGACATTACTTCCTTCAATTCTTCAAAACACTTTCCTACTTCTTCATTCCATTGAAACAAATTTTTCTTTAAAAGATTTGTAAGAGGTGCAGTTTTGTGTGCATAGTTTTTAATAAATCTTCGATAGTATCCCATTTATCCTAAGAATCCTCTTAGCTTGGATATATTCACTGGTTTATTCCATTCCCTTGTAGCCTTGATTTTAGAAGGGTCCACTTTTACCCCTTCATAAGGGATATTATGTGTCCCATATATTCTACTTCTTCTTTTCCAAAGGTGCATTTGGATTTCTTAGCATAAAACTGATGATCTTCCAATAGCGTAAGAACTTTATCCAAGTGTTGTAAGTGCTCTTTCCAAGCTTTACTATAAATTAAAATATCGTCAAAAATTACTAGTACAAATTTCCTAAGATATGGACGAAATAATTTGTTCATAGTAGCTTGGAACGTAGCTGGTGCATTTGTTAACCCAAAGGGCATTACTTTAAACTCGTAGTGACCCTCGTGTGTTTGGAACGCAGTTTTTGTTATACCTTCCAACCTAATTATGATCTGGTAATAGCCTGACCTTAAGTCTAACTTAAAGAAGTATTTTGCGCCATGTAGCTCATCCAGCATTTCATCAATAAAGGGGATTGGAAATTTATTTTTAATTGTTATCTTATTTAATCCTCTGTAGTCAAGAAAGGGGATTGGAAATTTATTTTTAATTGTTATCTTATTTAATCCTCTGTAATCAATGCATAGCAGAAACGATCCATCCTTCTTTCTTACCAATATAACTGGGGCGGCATATGGACTCTTGCTTTTTGAGATGACCCCACATTTTAAAAGGTCTTGGATTATCTTCTCAATTTCAGTCTTTTGCTGATACGGATAGCGATAAGGTTTGATGTTGACAGGGTCTGACCCTACCTTGACTTCTATTATATGTTCGATTTCCCTATTAGGAGGCATTTTCATGGGCAGGTCTTGGAATACTTTTTCGTGTTTCTGAATTAGTCCTTGCACTTCTAGTGAACCTTCGTTGATCATTTTTGTAGATAACATTTCTAATTGATGGCATTGTACTAGATAGGCTGGCGCTCCTTTTCGAATCGTCTTCATCATCTGGGATGACGATACGATTTAATTTTCTGGTGCTTGGAATCCATATAACTTGTGTTTCTGCCCTTCCGACTTAAAGCTTATAAACTGCTTCTAATGGTTGGCAGAATAAGTACCTAAGATTTGTAGCCATTGAATTCCTAAGACCCCATCTACTCCTCCTAGTGGTACGGTATAGAATGGATATTCTAGATTAAAGTCTTGAATCTGCAATTTGACCTTATGGCATTTCCCTACCTGCTCAATCTTTCTACCATCGGCCACCAATACCTTCATATTAGGCATGGGAAAAGTAAAGATGTTGAGTCTTTTGGCCATGGTTGAATCTAAAAAACTGTGCGTACTGCCGGTGTCGATGAGCACCATTACGTTGTTCTTCTTAATATGTCCGTTTAATTTCAGTGTCTGAGGTTGTGATATACCTGTCATAGCTGATAATGACACTTGCGGAATGCTTTCATCATCTATTTCTGGAGAGAACTACATCTGAATCATCATTGTTAGAGTCATTAGTTGCTTCACAGTTATATAGATTCTTTGTCTCTTTTCCCTTAGCGCACCTATGCTTAGGGTCCCACTTTTCGCCACAACGTTTGCACTTGCCCTCTCTCATCCTTTGTATTTCCATGTTAGATTTGTCTCCTTCACGAAGATGTAGTGGGGCATATTTTGTGTTATCTACATTTGTAGATTGAGGAAAACTTCGTCTCGAATATACGCTTTCCGATTTTGACCAAAATAACTATTCAAATTTCTTTTCAGCAGCTTTTGCTTTTTGTCTTGCTAGTTCTATCAATGTAATGTCGTGAAGCTTGAGCTCTATTTCTATATGGGTTTTAAGCCCCGAAATGAAAGACTGGACTAAACGAGACTCTGACAATCCAGGTACTCGTGTTGCTAAGGTCTCCCATTCTCGAGTGTACTCATCCACATCTCCTTTTTGGCGCAATTTGATGAATGTTGAGAAGAACTCTTCATCCTTGATACCTTGGAATCTTTTAAAGAACGCATCCTTAAATTTCCTCCAACTAATAGCAAGCGTCGTCTCTTTCCAACACATATACCAATTATATGCTTCTCCTTCCATTTTCATGGAAGCGTGCTTAATTTTTTCGTCACCATTGTCAATGTCGTAAATCTCAAAATATTCTTTGGCTTTATTAAGCCATGCAACACTGCCTTTTTCGTTACCATTGAACTTAGGTAGCTTGATTTTTGCTCTTCGTTGATATGCTGCTAATGGTGGAACGAAAAAAGGATTTTCATTGTTGAATGCATTCCAGAGTTGCTTATTTTGGAAATTCGCATTACTATCTTCTTGATGGTGTGGGGATGATGTTTTGTGAGAGTCGGTTTTTTCATGATGATCTTCTGGATTCCCTGAATCGACTAAATTGTCCTGTTGATTATTTCCAATATTCGGGAGTATTGGTCCTTGCGTCTGGTTTATCTTGTCGCAAATGTCGGTTAGCTTTTGCATTGCTTGGTTATGATTTTCTGTGGACTCACTATGGTTTAGCCAAATTTGTCTTTCTATCCGATTTGTCATATCTTGAAGCTTTTTGATGTCGTTCGAATGTCTCGTAACTTTACCCTTGAGATCGACTAATCTTTTGGTGAAGTCATCGGAATGATTATTGATCTTACTCTCAAGATCAATCAATTTTTTGTTGAAATCAGCCATCGACATTGATGCAGACATCGAGCGGGTCTGAGGTGGTGTATATTTATTGGCCAGTTTCCCACTTTTTTTCTTTTTTTCTTTTCTTTTTTAAAATAATAATAATATTTTTTTTAATGAAAATTTAATTAAGTTTTATATAAAAATTAATTGAGATTAATAAAATTTTATATAAAAATAAATTAAATTATGTTTAAGTTATATATAATAATTATATATAGATAACTATGTAATGTCTCAATGTTTATTTTTAGAAAATAAAAAAACTTAGTCAACTATCTTACAAGCCTTAGACGTCAATCAACTGTCGTGGCTTTTGGTTGAAAAATAACGACGCCTGTCAAGACCGTAGCTGATTTAATAAACCAGGTTGGAGTGGACGATGCACAGGCAACAGCGTGACAAATGTTGACGGGAGGGAGTTAGATTGCTCGATGGTGCATGGGGGCATGATGGCACGGTGGCAGTCGAATGGTGGGGAGGGAGGAATATTGGCAGTGCGGTGGATCACAGTGAGCCGAACAGGGAGATGGATGGGATCGAAGGCGGGAGACGAGGAGGCGAGGTTGGTGGCTGTCGAAAAAGGAATGGCAGACAGTGGCCGAGATTTTGCAGAAGGGACAGCAGATAGCGGAGGAGATGAGGCAGTCAACAAAAGCGAAGGCGGTTGGAAGAGACGGCAGAATAGGAGAATACAGTGGGTGAAAAAAAGCGGACAGAAGGGGAAGACAGCGGCATATAGGGGACGGGGATGACGACGGCGGAAGGGGAAGACGGTGGGTGGAAAACAGCGGACGGAAGGGAAAGACAGTGGGTGAAAAGGCAGCAGACGGAAAATTCGAAGGCGGTGGAGGGCTGGACGGATAGCGAAATTGATCACACAAATCCTAAAGAGTGACTGCTCTGATACCAATGGAGTATAAAAACTCTGATAAACTGGAATAAGTGTATTTATTATTGATAAAAAGATGAGATTATTACAATGGGGAATGAACAAGGCTTTAAATACAGCCTGTTGACCACACTTTGTCAACGACCCCATAGCGGTACACCCCCATTTTTTCAAATGGGATTCATCATGTTTGACGTGTTCATGCCATTCAGATTTCATCATCAGTTGACAGTTTTATAAATGATGTAAATCCATTCTGCATGTTTACGATGTAAATGATCTAAGTAAGACCACTATGTATGTAACAACCTAGGTAAGCCTAGTATTTTGGTGATTATTTCTATTCTAGGAGGTTTTTTTGTCTCAACGATTCATTTGTGTTTCTCGACACAAGTGATCAGCAGAGTTTTCCCCTCCAGCCCCACCCCAAAGCTAGGGTGGATTTTGTCATCAAGATGCTAAGTGAGTCCTAGTGTTTTCTACCAAGTCTTTGTAAAAGTAGTTTGGGAATAATCCTAGCTAATTGGCTAGATTATTTTATTACAAGCTACTTGGTCTACTAAATCATGTTTTGAGTCGCAGAATTGGGTAGCTATTTGAGGGTCTATTGCGAATGGGTATTCCCCTTTTATGTGTCTATATGTATTCATCTTATGTAAAGAGGGTTGGAAAAATAATTAAATCCCTCTCAGTTTATTAATTAAATTTTCTGGCAAATTTAAATTAAAAATGCTAAGCCAGAAATTTAATTAATTTTAAGTCCTAGGTGAGTTAAAATTCTTCATAGGCAAAATTTGTGGGTCCTTAAAAAATAAATTTTTAAAGGTCCCAGGCCAAGGGAATATTGAGAATTTCAAGAAATTTTGGACCCTTGGACCTTGGTGGTTAAGTCAAAGTCAAAATTTTGATGTAATTAACTTAAAAATAATATTTTTGAGTTAATTAAAATGGAATTAAATGATAAATTCGAATTTCCTCAAAATTATAATTTCGACGGTCCAGATTAAAAAATAATCAAATCTTTTTCGACGGTCGAGATTTTTTTGACATGGATCAACCGAACTAGCCGTTGGAGATTTTATCTTATAAATTAGAGGTCTTTGTATGTCATTTGCATCCGATCTTTGGATCGTGGACTTGTTCTCAGAAGCTCTTGTAATATTTTGATCAATTAAGCATAAAGACTTTAGAGTTACAAACTTTGGTGTTCCTTTTCCAGATCTATGTGGTGATATTGTCTCTAAATTCTGCTACTTTTATTGGCATTTGATGGTTGATGGCCTTTATGAATTGATCTGCATACACCTATCTTCTGCAGTTTTCTGGGTTTTCTTAAATTGCATTTTGATTCGACAGAAATATTAGTTATCTATAATTCTGAAAAGTCTCATGGCTATTTTTTAAATCTCTATCAATCTAAAATTCAAATCTAAGTGTGCAGAGATCATTATTCAAGATTTGAGCGTTTGGAGAAATCTTCAGTTAGAACAGCCGACTCTCAGATTTCAGAAAATCTGAAAAAGCCCATTGTTTCTTAATTTCTAAGGTTATCTTACGGAATATTTTTTGCAGGGTCTTTCTAGAGCATGTACCTAAATAAATAAAAAAATTATCTTAATTTTTTTGAGTTTAAAGTTAGATCTGGCTAATAAGAGCCTTAGATCTTCAGATCTTGGAGTGAAGTCAGACTTATACTCCTCAGATCTGATAAATCTACAACTCTTGTACATAGATCTGTAAATATATTGTATAGATCTGTAATTCACGTGTAAATCTGAAGTTGTCACATAATTTTAAATTCTAACATTTGGGATTTTAGGATTTTCACTATTATTGTACATATTGGGTATTGGGTTTCTTTTTTCATTTGTGCAGGATTAAATCTAAAAAATCAGCCAAGGAAATCTTCAGATCTGAAAAATCAGCCAAGGAATTTTCAGATCCAAGCCAGAATTAGACCTTGGAGGGCAAGATCTGGGTTCAATATTTGTTTGCAGGAATAGATCTGAAAAATCAGCGAATAAAATATTCAGATCTAAGCAAGATCTAGACCCTTGAGGATGTATAGGCTTTTGAGGCTATTTTTGCAGGATTTTGGTCTAAAAAATTCTAATTTTCAAGCGGCAACATTATCCCAAAATTTCAAGAATTCTCAACGGTGGGATCTTCATAGCCTAGGGCTAAGGGTTTGATATCTAAACCCTTATTTTCTGCAGATTTTATTACAGCAAGCAAATCACAAATAATCAGGCCCTAAAAACACATTTTATATGGTCAAAATTGTTTTGAATTGCAAAATCTTCATTTTCAGAATTTTTGACCATTTGGGCATCTTTAATTTTGCCTAGATCTGATTTTGAAACTTGCTGGAAATTCTGCATAACTATGAAAAATCAAATCTGAACATTTCTGAAGCATATCCTTAATAAGGTCCAAAAAATCTGAATTTTCAGTTTTTCGGCAAAACTTACTATTTTTAGACATAGTGGAGATCATTTTTAGCTTTTTCAGTTTGCTAATCTATTATCAATTTACTATTGTTACAAACTTATCAGTTCTGAAAATTACTGAATCCAACTCTCTTAAAGCCTTAAAATTGAAAATTTCAGGTTTTAATATTTTTTTGTCATTTCTGGAAATATTTGACAGCTATTTTTGGCAGTTTTATCTTGTTGATCTGTCACAGTTTCACTGCTGAAATAAAAATATCAGATCTGAAATTTCTCTAAATCAAGCCCTAAAAATTGATTTTGCTTCAAGTTCAACAATTTTTACTATTTTTAGTCATTTTGGGCATTGGTGCCGGTATCGTTTGTTTGTTGATCTATGGATTAAATTACTGCTGTAATTTATATTTCAGATCTGAAATCTTGCTAAAAAATATATCCTAAGCTTGACTATAGGAGAAAATTTAATTTTTTGGATTTGCATTATTTTAAGAATATCATTTAATTCATAAATTACTTGATGAAGTGTTTACTGAGATTTAAGTGCTAGTAAATTTCATATGCTTCAGTTGGATTTAATAATCATTGGCATCTGAGTTTCTTGGAACGCTATCTATCGATTAAATTGTGTAATTAAGTCTTGTTTCATTTACTTGAATATTGGATGTTTATTGAATACTAATGTTTGGGAAATATTTTCAAGTGTGATCGATATTTGATTTTGAGAGCTCTATTGTGGATCTGTATATCTTTTAATCGAGTAATCTTTTGGGCATCTTCATAATTGACACTCTTGCTTAAGTACTTAGTGGTTAGATCAGATTATTTATAATCTAAGTGCTTTTGGATTTTTAACATTAACTCTCATCTTCGAAGCTTGCTTCATCTCGCTCCTTCTTCAAATCGTTTTCCTTGCATTCTGAATTCTAAATTAACATTGCATAGCAGCAGTTTCTCATCAAGTACTTGGTTGTAATTTCATTAGCAGGATAGTTGACTCCATAAGGCACTGGTATCAATCTTTCCAATTCAATCGAATCATTTAATCTTGATAGATCTTTTACAAGTATTTGGTCGTTTAATTGTGTCTCTCGAACTGGTTGGTTTCCAACTAGTTCTCCTTCATTCCATTTCCATAGGGTCTACCCTCCTTCGTCTGTTATAAGGAGACAACTTAAATAGAGAGATTGGGGATCAGGGTGACAGCCCCCGATCTGAGCCGTTGTCGCGGTGCCTATACATTCTGTGCGACAACATTTTTTTGCGCCGTTGCCGGGGATAGAGTTTTTTTGTCCTTGGTCTTAATGACATTTTCTAATCTTTTAAATCTTTCCTCACCATTCATTAACCCGTCACACGGCATAACATTTTCTGGCATCATTTCATCCCTTCATATTTTCATCATCATATCTTTCGTCATATCACTAATCCTTTCATCATTTTCACCTTTAGCACCTGGACATTTCAGTTGGCTTCTTGTTTGGGTGGCAACTCCACTTATTCATCTATTTTACTCCCAGACAAGAATCCCTCCCTGATATCCATCTGCTTCTATCGACTAATTTTTCGGATTAGATTCATGTTCAAGTGGCGACTCCCATTCTTTCATTTCTTACAAGAATTTCTGCTAGGAAGCTCGCTTCTTGTGGATCTCTTGACTTTTCTTGAACAAGGATCTCTCTCTAACATCCATTTGGTTTTTCCATTTAAGTAAGTCATCATGGGTGACTTACTTAAATGACTTGCCAAAAGAGGCCATTCCTAAATTGCCTTTGTTCCCAGGTGGTAATCCAGCCGCTGCTCGAAACCATCTCTTGACGGTTACTCATATAATAAACAGATATTGTCTTCCATCACAATATAATCATGAAGATGTCAAGATATGTCTCTTTGGCTTTTCCTTAAAAGGTGATGCTAATGATTGGTTTTGAAACTGTCCTGAGGAGTATTTTTATTATTTTCAACACATCATCAATGCTTTTAAAGATAAATATATAAAACAAGATGGCTCGCCTTGTGCTCCTAGTACCATGCAAAATAATGAAAGTAGTCTTGTAGAGAACTCAACTATCAACAGGAGATTTCATGACAATTCTCAAGATGAATCCACTTGTACCATGACAACACAAATTCATGATGGTGGTGAAGCAGAAACAAGTTGTCAAATCAATGTTGAAAATGACAAGCATCTTGTTAGCGAATTGATTCAGATGGTTAAGGATTTACAACTAAATCAAGCTCAGGTAATCAAGAACATGGAGGCCAACTAGGCTCAAATAATTGAGAATATGGAACTTAATCAAGAAAAATTAACAGTTGATCACGCTCCGGAAATTGGTTCTATGCAGAGCAAGTTATTGACCTTAGAGGAAAAGATAACAATCACAAAATTCAATCACTCTAATCAAATGAATGCCATGGAAGAAAGACATGATGAAGAAATGGTCATCATGGAATTTGATCACAACAATCAGTTAGCCACCATGCAAGCAAATCATAAGAAAGAGATAAACTATATGTAAAATTGCTTCATGGGCATGACAGCGAAAAATGATAAAATTATAAGCGACATGGAAGTTGATCAAAAATCTCTTCAGAGTAGATTATTGGCCCCAAAGAAGAAACAAGCACCATGTGTTATAAATATGGAAGAAATTGATACCATTGAAAACAGATTAAAGGTAATAGAAGTTAATCATGCTAATCAGATATCCATTATTCAGAAACATATGATTGAAATGGAAGCAAAGCACACTCGAAAAATGAAAACTATGGAGGAAAATCATATCACCCTGCAAGACAGATTCGTGAAAATTGAGCTCAATCAAGCGAAATTAATAGTAAGGCATGTCAGAGAAATGAGTTCCATGCATAAGAAGTTAAAAGAAAGGAAATCACATGTACAAATGTTTCAGCCTGATCCAGATGATAGATGGCAGAAAACAAAGGAGATTTCAACAGATCATAACTCTCTCAATCCATCATAACTCTCTCAATCCATTGAAGCAGGTCTCGTTTAGTTGTGAATGTCCTAAGAAAGTGGTTGGTCACATTAATGAAGAAATTGAAAAGGATCTAGAGCAGATGCAGAATGAAGAGAGGCATGTCACACATATCTTGAATACTTCGTCTCAAAGTTCACAAGCACAATGTTCCACATCATCAAAAATGCAGTCTGCCACGAAGAAAAGTCTGAAGTGAAAAAGAAAAAGAATAAGGAAGCGCTTCGATACATCTAATGGCCGCGAGAAGCTCAATTTTTGGATAAGACAGTCCTACCATATGCAGGGCCACTGCCCGAGTACACTCCCATTTTTTCAAATGAGATTCATCATGTTCGACGTGTTCACGCCATTCAGATTTCATCATCAGTTGACAGTTTTATAAATGATGTAAATCACAACTAATAAGAATGAAGAAGTTGCTCGCCTCAAGGACCACAACGACAAATTACTAACGCAAATTAAGAAGTTGAAGAGAGACAAGAAGTCCTTAGAAAACAAGGTGCAACAACTTGTCGAAAATAAAGCATCGAATGTAGAAATCCGAGTTGAAGAGAAGGGAACTAGTACTAATGCAGTAAATGTCATAACTCAAGAAGAAGACAAGCAAGTTGCAAAAGATGCAAACTTAGATGTTGTAGTTCCGGCGATGAACATTTCAAGCGAAAGTTATGTAGCCAGCTCAATAACATCATCGCCAAAAGAAAATCAAAACATCACCACACAACTAAGAATGGAAAGTCAAACCCAAAAAGTTCCCTATCGACATCCAAATCACGGGAGCAGACAACTCGATCAAGCTATGTCTTCAGAACAGAAACAAGTTGATATTCCGAAGAATACTAACATCAGTGCCATCCGCTCAAGTGATAATTCAACACAAGTTTCAAGTCGCCGCGAGATTCCACAGAAAATTGATTTAGGATGGTCTGATCCATTCTCAGTGCGACAATTTTGTTTGTCACTTAGAGGATCATATCAACTTGTGTCGACAAGGATCACTGCCCCGAGGCGAGAAGATGTTCGTAGCAGGCCTTTTCATCGACAAGCTTTGAGGACAAAGCTTTTTGAGGGGAAGGCAATGTAATGAATAAATAATGTAGATATATGATAATTAGTTAAATAAATAATGTAGATAAATGATAATTAGTTAATTAGTAATTAGGCTGAAAGGTCACGTCTGATAAGACATGACCTTTCGTGAAGAGGCACCTGCGTGGGTATATAAGCAGGCCTCATTTGTAACATTCAAGCAATTAATATTCATCACACTTTCTAATATAATATTTGTATCCTCATGGATATTCGAATATTTTCAGTCTTCTGGAATATTTAGTTTGAGAAGGAACTTTGTTCGCTTCATTTATGATGTAAATGATCTAAGTAAGACCACTATGTATGTAACAACCTAGGTAAGCCTAGTATTTTGGTGATGATTTCTATCCTAGGAGTTTTTTTGTCTCACTAATTCATTTATGTTTCTCGACACAAATGATCGGCAGAGTTTTCCCCTCCAGCCTCACCCCAAAGCTAGAGTGGATTTTGTCATCAAGATGCTAAGTGAGTCCTAGTGTTTTCTATCGAGTCTTTTTAAAAGTAGTTTGGGAATAATCCTAGCTAATTGGCTAGATTATTTTATTACAAGCTATTTGGTCTACTAGATCATGTTTTGAGTCGCATAATTGAGTAGCTATTTGAGGGTCTATCGTAAATGGGTATTCTTAATTTATGTGTCTAAATGTATTTATCTTATGTAAAGAGGGTTGGAAAAATAATTAAATCCCCTCTCAGTCAATTAATTAAATTTTCTGGCAAATTTAAATTAAAAATCCTAAGCCAGAAATTTAGTTAATTTTAAGTCCTAGGTGAGTTAAAATTCTTCATAGGAAAAATTCGTGGGTCCTTAAAAAATCAATTTTTAAAAGTCTCAGGCCAAGGGAATATTGAGAATTTCAAGAAATTTTGGACCCTTAGACCTTGGTGGTTAAGTCAGTCAAAATTTTGATGTAATTAACTCAAAAATATTATTTTTGAATTAATTAAAATGGAATTAAATGATAAATTCGAATTTCCTCAAAATTATAATTTTGACGGTCCAGATTAAAAGATAATCAAATCTTTTTCGATGGTCGAGATTATTTTGACATGGATCAACCGAACTTGCTGTTGGAGATTTTATCTTATAAATTAGAGGCCTTTGTATATCATTTGCATCCGATCTTTCGATCGTGCACTTGTTCTCAGAAGCTCTTGTAATTTTTTGATCAATAAAGCATAAAGACTTTGTGGTTACAAACTTTGGTGTTCCTTTTCCAGATCTGTGTGATGATATTGTCTCTAAATTCTGCTACTTTTATTGGCATTTGATGGTTGATGGCTTTTATGGATTGATCTGCATACAGGTATCTTGTGCAGTTTTCTGGGTTTTCTTAAATTGCATTTTGATTCGACAGAAATATTAGTTATCTATATTTCTGAAAAGTCTTATGGTTATTTTTTAAATCTCTATCAATCTAAAATTCAGATCTAAGTGTGCAGAGATCATTATTCAAGATTTGAGCGTTTGAGGAAATCTTCAGTTAGATCAACCGACTCTCAGATTTCAGAAAATCTGAAAAAGCCCATTGTTTCCTAATTTCTAAAGTTATCTTACGGAATATTTTTTGCAGGGTCTTTCTAGAGATTGTACCTAAATAAATAAAAAAATTATCTTAATTTTTTTGAGTTTAAAGCTAGATCTGGCTAGTAAGGGCCTTAGATCTTCAAATCTGGGAGTGAAGTCAGACTTATACTCCTCAGATCTGATAGATCTGCAACTCTTGTGCATAGATCTGTAAATATATTATATAGATCTGTAATTTACATCTGTAGATCTGAAGTTTTGTAGCTTAATTTTGAATTCTAACATTTGGGTTTTTAGGATTTTCACTATTTTTGTACATATTGGGTATTGGGTTTCTTTTTTCACTTGTGTAGGATTAGATCTGAAAAATCAGCGAAGAAAATCTTCAGATTTGAGCCAGATCTAGACCCTGGAGGGCAAGATCTGGGCTCAATATTTGTTTGCAGAAATAGATCTGAAAAATCAGCCAAGGAAATCTTCAGATCTGAGCAAGATCTAGACCCTTGGGGACGTATAGGCTTTTGAGGCTATGTTTGCAGGATTTTGGTCTAAAAAATTCTAATTTTCAAGCGGCAACATTATCCCAAAATTTCAAGAATTCTCAACGGTGGGATCTTCATAGTCTTGGGCTAAGGGTTTGATAACTAAACCCTTATTTTCTGCAGATTTTATTATAGCAAGCAAATTACAAATAATTAAGCCCTAAAAACACATTTTATATGGTCAAAATTGTTTTGAATTGCAAAATCTTCATTTTCAGAATTTTTGACCATTTGGGCATCTTTAATTTTGCCTAGATCTGATTTTGAAGCTTGCTGGAAATTTTGCATAACTATGAAAAATCAGATCTGAACATTTCTGATGCATATCCTTAATAAGGTCCAAAAAATCTGAATTTTCAGTTTTTCGACAAAACTCACTATTTTTAGACATAGTGGGGATCATTTTCAACTTTTTCAATTTGCTGATCTATTATCAATTTACTGCCGTTACAAACTTATCAGTTTTGAAAATTACTGAATCCAACTCTCTTAAAGCCTTAAAATTGAAAATTTCATGTTTTAATATATTTTTTGTCATTTCTGGAAATATTTGACAACTATTTTTGGCAGTTTTATCTTGCTGATTTGTCACTGTTTCACTGCTGAAATAAAAATATCAGATCTGAAATGTCTCTAAATCAAACCCTTAAAATTGATTTTTCTTCAAGTTCAACAATTTTTACTATTTTTAGTCATTTTGGGTATTGGTGCTAGTATCGTTTATTCGCTGATCTATACTTTAAATTACGGCTGTAATTTATATTTCAAATCTGAAATCTTGCTGAAGAATATATCCTAAGCTTGACTATAGGAGAAAACTTAATTTTTTGGATTTGCATTATTTTAAAAATATCATTTAATCCATAAATTACTTGATGAAGTGTTTACTGAGATTTAAGTGCTAGTAAATTTCATATGCTTCAGTTGGGTTTAATAATCATTGGCATCTGAGTTTTTTGGAACGCTATCTATCAATTAAAATGTGTAATTAAGTCTTGTTTCATTTACTTGAATATTGGATGTTTATTGAATACTAATGTTTGGGAAATATTTTCAAGTAAGTGTGATCGATATCTGATTTTGAGAGCTCTATTGTGGATCTGTATATCTTTTAATCAAGTAATCTTTTGGGCATCTTCATAATTGACACTCTCGCTTAAGTACTTAGTGGTTAGATCAGATTATTTATAATCTATGTGCTTTTGGATTTTTAACATTAACTCTCATTTTCGAAGCTTGCTTCATCTCGTTCCTTCTTCAAATCGTTTTCCTTGCATTTTGAATTCTAAATTAACATGGCATAGCAGCAGTTTCTCATCAAGTACTTGGTTGTAATTTCCTTAGCAGGATAGTTAACTCCATAAGGCACTGGTATCAATCTTTCCAATTCAATCGAATCATTTAATTTTGCTAGATCTTTTACAAGTATTTGTTCGTTTAATTGTGTCTCTCGAACTGCTTGGTTTCCAACTAGTTCTCCTTCATTCCATTTCCATAGGGTCTACCCCCCTTAGTCTGCTATAAGGAGACAACTTAAATAAAGAGATTGGAGATCAGGGTGACAGCGCCCGATCTGAGCCGTTGTCGCGATGCCTAGACATTCTATGCGACAACACAGCCTTATGGTGTCCCTTGGTGAAAGGGCATGATCTTGATCATGCCCTTTTGCTTAATAAACCTAAGACAACTACATTTAATAATAATTAATAAATTATACATAACAAATAATTAGAAAAATTCAGAATTTTTTCCAAAGTCAAAATGAGTCAAATTTTGACATGGCAGATTCAGTGAAGGTCAAAGATGATGTGGCAGCCATGTGGGGCCCACCACATGAAGCACAACTCTATTCAAAGTCAATCAAGTCAAAGAGGGCCCACGTTGAGTTAAAGAGGCAACGTTGAAATATTAAGTATGGCTAGAGTTCAAATAATTCGATTTATTTCAACATGTGGGTGCACATTAAAGGTAGTGGGGGACAAACAATGACATGGCAACCACATTGGAAAATCATAAATACCAAGTCAACAAGCAGTCAAAAGAGTCCCGAATTATCCACTCAGCAATTGTAAAAATCAGTTTAAAGAGAATTCGTGAAGGTTGAAAAATAAAATAAAAATTGAGAAAGTTGAATGGGGACAAGGTTGCCATATAGGACAGACCTTGCCTCCCACTTGTCCCCCACTAAAAACTCTAAGGAGCAGTTAAGTTCATACGTAGCAGTCTGGGCATGTTTTAGGCTCACGGATTTGGAAAAGTTTGAGTGGGGACAGAAATGCCACATGGAACAGTTCTTGTCCCCCACTTGCTCTTACTTGTCTCCCACTTGTGGCACACACTGCAACTAAACTACAGCACTCAAAGCCAATCAACTAGCAGTGTACAAGAGTGTACGCAACAGTTTGGACTCATTTTTGAGAAGTGTCACAGAATGGTTTTTTATGGGAAATCCATTGGGACTGTGTCTCTTATTTACTCCACTTATTTTCCACTTATCAGCAATCAAATAAATGTCCACCAACAATTAGAAGTACGTTGATCTTCAAAGGAAACAACAACCAACAGTTAGAAGTGTGCGCTGCCCATTTTGGAAGCCACCTACAGCAATCAAGCAGCCACTTGAAAATTTGTTTAGGCATTGAGATCTTCACCATTGCTACACTTGTCATTTGATCTTTCATTGGGATTTTCTCCCATAGTTCTATTTAAATGAGCCTTGGGCTCTCATTGTAATCACGTTTTTTACTAGCTATTGTGCTTACGGAAGTGTTGCTGCCTTCTACACTTTCAGAAATATCAATAAAGACTTTGGGGTTTCATTCATGAGGTGTTTCTCCTTTTGGAGTGTGATGAATCGTTGATCATTGGTATAATTCCTTTTACTCATGCTTTGATCTAATTTGTTTCCATATGCTCTTGTAGATTTGTTCATGTAGAGCTATCTTACATTGACATTTGATTTAGGAGTATGCTCTAGGTATAGAATGCTCTAGTTGGTTTCAAATAAATCTCTAGAGTTTCTTATCATTATTTATTATTAGATCTATATGGAACTAATTCTTGATTGAAGTTTTGTAGAGAGAACATCTTGTTGGGATCAAAGAATCAAGTGTTGGGGGAAGTCTTTGGAGAGACCAACCCACTCTTGATACATTCTCAAAGGAGCTCTCATTCGTTTTTTGAACCTTCATACTCTTATCTTATAGAGTGGTGGTTTTGCAGGGGTTTTGGGAGATAAGCTTGTATACAAGCTGAATACTTTTAAATTTGAATATCTTTTAAAACATTATACTTCATTACTTTTATTAGCTATCTAAGAGTTTGAAGATGACTAAGCAAAGAGGAGAGTTTACTCGAACTCTTTGGCATAGCCCTTTGTAAATTGTTGTGCCATATTTTGTAATTTTATCAGTGTAATATTTGATCGGTCTTGTAGCCCTCTTTCCGAATTTTTTTTCTTGTGACAGCTTGAGTGGACAACTACAAGAAATTACTAACAAGTTGTTGCAGAACCTTCGGGCTCTAAATTTCAAATGAGGAAGATAACTCTCTCTCTTCTTTGGTTGTGGGCATAGACGAGGCTTAGCTTCTCTTCTCCTATTGTAAAGTCTGAATTCTTTTGAGATTTTTAGAAATTCTCATCAAAGAAAAGTTTATGGTCTCAATTTCTATTTGTAAAGACTTTCCTTGGTTTAAAAAAGGCCTCATGGTCATTTCCTTCTTGTAAAATAAATAAAAATTTATGTTTTTGTTGTGAGAGAGTGGGTTTTACCCATTGGCATCCCTATGTCTCCATTTCAAATGAGAGAATTTGTAGATGGATTGACTTAGTGGTGTTGACATTTCCATTTTCTTTCACATCACATATGCATGCTCTAATTGCGAAGTAACACAAATCGCGTAGTCCTTTAATTTCCTAATTTGCAATCTCATTTGCCATCGCTTACTTATGTTTTGTGATCTATTTCTCATTTGGATAAGTTTCACAATATACTACAAGTAAAGAAGCATAGCACTTTCAATTTATGGCAATTTGAGTTATTGTTCTAACTATGAAGCATATTTAATTGAATCATCTCCATCTTTTACATAGCACTTGCAAACTCACTTTCATATCATTTAGGCATTTCACTTTACATACTAGACTTGCATCTCTAAAAATTAACCTCCAACTTAAGTTGGTTGTATAGACATTAGGGACCCCCCACCCCTATGGACTCTTCACTGTGAGATCTGGATTTCGAGCGAGGGTGAGGCCTGGAACAGGAGTTTAAATTGAAAATTGTTTTAGATTTCTACTAATAAAATAAACCAAGAGCATCTTCTCATCACAGCTTTACTCGCAATTTTGCTATCTCATGTACTTGTTACTTTGGTGGTTATTTAGCTCATGAATATTTAATGTCACTATCCTTTGTTACTTGAGCACTCTCTTACAAGTATTTTTTCATTTATTGCAAGTGATGCTTATATGTTAATCTTGGTCTAACACTTCATTTGTGGGATTATTGTCATTGTATCGTGAATTTCACTTTTGATCAAGCACTTGTCATTTACTTTAAAGCACTGGTCTATATTTTGAACACATCATTGAAAATTGCTCATATACTTATATGCATGTTTACATCTTGGAATTAAGTCATTTTTTATAAGTAATTCCTTCTAATAAATTCTCCTAGAACCCTCACATCTTTGATTTAGTTTGTCTTTAAGGACCACCCCCTTAGCTAACCAAGGAGATAGCTTAAACGGAGAGAGTCGGGAATAGGTGACAACCCCTTCTCTAAGTTCGTTGCCACCAACCACACCTGTGGGGTTGAAGGCTTTTCCCACTAACTGTAGGTAGGTGTAGGCGGCAAGCGATAACAGGGTTCTTCATTCTGACGATGGATCAACCATAATATCTCTCTTCGGATAGAGGTACTTATGCCAAGGAAATTCTATGTTGGGTGAGCCACATTGGCACCCTAGTTTGTATTCATAAATCTGAATAATAATAAAAACCCTCAAGAATTGTTGCACCGGTTTTCCCGCATTGGGTTTTTCCGAGGACATTTGTCCAAAAAATTATGTGTCCTTTGTCTACATGATTGCTTATTCTTCAGTACTTGATCTATATAATTTGTGTAGGCTGCAATGTATTTACTTCGATGTTTTCATGAATAATTCAAAAAATAACTTGTAAAGTTAAATAAACAAGTAGGAGAAGTAAATCAGATTTTCTGCAGTAAGATTTCTGTGTAGAAGATTCATAAATTTTCACATGGGATCAGAGCATTTGCAGATC
Organism: Pinus albicaulis; assembly: GCA_034641835.2. Lineage (NCBI taxonomy): Eukaryota > Viridiplantae > Streptophyta > Pinopsida > Pinales > Pinaceae > Pinus > Pinus albicaulis. Next base: position 36,306,225 of record CM076575.1, read on the forward strand.
AGGAAGAGTTGAAGCCATCAGCAGAAGACCGAAGAAAATTTTCTGCAGGATGGTAGCTATCCCGAGTGACAGCGTAGATCCAGAGAGAGGTAAGGAAAGATGACGCAGTCACCTGTGGGGCTCACGCAGAGCCTGCATCGGCCAGGAGAGGTGACGTTGTAGATGCGCAGTGCTGGCTAGCCCACCGCAGAAATTTTGAGCCTCCATCTTTTCGATTGCCATGACTGGAAGTGCAAATCGTTTTTCTTCAGTAGTTGTTGGTGGGGCATTGTTTCTGTCGGTGCAGAACAGTGTCTAGTAGGGCGTGGAAAAGTAAGGGGAAGCAGTTCCTCAATAGACTTCTTGTCAAGGAGTCTAGATCCAGTGTTGATCAACAGCAAAGGGTGATCGAAGAGGGCTGATTCGACATTAGTTGGTGGAGGATTTCCGGAGGAAAATCTCTTTTCAGAGGGAGCGGGTTCCTTAGAGGGTTTTTTAGCGCCAAGAAACTCAGATCTGAGTTTTGTTGGGGTAGCAACAAAAGAGGGATAACTGAACCAGTTCGACATTTTCAGTTCAGCAAAGATGGCCACACATGGACTGAGGGATCAGGATAGGTTGGATGGTGTGTCCAACTTCGTCATCTGGAAGGCCAAAATCCTATCAGTTCTAGATGAGCATCGCATCAAGAATCTTGTCGAGAGCACAATTGTTGTTCCCGTTGACAATGATCCGTTGAAGAAGTATGAAGAAGCTCAAGTGAAGGCTAAGCGCTTGATCATGGACAGAGTCAAGGATCATGTGGTCCCACACATTGCTGAGAAGGCAACAACACATGAGATGTGGACTTCTTTGACCACATTGTATCGGGGACTTCTGTTTAGAGGAGAATGCTTTTGAAGAATCAGCTTCGACTATTCCAAATCCTGAAGGGAGAAGAGATCGACCCCTTCGTCATTAGATTGAAGGCGATCCATGATCCACTGGTTGCTGTGGGGGCCACACCTGATGAAGGTCTTATGGTAAGGACTGCTCTGAATTCAGTTTCCGATGAGTGGGAGAACTTTGTCCAAGGAATATTGGGCAGAGCAACACTTCCAAGTTGGGAAAACATGTGGGCAGCTATTCGTCAAGAAGAGATCAGGAGGATGACCAAGGCGGGCATGAGCAGAGAAGGTATCAAGATCAAGAAGGAGGAGGAGGAAGATGCAGCTTTCGCATCTAAGGGACAGCATGGGCAACAAAGGAAGAAGAAGAAAGACCTTTCAAAGGTCAAGTGCTTCAGGTGTGGTGAACTAGGACATTTCGCCACACAATGCCCTCAGAAGAAGAAGGGCAAAGACAAGTTTGATTCAAAGGCTATTGCAGTTAAGGACAATGATGGAGATGATGACGATGTGGCCATGAGTGCTCATGTGCCTCGGGAGAAGAGGTGGGGCGACTTTGATGTGTATTTCTTTCAAACTGCAGTGAAGGAGTAGGATCCTTGAGGTGCCCAAACTCTTGGATCACATACGAGCTACGAGAGCCCTTAATGAAAATAGCAAGATGACTGGAGTCAGTTGGTGTGAGGAGGATGGAGCAACAATGGCAAAGCAAGGACGTTGAAGGCTGAAGCAGTGCAGAGCAGAGGAAGTAGCAGCAACGCAGTGCAGAGCAGCAGCAGCACAAAGCATTAAAGGGTCAAAACAGAATTAGCAATAGAGGGAGCTTCACCATTAGGTTGCATCCAGACTAACTTGTATGTCAAGTTTTTGGGTGGATTTTCAGTTGCTTAACTCTCCGCAACTGAGTTGCAGTGCAACAGTTAACAATGGCAGTGTTATGGGCAGCGTGATGCAGCACTTGAGAGGGAGCTGCAGTACAGATGAGGTAGTGTCAATGGCAGTGACATGGGCAGCAATACAGAAGGCAGCAGCGAAGTAGATGAGGGGCAACAGCCGAGCATCAACAACATAGAGGACCGATGTCATGGATCAGGGTGATGCTTCAGGTTGAAGTGTTGCTAGAGCACATTCCTCGCTAAGAGGGAGTGTTGATTTTTGGGTAGCATCGGATGCGCTCTAGCTCCGAAACTTTGTGGAGGGGCTAGAACACATGAGATCTCCAAGACCCAGAAATTGTTTGGAGAATTTCCACCCGAAGCTTAAGTTATTCAAATAATTAATTATTTTAATGGAGACCCTAAGTCTAACTTGGGGAAATTAAATAATTAAAGTTAATTAATTTAAACATGTGGGTGAGAATGTTCTAAGTGACGAGGATCAAGTCTTTTCTAATCTTAGTCTTCGATTAGAGATTAGATCACACTCATTGATTCGTCAGCTGGAAAAGTATTAAAGGAAGGCTTGGGGTCAGTTGGAGGATACACATAGAAGAGCAGCACTTGAGCTAAGTCGAAATTCTGGGGTGCGGTTTGCTGAGAATTTCAAAGTGAGCTTGCAGTGCAGTGCGGCAACGAGATTTCGAATCCAAGGCCGAGAATACAGTTGCAGAGAGGCAAATCTACCCAGGAGAGACACTGCAGCCCTTGATAGGGTGACAAAGGCCCAGTTGGGCCCACGTAGAGCTGATGCAGGCCCAGAGGGGTGATGCAGTCCAAGAGGAGGTGACGCAGAGCCAGATGCTGCAGCGTTGGGGTTTCTGTGGAGCAGATTGGGCTCAAATTCAGCAGATAGCAAAGGGGTGACACAGCCACTAGGAAGGGTGATGCAGTCTCAACGCAAAGCTTGTTGGGGACTACGTAGGCGCATGTGTGGTTCTTCATTCTAATGTTGGATCAGCCATAATATCTGTCTCTAGATAGAGGTACTTCTACTGAGGAAATTCTATGTTGGGTGAGCCACATTGGCACCCTAGTTTGTATTCAGAAATCTGCATAATAATAAAAACCCTCAAGAGTTGTTGCACCGGTTTTCCCGCATTGGGTTTTTCTGGAGACATTTGTCCAAAAAAATCTGTGTCCTTTGTCTGCATGATTGCTTATTCTTCAATACTTGATCTGTATAATTTGTGTAGGCTGCAGTGTGTTTACTTCGATGTTTTCATGAATAATTCAAAAAATAACTTGTAAAGTTAAATAAACGAGTAAGAGAAGTAAATCAGATTTTCTGTAGTAGGATTTATGTTTTCAAGATTCAGAAATTTTCACATTGTTATGTCAATAATGAAACCACTGTAGATTTCTTGTCCTGATTCTCAGAATGCTTGGATGAAGGATCTGAAGAATCTGAAGTATACTCAATCTTATTTGTATGTACTTGGTCAAAGGTGACACATAAGCCTGACCATTCTTAGCTTCTTTTTCAATTTTGGTACTTCCAGCTGACCTGTATTGAGTGGGGCAAGTAACCTCCTAGCAATGAGATGAGAATTGTTCTGGTAGACTGGGAGGCTTGTGATCTATCGCAGGCTCTTTGTTTCTTTCATTATTTGATCCATGTTGTAGTTCCTGTACCTGTATCTTTTCCATTATTTGTAGTTCATTCTAAAGAGTGATCTTTTCAATTCTCATGGCACCCATATGATCTGAGTGTTCAAGCTTCATAGCACTGATTTCTTTTGCATGGCTTTCCTCTATGGTCAACATCTTATTCTAGAGACACATCTGACCAACTTCCATATTTTTTATTACTTTGTCATGATTTGTTTTTATGCCAATCAAATGATTCTGCATACTGGACTTCATCGCCTCCATTTGTCGAGCACACTTTTCCTCTATGGTAGCCATTTGATTAGAGTGATTAGTTTTCATGATCTTTACCTCCTCATCATGCCTTTCCTTTATAGCTGACAACCTGTTCTGAAAATCGATTTTCAAATGTTTTATTACTTTATCATAGTTTACTTGAATGGAACTCATTTCTTCTCCATGACTTGCTTCCATAGTGATCAAACGGTTTTGCATGGCGACCACTTGATCGAAGTGATTGACTTTCATGCTTTCTAGCTCCTCATCACGTTTTTCTAATTTGGTGAACAAGGTTTTTATATCCCTAGAATGATCTGCCATCAATTTCTCTTGATTAACTTCCATGGTTTTTATTATTTTAGTTAATTCATTGATAAGTTGCTTATCTTTTTCCTTTTCATTGTCGCTACCAACTCGACAACTCATCCTTGCCTTTCTATTGTCGAGGATTCATCTCATTATGAAATTTCTCGCATGGTTTGCAATACGACACAGTCTCTTGATGACCACTTTCAACTTTCTGCCTAGTACCAAAGACACAAGGTGGGCCCCATTGATTTCCATATTTATCTTCAAAGGCCTCAAAAATTTATTGTAAGGAGTCAAAAGTTTCATCAGGGAACTTCCAAAACCAATTCAACACATCATCTTCTAACGAGAGAACAAAGAGTCGCATCTTGACATCCTCATGTTCATCATAAGCATAGCCACTGAACTTCTCCATGCTAAAAATGAACTTTGTAAGGTGCGCACTAGCAGGGACTGCATTATTACCCGTGAATGGAGGCAAATTATCAATGGCATCTCCCGGAAGATCATGAAGAATGTCAGTAAAGCGACAAGGGGCGAACAAGTCACCCATGATGGCTTGCGTAAGGGGAAAGGGAAGTTGATGGATGTCAGAGAGAGGGATATCCATGTTCAAGAAAATAAGAGATCCACAAGAAGCGATCTTCTAGCAGAAATTCTTATAAAAAATGAAAGAATTGGAGTCACCACTTGAACATGAATCTAGCTCCAAGATCCAAAAGGTAAAAACCGAAAAATTAGTCAAGGATCAAGCAGATGGATATCAAGTAGAGCTTCCTTCTTGAGAAAAATGAATGAATAAGTGGAATCGCCACCCAATCAAGAAACCAACCTAAACGTCCAAGTGCTAAGAGTGTGAATGAACAAGATGATAGGATTAGTGAAAGGAAAAATGACAAGGTGATGAGAAGATGAAGAATGATAGAAGATTAGAAGATTAGGAAGACTAATGAGAGTGCCATCAACACCAAAGTCCAATAAATTGGACCCCGACAACGGTGCCAAAAAATGTTGTCGCCCAGATTGTACAAGCACCACGACAATACTCAAGATGGGGGTTGTCACTATGATCCCTGCCCACTTCGTTCTAGCTCTCTCTCAATAGCAGGCTATGGGGGGTAGTGCCTATGAAATGAGGCAAAGGAAGACAAGTTGGGAACCAACTTGTTTGGGAGACACGGATGAGTGCCCTAGCCACTTGGTTGAAATTAGGCAAGATTATTGATTAGATTTACATTTTCTATTATGAGACCAGTGCCTTAGTGGAGTCACAAATTCTTGTTTTCTATAAATTGGAACCAAATGACCAAATGGACACTCGTTTAAATGCTTGACTAATCTATATGATATGCAAGACCTAGTACTTATGTGAGATGCAATGATCTTGGTAAATTTTAAATAAATGCCTAGTCTAAATGTAACCTTTTCTGCAACTGTTTTTAGAAGTAATTCTCAAAGTGAGTTGTGAAATGAAAGCCAACAAGAAGCAGGCAGTATCCTGATTAACGATGCCTCCCCCTATGTTCCACTCACCCAGTTCCTCCAGCGTTGCAGAGATTGTGGCTCTAACGACAACAAGGTCACTATGTTAACTACCAGGAGAAACTGAATCTCTCAAGCTAGTATGAAAAGGGTTCCCTATATCTCTATCAACCTAGCTTATGCTAGAAGGTAAATTATTAATGCAAGTTAGATCTAGGATGCTAAATGCAAGATGATGAGTGAGATTATCTTGAATTAAGATTGTTTGAGTTTCTTAAGTACTTAAGTTATGATTACTCTTTATACCAATAGTAATTAACAATGGGAAAAACAATCTTAGTACAAAATGAGTGCTTAATGATACAAGTGCAAAATTCAACTATAGGTCAATCCTCAAGATGGTTAAGTAAATTAACTTATCGACCAATTATTATCAACACAAGATATTATGCCAATTCAAACTTAGAAGCCCAAGATTACTCTATCAACAATACTACCTTTAGATTGTGAGTGCAAAGATAGACAACCTTTAAGACGAAGATGAGATAAGCCAATTTCAGATTTATGATAATCTATATCAGCACTAATAATTCAGAAATTCCAGACTCTATTAGTGTTATGACATCAATGAGGAAACCACTTTAAATCATAAAATTTTGTTCAACCATGAACCATAAAAAATTCCAATGACCAGCAAATGTAAATTAACTTGTTTAGCCCACTAATGATGAAGTATTCAGTGATATTTCAGATCTGATTTATTTATAACAGCAATAAATAGATCATAGATCAGCAAACTAACGAGGCCCAAAACAGTGCTCAAGATGTCCAAAAATAGTAAAATTTCACCAAAACTTGAAAATTTTAATTTTTAGGGTTATTTAGATAATGTGATTCAGAAATTTCAGATCTGATCTATTTATTACAGTAGTAAACAGATGACAGATCAACAACCCAACAATGCTCAAGACAATCCCTAATATATCCTAAAATAGTAAATTTTTGCTGGAAATTGAAATTCAAAATTTTTGGCCCTCTTTAAGTATTTGATTCAGAAAATTTTGCAGCGTTGGTTCAAGAATTTACACAGAAAATTCCAGTAAGCAAAAATTTAGATCTTGGTCAAATCCAAGATGCCCAAGTGGCCAAAACTCATGAAAATTAAGATTTTACAATTTTAAGTGATTTTGACCGTTAAATATGTGATTTTAGGGATAAATTCTTATTGATTTAATTCTTGTAATAAAACAGAAATAAAACAAGGGTTTATAGGTCAAACCCTAGGCCCAAGGCCTTGTAGATCCCTTGGTCGAAATTTGTTGAAACTTTGGGATCAAGTTGCCACCTGAAAAATAGAATTTTTGAGCTTCAAAACCTGCAAAAACACCAAGTATTCAATCTAGAAACTTTAGATGAGGATTTCAGGTCAAGTTAGGGCAAAAAATGGCCAAGGAGAGCCAACGTTAGGCCAAGGAGGACCAGCATTTGGGATATGGATGCTGGAAAGGTAGATCGGGGCTCAACAAGGTTGGAGAAGGCTACAAAATGTCAATGTTGAGGCTCAACAACTAGACATTGGGGAGAAGGGCTGAAAAGTTGGGGTTTAAGGGCCAAAAAAACCATGGCAAGCCTAGAAGGTTATCGTTTAGGGTAAAGGAGGCAGGCCAAGGACTCTTGGGCCTACGGCTAGGCCTATCAATTCCTAGAAACCTTCACGCAGGGCTAAATAGGGAAGGCCGAGGCCCCTAAAGGCTACGGCCAACCCTAAAAGGGCCTAAAAATATGACACAGGTGGGTCTAGGGATGATGTTGGCCAAGGTAAGGCTGACGTTGGGCTTGGAGGGGTTGGATTTGGTCTCAGGGGGCCTAAAGAAGTCAAACCTTTGTCTCAAAAAAAAATTCTTCTTCGGATTTGAATTTTGCTTCCAAATCTTCAGTGAATGTCCCAGCAAAATTGTCAAGAGGCTACAACTTACCCTCAAAAGCCTAGATCTAGCTCTTCCTTCACTTGATCCTTTGATCCAACATGCAAAAAAAAATACAACACCCAAACCCCAAATATGTACAAAATAAATCTAAAAACCCCAACCCAAGTTACAAAAATAATTTACAATTAAAATTACAAAATTATTTTAAAAATTATACATGGGTTTTTAAATGAATTTTGAGAAAATAATTTTACAATATTTTTCCTTGAAAGAATGGCTAAAATGCTTTAGAAAATTTATGCTAACTATAGCCCTAGCAAAGATTCAATCCACCATATAAAAACTAAGGATCCAAGCAAGATAATCCTTGCCCACAGTCTGTGAACCTAGAGACCAAGGATTGAGTACCTGCAAACACTGTATTATCTCAAAATAATCAAATAAAGCACCACATAGGAAGTCTGTAGTCAATATATTGGACTCGACTAAAACACTAGGACTCACCTACGATTTTGACAATAAATTTCACCCCAGCTTTAGGGGTTTAAGCTGGAGGAGAAAAAACTCTTCTGAATAGCCGTGTTTAGAAACACGAGTAATCAGTGAGGTTAAAAAACCTCCTAGGATGAAATTCTTCATCAAAATTATAGGCTTACCTAGGTTGTTACATAGACTCAAGGTCTTACTAGGATCATTTACATCATATAACTTGCAAAATGGGGTGACCATGACACATGGACTGCTAATAGGTGATCCAATCCTGTTGGAAAAAATTGGCACTTTCGCTTCCTTGGAACTTTGACAATTTGAGTGCAACAACAACCAACATAATCCATACGGAAACATTAAAAAAATTGATGATTTCCTCAAAAACAGACTAACAATTGCAGCAAATGGAAATTGTGAAGAAATACATGCAATTTTTTAATGCATGTGGATTCAACTATGAACAATTATGACAATAACACGATCAACAGGACTGGGTCAAACAACACTACAAGAAAATGACAACATAATACCAATGACCGCAGCACCATTCCCACTACTGGGTGACATAAGTAAGCCTTTACACTTTAATGAACTCACGTATAAGAGCTTGGCAAGTTCTCAAATTGCAGCAATTGTGTGAGATATGGGTCAAACAACACTACAAGAAAATGACAACATAATACCAATGACAGCAGCACCATTCCACTACTGGGTGACATAAGTAAGCCTTTACACTTTAACGAACTCACGTTTAAGAGCTTGGCAAGTTCTCAAATTGCAGCAATTGTGTGAGATATCTATGACATATTCTTGAAGGTGGGCAACAAATAGAGCCCTCACATCCACAAGCAGAAATTTGCCACAACTTATTTACAGTGGTAGTGTTGACCACACTTTGTCAACAACCCCATAGTTGTACACCCCCCATTTTTTCCAATGGGATTCATCATGTTCGACGTGTTCACGCAATTCAGATTTCATCATTAGTCGACAGTTTTATAAATGATGTAAACCCAATCTACATGTGCATAATGTAAATGATCTAAGTAAGACCACCATGTATGTAACAACCTAGGTAAGCCTAGTATTTTGGTGACGATTTCTATCCTAGGAGGTTTTTTGTCTCACTGATTCATTTGTATTTCTCGACACAAGTGATCGGCGGAATTTTCCCCTCCAACTTCACCCCAAAGCTAGGGTGGATTTGTCATCAAGATGCTAAGTGAGTCGTAGTGTTTTCTATCGAGTCTTTGTAAAAGTAGTTTGGGAATAATCCTAGCTAATTGGCTAGATTATTTTATTACAAGCTACTTGGTCTACTAGATCATGTTTTGAGTTGCAAAATTGGATAGTATTTGAAGGTCTATACGACTGGGTATTCCCTCTTAATGTGTCTAAATGTATTTATCTTATGTAAAGAGGGTTGGAAAAATAATTAAATCCCCTCTCAGTCAATTAATTAAATTTTATGGCCAAATTAATAAAAAAATCCTAAGCCAGAAATTTAATTAATTTTAAATCCTAGGTGAGTTAAAATTCTTCAAAGGCAAAATTCGTGGGTCCCTAAAAAATAAATTTTTAAAGGTTCCAGGCCAAGGGAATATTGAGAATTTCAAGAAATTTTGAACCCTTGGGCCTTGGTGGTTAAGTCAAAGTCAAAATTTTGAGGTAATTAACTCAAAAATATTATTTTTGAGTTAATTAAAATGGGATTAAATGATAAATTCGAATTTCTTCAAAATTTTATAATTTCGACGGTCAAGATTAAAAGATGATTAAATCTTTTTCGACGGTCGAGATTACTTTGACATGGATCAACTGAACTAGCCGTTGGAGATTTTATCTTATAAATAGAGGTCTTTGTCAGTCTTTCAATCATCCGATCTTTAGATCGTGCACTTGCTCTTGAAGCTCTCCTGTTATATTTTCTGGAATAATACAAACGAAGACTTTGGGGTTTTATTTTGATGGTGGTGTTCCTCTTCAACATTTTATGATAAACTTGTTCTTAACATTTTGCTGGTGATTATTTTAATGGATTGTTGATTAATGGCTCTTGAAGAGTAATCTATTGCACAGGTATCTTGCTTAGGTTACTGGATTTATGGTAAAAATATTAATTGGATCGAGTTAGCAGCTATCTCGAACTCTTGAAAATTTTATGTTTTATCACTATTTCTCTATTAATTTAACAGTTTAACTTTAAGTGTGCAGAAATTTTCTGAATTTAGAATTGGGCATTTAGGGAAGTCCTCAGCTGGACTAGCTGACTCCCAAGGAGATAAGATCTGAAGAGCCCTCCAGATCTAATTCATCGGGTTTATCTTAAATTCTGTTTTTGCAGGGTTCTTTTTAAGGCTTGTGCCTCTCTCTTAATTTATCATTTTTTTTTAATGTGTTGAATGATTTAAATGTGGCCATCAGGGCTTTGATCTGTAAAAGTGTTGTAGATTTGTAAAAATCGTAATTTTTTAACTCATCGGGGTTTACAGGTTTTATTTTCTGTGCATATTTATGGGTTCTGGTTTTGTGCAGGTTCTATTAGGAGATTTCTTAGAAAAAATTTCAGATCTGAGCCAGATCTAGGCCCTGGAGGGCAAGATCTAGTCTCAGGATCGTTTTGGATTGCAGATCTGGGCTTGATCTTGCCTCAAGGTTTAAAATTGCATATTTAAAAAATTTTAAATTTCTGGACAAACGAAAAGATTTCAAATTTAAATATTTTTACGCACCAGCTGCCTGTGTCTTTCCTCTTCTCTGTTGCCTACTCTCTGTCTGCACTAGTGTTTTTCTGCTGCATTTTCCAGATCTCCATCCGCTGCCTTGTTTTAACCCTTCACGCTTTCCGCATTTTTCCATTCTATTCCGTAGCCCGTCCACTTCCTTTCTCTGCACTGCCATCGATCCATTCTTTACGCTGCCTGCATTTTCCATCCCTTTTCTCCATGCTGTCTGTACGCATTTTTCGTTGTCCGATCTCCATTTTTTCTGCATCTCTTTCCTCTCTGCGACTGCATTTCCATCCGTCATTCTTCCTCCTTGCCAGCTGCTCTACGGCTCTTCCATTCCTTTCACGTTGTCTTTGCCCTTGCTCCATCACCCCTCCTTTCCCTGCGTGCATCCTTACTATCCGCATTCTTCCACATCGCATTACCTTGCTGCTGGCCCTCATCCTCCCTGTCCATTTTCTGCGTCTTCCATTTTCTTGCCGCTGTCACTTACGTCCGCTCTTCCTTTTTTGAACCTGTCGTCAACCTACCCAAAAAACAAATAACGCATTCTAATTTTTCTTTCATATTTTTAGTTTAGATTTACGATTTTCTTATTTCTTTTAAGGTTAGTGTAGTTTAGGTTGAGTTTAATTAATTTCTTAACTTTGGCTTTTAATCTTTAGTCTTTGAAATTTTAAAATATAAATGAATACAAAAAAATTAAAATTCATAATTTTTTTTTATTTTTTAGGACTTTAGCTTAACTTGTATATATTTTTTGTATTTTTAGTTTCATTAACTTTCGATAAGAAAATAAAAATTAAAAAAAAAGAACAAAAATTTAAAAAAAAAAAAGATACTTTTAACTTATGACATTAGCTTTTGTTTTTAGTTTTATAGTTTTAGGTTTTCATTAAAAATAAAAAATAAAAACTTCAAAAATTTGAATTCTAACTTTCTTTTGTCTATAGTTAAATTTTAATCCTTTTTTTGTATATAAATATTTGGAAAATCAAAAAATTTGAGACATTTGGATTTTGATCTATTTTGAAAGACATTTAATTGTGGATTTAATTTTGGAAAATCTTCTATAGTTAACAAATATTGAATTTTTAATATCTAAGGTTTGACTATAGATTTTTGGAATTACTTGGAACATCATTTAAATTCAGAATTTTTGGAAATGTCTAACATTTAAATTCGATGGTCCTTATATGATAATATCTTTTGGGGATTTAAATTGTTTAAAGCTTGCATTTGGTTCGAAGTACTTTTCATGTTTATTTGTGGTTGATGATCATTAAACTATCTAAATGTGGTTTTAAACTGCTTGAAATTGGTGATTAATTGCTTTAGTCAACTTTGAGAATATTTCAAGTGATGATAAATTGCATGTCTATTATCGAACATTGTTGATGCATGATTACGATGGTGTTTTATCAAATATTGAATCGTGTTATTGAAAAGAGTTTATCTTCCAGTTTGATCAATTGAGCACTTAATTGAGGAATTAAATATTATCGTGGTGGATTGATTTTTTTCATAACAGCATTTACCTATCAATTACTTGATTTTAATTTCATAACGGAATAATTTGATTCCACAAGGCACTGGTCTTAAAACTTTTAATCTAATCGAATCTATAAAATCTCATTAAATCTTAACAAGTACTTGGTCGTTTGACTATGTCTCCTAAATTGGTTGGTTCCCAATCAGTTCTCCTTCTTCATTTCATTAGGGTCTACCTCCCTTATTTTGCAAGGAGACAACTTTTGTAGAGAGATTGGAGATCAGGGTGACAGCCCCCAATCTGAGCTGTTGTCGCGGTGCCTAAACATTCTGTGCGACAACAGGTAGGACAATGTGAAATTTTTGGATGAAGATGTGATTGAACATTTTAGAATTTAGACAAATGTAGACAATAGCAAAGCAAAAAGATTTCTTGGATTGTAATGCAGTTTGGAGCCTACCTTGTTACATTGAATCTTCCCTATGCATATTTAGTGTTAAGACCTCAACACATCTTGGAGTACATCTTTTGGTTCTAGTGCTCCTTTGATCAAGAAATACAAAGTGTTATAATCTTAAGGTCACCTAAATTTCACATTCACTCTTGTGATTGGCATCTTTCTCTTAGATTTTTCATGACTTATGCCTGGTTTTCATACTCTCACTCAACTGCACTAGACCTCTTCCTTTCACACTTGTGAAGAGGTTATTTTAGACTTTGCGTGAGATTTGGTTCCATCGATTCTTTTGTTGAACCTTATTAATCTTAACTTTTTGTTGAACTCTTAATTCTTTTTGTTGAATGAAAACTATTGGCTAGTGGCATCTTTGTTGTAGTGCAAAACTAGGGTCTTCTTGGATCATCTCTTCTAGGGTCTCTCTACGATTTCTAGAAATATAAACCCTAATGTAGGGCTATGCCTTCCTTCTAGGGTATTCTTCAATACTTTTAACCCTTGTTTGAGGCCAACGCCTTCATTCCTAGGGTTAGCCAAGTTTAGTACCATTTAAAACTATGCAAGTGAATTTTTGAAATCTACATTGAATAAGGAGCCTTCATCTTGTTGTTGTTGAGCCCTATGAATTCAAAATGCTTGTTTCCCCATCTAAATGGGGCCATCTATCATTCTTGGATGACTCAAATCATTGCCTTTTGTTAGAAAATTATATATTACAGAGCAATGGAACACAAACACAGAAAACATATAAAACAAGAGAGAAACAGATATACGTGGTTCACTCAATTTGGGCTATGTCCACCCTGAACAGCCAGTCCTTCCTTTATATTATCCAGTAAGATGAAGAGACACAACCTACAACAAATCCACTGTAATAGCCTCTACTCTCTCTCACAGTCCCCCTTTCTGTTTCTCGCCCATAATACACATATAATACATAGCCACAATACAATACCCTCATACAAAACGAGGGGTTGCCTTCTAGGACAAAAAACCCTACATTAAACATAACTTCTACCGTTAGATCATCCGCCTAATGAACAGCCTAGATTGACTACGAAATTACAATATTTTACAAGGCAATTTTACATATGTTTTTAGCTTCAGGGGTGCTGCCCCCGAAACCACTGCGTGGAGGGGTGTATAGTCTTCCTGGGGTATACATCCAACTAAAACAAAGACCTCTGAATCAGGATGAAAATCAAGCTCCACACCCAACAATATCCCACTTGGAGACTGATTGTAGCAACTCCACCGCTGCTTCATTTGCTGGACAATGACTCCACTTTAGACCTGGTTGTTTCTCATATTCATCGTCATACTTGAAGACCAATTGAAACTGCGCAGAATCTCAGTTTCTCCCTGGTTACAACTTTTGTTAACATATCTGCAGGATTCTTGCTAGTATGTATCTTTTCCAGCTTCAACTGTCCGTCTTCCAACACTGATCATATGAAATGGTACTTGAGATGTATGTGTTTAGTCCTGGAATGAAATGCTGAGTTCTTTGCAAGATGAATGGCACTCTGGCTGTCACTGTATAACCTTCTCATCTCCTGCTTCTTACCCAATTCATCCATAAACCTTTGTAACCAAATCACTTCTTTACTAGCCTCTGTAGCAGCAACATACTCTGATTTTGTTGTTGAAGGTGCAACAACACTTTGCATTTTTGAAACCCAACTGACAGTTGTTCCACCTACAGTAAATACATACCCTGTAGTACTCCTCCTGTCATCTCTATCACCTGTCATATCTGCATCAACATATCCCTATAGAGCAATGTTTGAACCACCAAAGCATAATGCTTGATTTGTGATACCTCTCAAATATCTGAGAATCTATTTTACTACCATCCAATGTTCTTTTCCTGGATTGTTCATGTACTTGCTTAAAACTCCCACTGCATGTGCAATATCAGGCCTTGTGCAGACCATTGCATACATTAAGCTTCCAACTGTTGATGCATATGGAACTTTAGGAATATAATCCATTTCTTCTTGGGTCTTGGAGCACATCTCCTTACTAAGTTTGAAATGGCTAGCCAAAGTTGTACTAATTGGTTTTGCATTCTGCATATTAAATCTTTCCAGCACCTTTTGTATGTACTCATTATGAGGCAATGTTAATTTGCGATTTTTCTTGTCTCTAGTTATTCTCATACCAAGGATTTGTTTTACACTTCCCAAATCCTTCATTGCAAACGAATTTGCCAATTTCGTTTAAGCAAATTTATTTCCTGCATGTTAGACCCTGCAACAAGCATGTCAACTACACATAATAACAATATAATATAGTTGCCATCATTTTGCTTTTTCAGATAAACACAATGATTAGAGTGACATCTAGTATAACCTTGTTCAGACATAAACCTGTCAAATTTTAGATACCAATGCCTTGGAGCCTTTTTTAAGCCATACAAGCTCTTCTTTAACCTGCACACTAATTTTTCCTTCCCTTTGACCTCATATCCTTGTGGTTGTTGCATATAGATCTCTTCCTCCAAATCTCCATAGAAAAATGTCATCTTTACATGTAACTGTTCAAGATGCAAATCTTCCACTGCTACAAGACTTAAAATAGTCTTCATTGAAGTCATCTTAACAACAGGAGAAAATATTTCATCAAAGTCAATACCGTTCTTCTATGCAAACCCCTTCACCACATGTCTAGCTTTGTACCTTTGTTTACCTCCATCTTCTTCCTTCAGCCTGTAAACCCATTTATTCTACAATGTTGTTTTACCTTCAGGCAACCTAACTAAGTCCCAAGTCTAGTTATGTATTAAGGATTCCATCTCTTCTTTCATAGCTAGCTCTCACTTCTTCTTGGTTTCTACATGCATTGCTTCTTCATAACATTCGGGTTCACCGGAATCAGTCAACAATAAATAATATAATGAAGGAGAGTATCGTTCAGGGGGTCTACTTTTCCTGGTAGATCTTCTGACACCACTTTCAGGTGTTTGAGGTGCCTGTGGCTGTTGTGGTGGTTGTTGTTGTTGTGGTTGTTGATTATTATTATTTTCAGGCACCTTTACGTTTTTTGTGATCTCATCAAGAATTGTGTATTCTTTGTTTTCTTTTTCCTGTTTCTTTTCCTGCAATTGATTCTTATACAAGACCTTTTTATTGAATATTACATCTCTGCTCCTAATCATTTTGTGATTTTCATAATCATATAAGCAATAACCAAAATCAATAACACCATATCCAATAAAGGTACATTTCTTCGATTTCGCTTCAAGATTTGTTCTATTTTCTTTATTAATATGGACAAAGGCCTCACAACCAAAAGGCTTTAAAAATGAGTAGTTTACCTTTTTACCTGTCCATGCCTCCTCTGGAATACCACCATCCAAGGAACTTGAAGGCCCTCTGTTTATTAGATAAACAGCAATATCTACAGCATCTACCCAAAATTGTAAAGGCAATCCTGCATGCAGTCTCATGCACCTTGCATGCTCCATGATTGTTCTGTTCATCCTTTCTGACACACCATTTTCTTGTGGTGTTCTTGGAACTATATTCTCTCTGTGAATTCCATGCTCTGAATAGTACCTATCAAACTCTTTGCCGCAAAATTCACCTCCATTGTCTGATCTCAGACACTTCAACTTCTTTCCTGTCTCAATATCAACCAAATCTTTCCATTTCTTGAAAGTATCAAATACATCAGATTTATTCTGAATACAATAAATCCAAGTTTTCTAGTTCCATAATCAATAAAAGTAACATAATAACGAGAGCCACTGAGAGATGATACTTGAGCAGGTCCCCATACATCAGTATACACAAGCTCTAATTTTTCGCTCTTCTTTTCTTTCCCAACTTTAAAAAATCTGACTCTCTTCTGTTTTCCATAAACACAATTATCACATAAATCCAAATCAATATTCTTAAAACCTAGCAACAAATTTCTTGAGTGAAGAATCTTCACCCCCTTCTCACTCATGTGTCTAAGCCTATGATGCCATAATGTTGCATCTGCTCATGTGGAGTTTAAAGCATTAACACAATTAGAAATACCATTGCATAAATACAATGTAACAACCTTTTCTCCCTTTTTCTATTACCAAGGCTCCTTTAGTGACCTTCCAGGTTTTATCTGAAAACGTTGTCACACAACCTTCACTGACTAAATTCCCTGTTGAAATCGAAATTTTATTAAGATCTAGAACATGCCTTACCTCCTTTAATAACCATTGGTTTCCATTCTGTTGTTTTACAATAACTTTACCCATTCTAATGATTTTACAGGGTTTATCATCACCCAGACGAACCTGTCCAAAATCTCCTTGAACATAGTCATGAAAATGTTTCTGATCAAGTGTGACATGGAATGAGGCCCCTGAATCTACCACACAAGAATCAATAACATTTTCTAAAGAAAGAATCAAAGCATCTTGTAACATATCACCTGTCACATTTTCTTCATGATTATTTTCTTGTTGTGTGTCTCCTTCTTTTCCTTTCAAGATTTTCGAACCAGTCTTAGATGTCCTTTCTTTCCGCATTTCCAAAGACTTATCCCCTCGATATGGACTTGGATCCGCCTTCTTCCTTGATTTATCGCAATATGTTGAGCTCTTTCCTCTTTACATTTTTCTTCCCCTAGTCTTTGCACCTCAAAGCATTACCCGATGTCTCACTCGTAGCTTCCGTCACATTTCCTCACTAAGGATAGCACCGACAACATCATCAAACTTGAAAGTACTAGATCCAGAGAGAGAGTTACTACTGGCCATAACTAAACCATTCCAACTTTCTGGCAATGAGCAGAGAAATAACAGAGCCCTAACTTCATCATCAAATTTTACCCCTACAGAACTTAAATGATTGGTAACCATATTAAATTCATTTAAATGGTCAACAACAGATCCACCATCTAACATCTTTGTCATAAATAAAATAATGTAAATAGTGATTAATTAGTTAATTAGTAATTAGGTTGAAAGGCCATGTTTGATAAGACATGACCTTTCGTGAAGAGGCACTAGTGTAGGTATATAAGCAGGACTCATTTGTAACATTCAATCATCTATCTCATTCATCATACATTTCAATATAATATTTGTATCCTCAATGGATATCTTGATATTTCAAGTCTTCTGGAATATTTAAATTGAGAAGGAACTTTGTTCGCTTCATTTGGTATTGAAGCAGATCTTAGATCTGGGATCTCAGCCACATATCACGGCACGCAGCTACGTTCCTCATTCGTGCTTTTGGCCACCAAAAATTCGTCATCATCGTTGTCGTCGAAAATTTATTTCGTTACCAATCTTGGAGTTTCTCCATTTTCGCCCGCAGGGCCTTGGCCGTAATTAAAAATTTGAAGAATTTCCAGGCATTTGGCCGAATTAAAAATTTGAAGAATTTCACCAATAGGCCTTTGGCCGAATTAAAAATTAGAAGAAATTTTCACTAGTAGGCCTCCGGCCAAAATTAAAAATTTGAAGAAAAAAAAAGGAAATTTTTTGAAAAAAAGAAAGCATAAGAAATATATATATATATAAGTTAAAAAAAAAACAAAGAAAAAGAAAAAAAGAGATATATATAAAGAAGTACATATACATACATACCAAGACAATTTAAAATTAAAAAGGAAAAAGAAATAAGGAAGAATAGATAAGGTTATTTTGATTATTCTTTTAGTGGTTTACAAGCTCGTGGTTTTGGAAGGCCATTGTAATTGCCCATGGTATTTGGAAGCCCATGGTAATTGCCCATGGTATTTGCAAGGTAAAATAAGAAGTAAAGGAATAAAAAATCTGTGTGTGAATGGTAAGTTTACTTTTACGTGGAGAACATTAGCCAAGTCAAATACACATAAGTGGATATATATTTTATAGGTGAATATATGTGAATAGCCACGTTTCACTAGGGTTGTAACCTTTCAACAAAAAAAAAGAGTTTAAAAAAATCAATTGTTAAAAGAATATATATATATATATTAATTTAATTAATTAAAATTATTTAATTATCTAAATTATTAAAAAAATAAAAATAAAAATTGAAGGAATAATCACTTCATTAAAAAGAAGAAGAGAAAGTTAGGAAGGGTTAACTTAAAAACCCTAAAAACTCAATTCAACAGACAAAATGGAATCAATCATTGATGAAAAGGAAATTGAATCTAATTCAGAAAGGAAAGAAGGAAAATTTCCTGAAAATTATAGTATGTTTGTCTGTGCGCTAATTAGAATCAAAGGGTCACTTGCGGGAAATGAAGTTCTCATATCTATCGATCTTAATCAAGAGAATGATTATGTTAGTACTGAATGTGCTAACCAATTAGTGATTCCCGAATCAAATATAACTGAAACAAATTCATTTCGCGAAAATGAAAAACAATACGACATAGGGAATTTACACCTAAGTATTGGGGAGTATTCCCTTGTCTCCCAATTTACCGTTAAAACCTTATTTTGTAACGATAGTGATATAATTCTGGGTTCGCTTTGGGTGGAATCACTAGGGTCATTCATCCTTGATACAAAAAAAAAGTTTTTAACATTCTCCTACAAAAAGAAGAAAATAACGCTACAGGACGTCAACTTAAAGCCAAATTCAGTGACACCTGAAGACATTCAAGAAATTTCAAAAGTAATTTCTCAAGAAAATGAAAAGGCGATCCAAAATATGCAAAAGGAAATTGAAAAATTCACAACTAAAAAGAATGAAGAAGTTGCTTGCCTCAAGGACCACAACGAAAAATTTCTAACACAAATTAAGAAATTGAAGACAGAAAATAAGTCATTGGAAAACAAGGTGCAACAACTTGTTGAAAAGAGTCGTCAAAACTGACAAATGTAGAAGTTCAAGTTGCAGTTAAAACGAACATTGATCCAGTAGATGTCACAACTCAAGAAGAAGACAGGCAAGTTGCAAACGATACAAACTTCGATGTAGCAGTTTAGACGAGGAGCATTCTAAGTGAAGGTTTTGTAACCTACTCAATAACATCCTCACCAAAAGAAAATCAAAGTCAAACCAAAAAAGTTGCCTATCGACATCCAAATCACGGGAGCAGACAACTCAGCCGAGCTATGTATTCAGAACAAAAACAAGCTGATATTCTGAATAATACTAATGAATCATCACAAGTTTCCAGTCATCGTAAGATTCCACAGAAGATTAATTTAGGATGGTCTGATCCATTCTCAGTGCGATAGTTTTGTTTGTCACTTAGAGGATCATATCAACTTGAATCAACAAGGATAAATTCCCCGAGACAGGAAGATGTTCGTAGCAGGAAAAGAAATCGAGGCATTTCATTGACAAGCTTTGAGGACAAAGCTTTTTGAGGGGAAGGTAATGTAATGAATAAAATAATGTAAATAGTGATTAATTAGTTAATTAGTAATTAGGTTGAAAGGCCATGTCTGATAAGACATGACCTTTCGTGAAGAGGCACCTGCGTAGGTATATAAGCAGGCCTCACTTGTAACATTCAATCATCTATCTATCTCATCTCATTCTTCGTACCTTTTATATAATAATATTTGTATCCTCATGGATATCTTTGTATTCCAAGTCTTCTGGAGTATTTAACTTGAGAAGAAACTTTGTTTGCTTCAATCTTCATATTAAATAAACGTTTCATAAGAAATACCTTATTTGAGGCCGAAGGTTTTTCATATAGTTTCGCCAATGCCTTAATTAAACCCTATGTTGTTGTTTCCTTCGAAATATTGAAGGCTACCGACGCTGCAAGGCACAGTCGTATTGTTCGAAGTGCCTTTCTATCGAGAATCTCCCATTCTGCATCTGTCACACTCGATGGCTTCTTTGTTTTTCCGCTCAATGGTAGGTACAAATATTTCTGATACAGATAATCTTCCATCTGCATCTTCCACAGCAGGTAGTTTTGGTCGTTAAATTTCTCGACCCTAAACCTACCATCTTCCGCCATTGCTCCCACTCGAACCAGGAACCCTTCTTTCCTGCGAGTCTATCAGCCAAATAGACCTTTGGCTCTGATACCAGTTGTTAGAAAATTATATATTAGAGAGCAATGGAACACATAAAATATGTAGAAACACAAACACAAAAAACATTTAAAACAAGAGAGACACAGATATACGTGGTTCACCCAATTTGGGCTACGTCCACCCCGAACAGCCAGTCCTTCCTTTATATTATCCAGCAAGATAAAGAGACACAACCTACAGCAAATCCGTTGTAATATCCTCTATTCTCTCTCACAGTCCCCCTTTCTCGTTTTGTAGGATGGTATTGTATTGCGACTGTGTATTGTATGTGTATTATGAGCAAGAAAAAAAAACCCTACATTTAACATAACTTCTACCGTCAGATCATCCGCCTAATGAACAGCCCAAATTGACTACGAAATTACAATATTTTACAAGGCAATTTTACATCTGTTTTTAGCTTTGGGGACGTTTCCCCCGAAACCCCCGTCGGGGGACCATTGGCCCCCGGACCCCCGCGTGGAGGGGTGTACAGTCTTCGTGGGGTATACATCTGGCTGAAACAAAGACCTCTGAATCAGGATGAAAATCAGGTTCCACACCCAACACCTTTCTTCGAAGAAATAGTTTATGTATGTACATGGTAGGGTCACTTCCTGTTGAAGATGGTGACAATCATGACCTTGTATATTTGAAGGAGGAAAAATCAATTGCGTTGATCACTATTTTACCCCCAAGCCTAATCTCATTCATCATCCCAAAGGATAACAAAGGTACAAAGGAAATTTACAAACCTTCAAAATTCTCTTTGAAGTAATGACTACCACTCAGGTCAACCAACCTAAAAGTTGAAATTGAACTCTCCAACCTCAAGTTGGGTAACTTCAACAAGATTGAGGAGCACATTAAAAGGTTTAAAACTTGAAGGCTAACACCATTCAACCAAGAGAAAAAGGCAAATAAAATCCAGAACATGTAAGTATTTCTTTGAATAATGTATTTTCAACATTCAAATATTTTGCTCTTATATTGTACAACATTCCTTTATTTGTCAAGGATATTGCAAATCTTACTCTTGAGGAATTGTTTTTCCTAATTTTGTTAAGCATCAAATTGCATTGAGGAATAAAGGTGAATTACACCGCCACACGCCCATAACTCGCCCCCACCACCCCACCACACCTACTCCCCACAAACCACACTCCAACCCACCTAAGATCAAGCCCATCCAAAGGTTGTCTCAAACCTTCTTAAATCTAAGTCCAACTACAATAAATTGATATACTCAAAATCCTCCAAAAAGAAAAAAAGTCGTGATTTTGGTTTTAAGGAGGACCATCCATTCAAGACTATCTTTTCTTATCTTCAAATAATTGAAACGCTTGCAAGATCTACAATAAGCATTGCTACGCTTCAAATTCACTTTAGTGCCTATATTTTTTTCCATATGTGACCCATGATGTGTGCAGATTGTTGTATCTATTGTATCTTGACGAGCCAAAAATATAACTATTGTTGTATTCATGTATTGCATTAGGCCATGCTTGGATGATATATGCACAAGTGCTTGGACTAAGTGGTAACCCAAACCCCTTTGTGGTTGGTCACGGCACATCCTTTTAGTCTCCATTTCAATGCACTGCTCTTATGGCTTCGACTAACTATCCCCTAAAGAAAGTAACTCACCATCATGTCAGTGATTTATGACCTAGGTGGGTATGTGAGCATCTTGAGATGGATCTACTAGGACACATGATCTAAGAGAACCTCTAGTGTCATTCACTTCCTTTCTTTGTACATAAAAGTGTTTTTCATGTTGTCAAGGTTGTCATACCTAATTGGAAGCAAACTTATATTATGCTCTAGCATGGACCCTTATCTTATGTATTTCACACTTTGGTCGTGGATTGCTAGAGATGATTTTACAGTTGGCTCATATAATTTCATGTTTCCCAGATCAATCTCACAGATCTGAAGGAAATTCACATATCTCGAGGTGTTGGTCACATCCTTCAAGGAACATTTGGACTATTTTCACTCACATGGGTCTCCTCTGAACATGCCATGTTGAAGATCCTACATCACTCTCCTATTTTGTCACTGTTTGAGCCATCTCTTGGTTGATATGAGGGTTGACCTCACATGCATGATTTGTGGACTTAATGCTAGCCATTGCAAAGTTTTTATGACTAACATTGACCTCGAGGGTCATTCTCCACCTTTCTATGGACGTACTTTATTTGAGATATGGACATGGTCACACCTTGGACAAATCACTTCAAGATGTATGAGCATGAGTTAGGGAGTCATCCACTTCTTAGGGCCTGATTCACTCATTCCATAAGGTCATTCCACCTTTGGAGGCTAGACGTTGGCTCATTTTTTGCTTGGGATGCTTCTATACCATGCTTTGAGGCTTACCTCGGCCATGTGGGATGGCCCCCTCTCTTGGAGGCTTTTATGCACATGTGGCATGTTTTACTTATAGTTTGACTTAATCTCCTTCCACATGTGCATGACAGATCACATTGTAATTTTCCTATGCTAATTTTATGGATGGAAAAAAAATAATAAACAATGAGAAGGATGTAGAAACCTCCTCTATAAATAGAGGCTTCCCTCTCATTCTAATTTTTTGTTGTTGTTGGATATCATTTGAGACTACAATTTGCTAACGGTTGACCTATGAAAGGTTTTGTCATTAATTCTTGGAGCTCTTTCATTCTTGGGGTATTCTCGGTGCATCAAATATTTACTATGATTGTTTAAGACTTCTACTAGTTTTCAAGATCAATCCATTTGAGGGCTAATTCTACCACCTAGAAGAAAGATATTTTAGGGTTTCATCCATTCCTTCTTCCTTTGTTAGTTTGGTAAGTGCTCAATCTTTTGTTTTGTTTTTTCTCTTGGTTCCATGGCAAGGATTTATAGTATTTTATTCAAGCTATATTTGATCTTGTTGGTGAAGGTTTTGTCGTTAAGGAATCCCTTCTTGTAGGGCTAATTACTAATATTTCTCCTCATTTGAGAACTAGTTAGCCAACATCCCTATGATCGCCCATAGATAGCTTTACATGAGAGCTCTCCACTTATGCCTTGGTCAATGCTCTCTCCCATCTGACATGCTTCTTGGAGGAAGGTAGCTCATCTATTGGAAGGTACTTAACCATTATTTTTGTAATCATGTTCTTTCATTTAATATTTTGGGGCATACTAATATGGATCACAAGCCAAGTTGGAAGATTGACCACTCTTGATTGTACCCTTGTTCCCATGCTTCATCTGGGAGGTTATCCTTCGCCCCTAGTCCAATGTGACCTCCTCTGATGTCTTTCCCACAGGAGGCACTAATAAGAGGCAATAATTGAAGCAGCATGCCCAAGGTAATCCATGCTTACCAGATCCCATGGTTCTCTTATTATCCACATCCATACATTGGGTTGATTGTCATTTGTCATCAGGACTAGCACCTTCAATCCTCATCTCTGACTCATGGCCCTAAAATTTTCACTAGGAGGTTAATGCAGCTGAAAGAATGATAAAAGCATATGAAGCCACATATACAATTATAGAAATGCAAAAGATGGCTGGGGCAGAGTAAGCGCATGGGAAAAAATCTCTACCCCCGTCATTAACCATCACGCAATTCCTCAACATTTCATGCTACATCTAAAATGAACTCTTGAATGTCCCAACACCAATGAGCAAGAAACTGGAGTTATCATTGAGGTGACAGTGGTAACAGTCCTGCTTGTTGCGCACTTACCTTCCCTAGTGAGGCTTTGCACTAGGCTGCAAGCTTTGACTGCAACAGGTCCGACAATGGAGCTTTTGATCTCTGCTCCAGAGATTTAGAATCTGCTATATGTGTTATGTCTCCAAGGTCTGTAATATGACCAAATCTTGAGCACTTGGTCTGCAGTTAGCTTCTCTTTTGTGTATTATTTTCTGTTAATAATGCATACAGTCTTGCTCTTCACTCTAAGTGAGTTCATTTCATATGATTATGTAGCAGGAAATGCAAAGTGCCCTACAGGAGTGAAGTACTGTGTATCATGCCTTTACCTGATTTGAACTAAAGAGAGCAAGTCCTCAAAACCTCATGAAACTCAAACTAGCTGCTGAACCATAGAAAACCCTGAACATAAGCATCAACCCACCAGTCTGACGAAATCAAGCTGGAATTAACCATCTAGTTGTCCAGTGCAATCTAGGGGTTAACAAGAAAATAAGACTTTTATTTACATTAGCCTTTGGTTCATGGATTTAATTTATTGAATCAAATGATGTAGGGTGTTTGGGGAGGATATTTGTGTTTAATATTGAACACTTTAGTATCAAACATATCAATTTTCCACATTCATATTCTTTCCATTTATATTTGAAAATAAACCATGTACATATTATCTATGTATCAACACGCATATGACTGTGCATGCATGTTTGGATGTGTACCAAAAACATTAAATGTTTGTCAATAAGAGAGAGAGAGAGAGAGAGCAATTGAACCTGGAAAGTGCCTTTTCCTTTGTGGATATAAACTGCAAGGCTTCAGACCATGTAAACTCCGCATAGAATCCCAACCCAATGTCAACAAAAATATGGCGAGTATCTGGCCTGCCCATTTGACAAATGACTGTCAACTTCACCCTAAACAAGAGAAATCAAGTAATGACACATTCCCTACTTACACAATATTCTACAACTTGCAAGAAATATCTGCTCTTTATAATTATAATTAAAAATCATTACACAAAGAACCATGAGTTCAAAATTTGCAAGAAATTAAACATGCAAAACAATAATTGGAGTTTATGCTATTTCTGCAGGAAACAAGACAAATCAAGTAATGACACATTTCCTATAGACACAACATTATAGAACTGGCAAGAAACATCTGGTGTTTATAATTATACTTAAATCTATACAAAAAGAACCACGAGTTTAAAATTTTGCAGGAAATTCAACATGCAAAACAATACTTGGAGTGCATACTATTTCTACATGAACCAATATGGCTATTCAAATTTTGTCTGCTGCATAGATCACTGAATACTGGGAGAGATAACAAATACAGAGATTAGTTAGATTTTAAGTCATCACATTTGAAGGATTTTTGCATTGAAATTCGAAATTCATCCAAATTCAAAGCTTATTTGAATTAATTCGGCATAAATCAATGAATCTCGAGCCAACTTAAAATTCAAACTTAAATGTGAACTTCACAGGGGAATAAAATCAGTGGATTTGTTCAAATTCAACCCCGAAAATTCGGCAGAGAAAAAAAAATAAACCCTACGGGTCTAGTCAGCATGGTGTCTGTTCAGCATGTGATTTTAGATTTTCCTGCCATGGGTATTTCCTCTTCCAAGGTTGAGCCACCTGAGTCTCAACATCATTCCCATTGCTTAAAATTAGCACCAGCTCTTGATCACAAACATTTATACAATCGAATACCATGGTTTGCTGATATAGGGTTTGTTTGAATAAAATATTAGCACCAATTGTTAATCACAAGCCTTTGTACAATCGAATCAATATAGAGTTTGTTTTGAACAAAAAATTTTATACAATTGAATCAATGGTATTAGATATAGGGTTTATTTGACAAAAGAAGAGTTCATGTTGTTGATACCAGTAACCAAACCTTTATACAATCATCATTAACTCAAGTGAGGGGTAGACAGTTCCGTTTCCCCTTATTCAATAGGACAATATTCAAGATTCTTTGGGATTTTCTTCCTATCCAGAATCTTTCTTCAAGCTTTCTAGGCCTTGATTTTTGAAATTTACTTAATTTTTGCACATACCCCTCAAAAACCTACTTCAAGTTATTAAAATCTATCTATTCCAACATTTCCTAAGTCACATGTCAATTTTCAAATACCAGATCTGATTTGATTTTCCGAGCAATTTATTTTATACCCAGAAAAGATTTCACCCAATAAAATCTTTTTCTGAAACCGCTGAAAATAAATAAAATTCACAGCAAAAAATAAATGGAAAATCAGTCACAAAAACAACAGAAAATTATGCCCAACAAATTCTCTTCACTTTCTATTACTCGGGAAAATTAGGCCCTTCTTTAACAAGGAAATCAACCTACACAAAATACACAGAAAATACAGCAATGGAACTTGGCAACTCGGCACCCTCAGAAATTTGGCTTGGACATGTGCTTGTTGTTTTTCATAATTCAACCCACCTATAGCAACTTGAACTGCTCCCAAATATGGCATATGCCATAAACCTGCATGGCCTCCCCAAACTCATGGTCTGCTTGCTAGAACTCAACCTCACAAGTCTCGACCTCCACCACACAGCACACCCTTAGCCTCTTGCACAAACAAGTCTCGGCATTCCTCTTGTGCACTCAACCAGCAAACCTGTGCTCCAAAATTCCTATAGATGCACACTTTTCACCTCTCCTCAATCTTGAGTCTCTTACTCGCTTAAGGAAAATGCTCTACTAAGAATAATGTGTCTCCACCTCCCTCTTAGGTTTCTTTTATAATTTCTCATTAAGGTAGATCTCAAACCCTAGATGTTAGGTCCCTATAATACCAGTGTAAACCCTAATATTGTTATTATTGTGCTCCATAGAAGCCCACAATTGTTGTTGTGCCCTTACATTATTATCGTTATGTAGGCCCTAATTATAGTTTTACCCTTTAGATTCCTATATATACCAAGCAGGTCTTGTCATTTGAATCATCCAATAATTGTTCATTTATGTGATGTAGAAGAGGTGAGTCATCATATTATGCCAATTACAAATGCTTTTGGTGCTTTCAAGACGCTGAAATAATTATATGACTCACACTCTGAGCTAGAAGTTGTTCAATTGATGATCAAACTATTTAATTTAGAATTGAAGGATGATGATCCCCTTGCCTTAGCATCTGAAATAAGAACCATTATGCATGCCATAGAAGCCACTGGTGTTAAAATAGATGTTCCTTTCTCTGCTTTTTTCAAGGCATTGTATCACACTTATTCCCATTATCTTGAATCATTACAAACTAGTGACAAACTTTCATAGATTTCTTGTGACTCTCTTGTCGACAAGTTTTTGCTGAAAGAGAGAAAGCATTTGGGAAGAAGAAGACAGTTGTTCAGTCTCCTGAAGAAGTTGTATGGCTTGCACAAAAAGAGAAAAATCAGGGGCAAGATTCTTCTAGAAGAAGAGGTGGCCGAAGAGGACGAGGAAGAAAGAATTTTAGAGGCAGGCGGGCAAATTGTGAAAATTTCTGAATTTACTAAACAGAAACCCTACTATTAAATCTTGATTTACTTCTCCTACTTACATAAGTTATTAATCTGAAAAATTCAACATTAACATCGAAGTAAATAGAGTTAACAGCCTACACAAACAGATCAAGTACTGATAACATGCTCAAAGACAAAGTGACACACAAGAATTTTCTGGCAAATGTCCCCGGAAAAACCCAATGCGGGAAAACTAGTGTTGCTAGCTTCTGGAGGGTTTTTATTATTATACAGATTCTAAGTACAACAAATATGGGCACAAAACTGGTTAACCCGACAGAGATATATAAACGGAAGCAATACCTTTATCCCAGAGACAGAAAAATCTGTCTGATTCACACCCTCAAATGGGATTTACAGAACTCAGCCCCTTTCCGGCCGCTTAAAACCCCAGTGATGCTCTGAAGCCCTCTGCGTCAGCCTTCCTGGCCTGCGTCAGCCTCTATACTGCTCAGGAAGGGCCTGCGTCACCCTAGAAGGGGTTATGTTGCGCCTGCGATGCCCTAATTGGGCCTGCGTCAGCCCTCCTAGCCTCCTGTTGCCTCTGCGCTGCCCCTGCTCGGCTCTTGGCTGGACTGCGTAGCTGCTGCCTCTGCACTGCTCTAGATTGCTCCTTCTCTGCCCTCGTTGTACTCTTGGCCTGGGACTAGACCATCCCCCTCGCCAATACTGCCCCTCGCTGTAACTGAAACACTTCTGAAATTCTTAGCAAACCACACCCTAGAATCTCAGCTTAGCTTCAATGCTCTGCTAGTGTGTGTGTCCTCCAACTGACCCCAAGCCCTTCTCTTATACTTTTCTCATTGGAAAACCAACGGTCGTGATCTAATCTCTAATCGACGGCTAAGATTAGAAGTTGTTTGATCTGCGTCACTTAAGTCATTCTCATCACATGTTTAATTTAATTAACTTTAATCTTTTAATTTTCCTAAGTTAGACTTAGGGTCCTCATTAAAAATATTAATTGATTAAATATCTCTTAAACCTGATGGAATTTTTTCAAACGCTTTCTAGGTCTTGGAGATCTTACGTACTCTAGTCCCTCCACAAATTTTGGGAGCTAGAGCACATCCGATACTACCCCAACAACCCAAAACCTCAACATTCCCTCTTAGCGAGGAATGTGCTCTAGCAAAACACTTCACCTCGAAGTACTACTCTGATCTTTGGTGTCGGTCTCTGCACTGATACTTGGCCTCCTGCCCTTCATCACTGCACTGCTACTGCTCTCTGTACTGTCGCCCATGACTCTGCCACCGTCACTGCTACATCCGTACTACAGCTCCCTCTCAAATTGTTGCATCGCACTACCAACTGTTGCACTGCAACTCAGTTGCTGAGTGTAAGCAACTGAAGGACCATCACCCAATCTTTGACAGACAAGTCATTTGGGCTGCATCTCATCACTGAAGCTCCATTAGCTGCTGCTCTGCGTTGTCCTCCGGAGGCTACTGCATTGTTGTAGATCTGCACTGCATAAGCAGACCTCTTATGCGTTGTTGCTGCTGCATCTGCATTGCGTTGTCCTCCCAAAGCCTCTGCGCTGCTGCCCTCTACGCTGTTGTTGCATCTGCACTGCGTTGTCCTCCCAAAGCCTCTGCGCTGCAATAGCACTGCACTGCATAGGCAAGCCTCCTCTGCACTGCTACCACTTCATTGTTTTTGTATGTGCACTGCACTGCTCCCTCTCCAACGTGTCAGCTTCTGCCTCTGCTTCATCTATGATCCTATGAACCCACTGCTCCACTTGTCCTGCTACCATCTTAAGGCTCCCGTAGCTCGTATGTGATCCAACAGTTGGGCTATTCAAGGATCCCGCCACTACTTTGTAGCTGCGCTACAGATCAATATCGCCCCACTTTCGTGGTTCATGAGCGCTCATGGCTACGTCATCCTCGGAACCATCGTCTGCCATCGTCCACATCAATGATGTCTGATGCCATGGGGCATCGTTTGTATAGTATCGTTAACCCTACTCCCTTTTATTTCATGTCATTAAATAGTTTTATTTCACGCATTTATATTATGTCTTTTATATTTCAGTTTGTTAGAGTAGATTTTTCTATTCCAGTGAGATTTACTATGTATACATGATGATTTCGATTTGGAATGGATATCTATTTGATGGACATTTGTTTTCTTGCATGCAAGATTCTAGGGTTCTCACGTTACTTCATGAAAGCAACGTGTCCCCATATGGAGCCAAATGTTGCACACTTTTTGTCAAAGTTCAAGGAAGTAGATATGCGAACGATTTTTCAAGTGGTTGGATCATCTTTCAGCAATTATGTGTCATTGTAAACCCATTCTGCAAGTTTTGTAATGTAAATGATGCTAGTAAGACCATGAATGTATGCAACAACCTAGGTAAGCCTATTATTTTGGCGAGAGTTTCATCCTAGGAGGTTTTTCGTCTCACCAACTCATCTATGTTTCTAAACACGGATGGTTGGCAGAGTTTTTCCCTCCAACCTCGCCCCAAAGCTAGGGTGAAATTCTTCGTTAAAGTCTTAGGTAAGTCCTAGTGTTCTAGTCGAGTCTTATGTAAAAGTGATTTGGGAATAATTTAAGCTAATTAGCTAAATTATTTTATCACAAATCACTTGGTCTACTAGATCATATTGTGTCACAGGGTCTAAGCCGAATGAGTATTCCCCCTTTGAGGGTATTGTAAAAAAATATTATGTAAAAAAGATATATAATTTAAAGCATGATCCCTCATACTTAGACACCATGGATAAAATATTTGAGGGTGGAAAAAATATTAATCCCCTCTAGTGTCAATTAATTAATTTTTCTGGCAAAAATAAAATTAATCCTAATCCAGAAAATTAATTAATTAGAGTCAAAAATAATTTGATAAGAAAATTAAAATCTCCAAGTGGAAAAATTCGTGGCTCTTGAAAGAATTAACTTTTGGAGGTCCTCCACCAAGGAAATATTGGATATTTCAAGAAAAATTGGACCCTTGTACCTTGGTGGTTAAGTCAAAGTCAATTTTTTGAGGAAATTAGCTCAAAATAATTAATTTTGAGCTAATAAAAATGGAATTAAATGAGAAATTCGAAAAATCCTCAAAAAATAAAAATTCAACGACTAAGATTAAAAGATGATCAAATATTTATCAACGGCCCAGATTATTTTGACAAGGATCAAGCCAAATAGCCGTTATTTTTCCACTTGGAGAATTTATCTACATATAGAGAGTCATCTGTGTGTCAAAGCCATCTGATGTCTGGCTAAGAAATTGTTGCAAAAGCATTGATGTAACATTATTGTCCTGCTAGGAACGTTTATTTGAATCATAATAAAAACTTTGGGGTGCAATTCAAGGTGTTCAGTGTTTGTTGATTTGTGGTATGTGCTGGGTATGAGCTTTCCTATATCGTGTTGATTAATATTAAAATGTGTTTTTCATTAAATGGTGATAAAGTCATTCTATTGATAGATTTTGGGTTTATCTTAGATTATTTGATTCGCCATATGTCTAACAAATTTCTTGAGAAATATGTTGATTTATGGTAGCATCGGATGTGCTCTAGCAGTGTAACTTTGTACATAGGCTAAGACACATGGATTCCATAATACCGAGAAAGGATTTTGGAAAATTCCACTTAGATATGGTTTAATTAAATTAATTAATCGTTTTTTGAAACTAATTAAGTAAAGGGTATTAATTAAACCAAGTGTGAATCTTCTAGATAAAGTCATGGATCACCTCCGAGTTAATCCTAGCCCTTGATTATATTTTAACCTTGGCCATTGAAGGGTCAACGAAGGATTATAAGAAGGAGGGTGAGGGGCTTATGGAAAACACACATCAGAGGGAGAAAGAATCTAGAGATCGATTTCTTTAGTTGAAGGAAAAATCGAAGTGATTCTCGATTGCAAAGAGGGGAAGGGAAAACCTCCAAGAGGGAGAGTTTCTGAATAAGAAAGAGTAAAGGGATAGAAGAGAGAATGGAGCCACAACAGCAGCGCAGAGATAGCCAAGCAGCAGTTATGCTGGGCTAGCGCATAGCAACAGAGGGAGTTTCGATTTTGAGTTGGAGAGGCAGCTGAGGGTTCATCCAATATCCAGAGGGCATT
This sequence comes from Pinus albicaulis, assembly GCA_034641835.2. Taxonomy (NCBI): domain Eukaryota; kingdom Viridiplantae; phylum Streptophyta; class Pinopsida; order Pinales; family Pinaceae; genus Pinus; species Pinus albicaulis. The sequence goes on from CM076575.1 coordinate 36,338,075, forward strand.
TCTAGAAGGGAAGGAAACTCTTGTCTTATCCAGTAGTAAGCACCGACGCAATCACAACGAGCAGCAGCAGCAGTGACGCAGTGACAGCGTGGAGGACGCAGTCACTACGTAGAAATTACGCAGAGCCACTCAGTCTGGGTGCATGTCAGTGCCGGAACTTCATGGTGAAGTGAGAAGTGTCTCATTAGCCCATTCTCATCAGATTTCTTCAGGTAATTGGTTGATAATTACAATCACACATTTGTACTCAAAATTTCTGCATAATAAAGAAACCCTCATATCTGTTGCACCAGTTTTCCCAAGTTGAGTTTTTCCGGGGACAATTGTCCAAAAATAACGGTGTTTATGTGTGAATACTTGTGCTATTTCTTTCATGTTGTTTATTTATCGTGAAGTCTGCAGCATATTTTATTTTGATATTTAACACAGTAAAATGTTAAATAATTGTGTTGAGAATGCAATAGAAGAAATATAATCAGTAGCTGCAGTAGAATTCTACATTATTGAATTTTCACAAAATGTATATAGTGTTTGCAAGTTTCCCAGTCTTTGGTCTCCAAGTTCACACACTGTGGTCGTGAACCGACTTTGTTTGGACTCGAAATATTTATATGGTTGATTTAACTTTGCTAAGGCTATAGCGTGCATTAATTTTCCAAAGTATTATTAGCCATTTATCAAAGAAAAACTCCACAAAAAATTATTTCTCAAAATTTCTTTCAAGCAATGTATATTTGTAAATTTATTTTGTAAATTATTTTTGGGTATTATTTTTGCTAATTGGAGTTTTCAGGTTTTAAGATTTTTGTATATATCGGGGTTTTGGGCAATTGTAAATCTATTTGTGCGGGTCAGATCAAGTGGAGAAATTTGGAATAGAGCTAGATCTAGGCTCTTGAGGGTAAGATCTAGTCCCTGATTTAACTATTTTTGCAGGGCCAGCCATTGAAGAAATTGATCAAAATTGCAGATTTTAAGGAATTAAAATTTTTTGAAGTTGGGGTTTCGTGTTTCAGCCTTCCCGGGCTCGGATCCGACCTCTCCAAGGCCAGTGTTGGCCTCTGTCCCCCCTACGTCAACCTTTTTACCCTCTGAATCATCACTTTCAAGACTTTTAGGGCAGGTCGTAAGCCCTAGAGGCCTCGGCCTCCCTCCTTAGCCCCAGCGTTTGGGGTTTTAGGCCTTGAAGGGCCTAGACGTAGGCCTGAAAGGCCTCGGCCCCCCTCCTAAGCCCTAGACGGCTGCCTCAAAGGCTAGTCGTGTCCTTTTAGAACCCTAATATTCCTTCAGCCCCAGCGTCAAGCCCTTTAGGGCTTTCTCTTTCTCCTTTTCCCTTTGCTTTCCCTTCCTTGGCCTCTTTTGACCCTTTTTCAGCCTTCTTTGGCTTCTTTTCCTTAACCGTTGTCTTTCTTGAGCCTTTTCCTTAGCCTTTAGCCCTCTTCTAACCCTAATTTGACCCCTAGCCATTTCTGAAATTTTTTGGGACAAAATACTTGGTGGCTTTTGCAGAAATTTGGCTCAAAAAGTTTGATTTGCAAGTGGCAACTTCATTGCAAAATTGTGGCAAGTTTGGGCAGGGTGATCTTCAAGGCCTTTGGCTTAGGGTTTGCTCTCTAAACCCTAATTTCTCACTGTTTTATTACAACTGTAAATTCTGATTTATAAAAGTGACTTAAAAGCCTTGAGAAACACATTAAAATTTAAATTGGTCAAAATACTCTAAAATTGCATAATTCAATTTTTATATTAATTTGGCCAATTGGGCATTGAGGATCTAGCATAGATCTAAATTTTAGCTTGCTGGAAATTCTCTGCATAATTACTAAATCAGATCTCTAATTTTCTGAATCACACACCTAAAAGGGCTCAAAAAAAAAAAAATCAGTTTTGGCAATTTTTTCCAAGTTTTAGGCCAGATTTGGCACTTGTTGTACCATAAATAACCCGTTGATTTTCTGATCTATTTACTACTGTAACAAGTTTTCAGATCTGATATTTTATGAATATCATACTTTAAAGGCCCTAAAAAATCAGAATTTTCAGTTTCGCAAGCTAATCTCAAGTTTTGGGCATGTTTTGGTACTTGTTGTAACATTGATATATCATTGTTCACACATTTTTTTTACTGCTAAAATAAGTAAATCAGATCTGAAACTTTCTGAATACTACATCTTAAAGTGGGCTAAACTCATAATTTACATTAGGCAAAGTATTGGGCATCTCTTGGGTCTATATTGGTTTACTTACTGTTGTCCTAATTTCATCACAAGTGTCCCTTTTGTTTGATCGTAGACTATTGTGATCCATATTGATTATGAAATGTCTTTCGGATTAATCACATCATGAAGTTATGGTCAACGTTTCAAACCATCTAATGTGGATCATCCTCAGGACCACAGTGTCCTTTTTCATAGTAGTTTGTTGTTGCTAAGCTCTAATAATTGATTGTCTTGAGTTAGATTTGAGAATTCGTTAACTTGGCACTTCAAACACTAACATCTGAGTTCTAATCTTGTTGATGAATTAAGTCAATTTGGGCATTAGAGATCTATATGGCATTGTGATAAGAACATCTTCAGTAATCATTGTTGGCATCTTGTATTAATAATCATTGGAGGATAAGCGCTCTAAGTCCTTTAATTGATATCATTGGTTGAGCATCTTGTGGATTGATCTATTTTTGGCATTAAGTTAATTGGCACTTTCTTAATTAGGAAATTGCACATAACTTATTGAAGCTTAAGATAACCTCTAATTAAGAAACCTCACTCATCCATCTTGCATTTCATTCTAAGAGTAGTCGCATTAACAACTTACCTCCAAGCATAAGCTTGGTTGATATACTCTTGAGATACCCTTTTCTTGTTTATTTTGAGGGATTCAGCTTTCTTTAGTGGTTAAAACAATGACCTTCCAGTGGTCAGAGCCATAGTCTCTGCAGCGCCGAAGGCACTGAGTGGTTGGAACACAGGGGGAGGTATCGTTAATCAGGCCTTTGCCTACTTCTTATTGGCTTCCCTCCCACAACTTACTCCTAAGAATAATCTCAAAACAATTAAGGGGAAGGTTCAACTTAGATTAGGAATTTAACTTAAAATAAACAAGATCCTTCCATTTCACCTGGATCTTAGAATTTGCACTTAATACAAGTTAGTTCATCATCCAAGCGGTAGTTCTCCATCTGGTTACTTGGCTCTAATTTCTAATAAGCAAGAAGTTTTGACTCCATCAGGCACTGGTCTCAACATTAAATCTAATCAAAACATTAATCTTGCTAAATTTTACCACAATTTTACCAAGTAGCTAGGCCACTCAACTGTGTCTCCCGAACAAGTTGGTTCCCAACTTGTTTTCCATCACCTCATCTCCATAGGGACTACCCCCAATAGTTTTTTGTTGGGAGATAGCTAGAACGGAGTGGGCGGGGATCAGAGTGACAACCCATGCCCTGAGCGGTTGTTGCAGTGCCTGTACAATCTGAGCAACAACAAGTAGCAGTGGTGCGGCTGACATCTGATCTTTACCAACGCATCTTTGACAAGTTGGTCATTTACGAGCATAAGCATGTGCATCTTTGAATAAAGTGGGTCAATAATAACCATCATGTATTTCTTTATGCGCAATTGTGTCACCCGCAAAGTGTCCTCATGTTGGCCCATCGTGCAAATCTTTTAACACCTTCTATATGTCATGTGACTCTAGGAATCTCAACAGGACACCATCGTGGTGCTTTCTAGAAAGCATTCTATGAACGACCCGATAAGATAGATCTTTAAGGTGAATTTCCCTTTTTTGTTTATTCGATAAATGCTCGGACAAGGTGCCATGCTCTAAATATTGTCCGATATCTGAATAACAATACGTCGTCGAATTTGTCTCAGGAACTTTCTCAATGTTATACATTTCTATTTCCTGCTCCCATCCTAAAAGATCCTGTTCTACTGCAAGTTGATAGAGGCCACGACCCTTAATAGTATGAACTGGTTTGAATTCAAGATCATATTCTTGCAAACAGATCATCCAATTTTCCCTCTTCTCACCCAACTCTTATTGCACGAAAAGCATTCTGACTTCTGGATAAGGCACATAAATGATTGTGTGAGCTTTAAGAAGATAGGGCCTAAAGTGTTTAACTGCCTTATACATTACATAAGTGTGTTTATCAATGGCAAGGTAGTTCAATTCTGACCCCTGTGAGCCAACGCTCATAAATGAAATAGGTCGTTCATTTCCTTCATAATCATTTTGTGTCAAGACGGTCACAATGGATGAATCAAAAGCAAAAGTATAAAGCAAGAAATCTTTGTCATAATCAAGACTATATAGTGCAGGCGCATCAGCAATACCTTTCTTGATACCAACAAAAGCATCCTTCTCCCTTTTAACCCATTTGTAGATTGCATCTTTCTTAATCATCTCTTGCAATGGTTTCACGATCTAATCAGAGATGAACTTACGTAAGAAATTAATCTTCCCCAAGAAAGATTGCATAGCTTTCTTGTTTAATGGGAATGAGATTTGAGCTATAGTTTTGACCCTCTCTGGATACACCTCGATTCCACTCTTTGCAATGATTTGTCCTAAGAGAGTGCCTTTTGACACACCAAAGATGCTTTTCTTGGGATTAAGAGAAATCCAATACTTTCGAAATTGCTCAAATATCTGCTTTATATGATGCACAAGGTCTGATCTTCTTTCAGAAAACACAATCACGTCATCGAAATATACCACTACACTTTGACCAATCAGACCACGAAAAGCAATGTCTATTTCTCTTTGAAATGTAGTGCCAGCATTGAGAAGTCTGAATGGCATGCGCTTAAACGCAAAAATTCCCTATTTGGTTCTGAAAGTAGTTTTGAGTCGGTCTGGTTTTGCCACTAGCACTTGATTGTAACCAAAGAAACCATCTAGTAGCGAGAACATCTCGGACCTAGATATTGTTTGGAGGATCTATTCCATAGATGTTATAGTATAATTGTCTTTATCTGATGCTCCATTAAGATTATAAAAATCGACACATAACCTTATTTCACCAGACTTCTTTCTGACATGGACCAAATTCAAAACCCAAGTAGAATGTCTGACCTTAAAAATGATCTGAGCATCCAGCAACTTCCTTAATTCCTTTTGTATTAGGAACTCCAACGTTGGATGAACTTTCCTTAGCTTCTGTTGAAATGGTTTCACCCCTTCTTTGATGGGAATAACATGTTTGGAAATTTGAGTATCATATGTTTTCAAGTCATCATAAGTCCATGCAAAGACATCACGATATTGCTTGAAAAGATGAATGAATGCTCGTCATTCTTGCAGAGAACAGCACGTACCGAGGTTTACATATTTCGGATCTTTGTCAGTTCCTAAATTGACTTGCTCATGAGATAGCGTTGAACTCTGAGTCTTAGTATTGATTGGTCCTTTGAACCAGTGTTGCAGGTCGTAAAGTTTTTTAAGAGACACTACACCTTTAGGCATAATATTTCCTTTCATTGTATCAGTAGCTTCCTGCAAAACTCTATCATGCTCATCTTCTTCGATAGCCACATCCTTGAATACATCGGCATTAACCATAAAATGCAGTATTTGTTGGTCGTCGTTGAAAACACGAAAATTAGTCGTATTATTAGGTACAGATGGTTTATATATAATTTCTATAGAAAAAGCATTTTTCAAAGGCAACATTCTAGCGACTGCATTAGCTAATGTGTCTGTTGCGACATTTCTAATTCTAGGAACATAAATAATATTAATAGCTTTAAAATGATTAATCAAACGCCATAGCTACTGTTGGTAGTTTTCTAAACTTGGCAAAACAAAGTGGATAGTATTTCGTACCTGGCGAGTACCCACTTCTGAATCACCAATTACCTTGAACATTTCTACCTCCAGGTCGATAGCTTTCTTTAAACCAAGAACAAGTGCTTCATATCCAGCAATATTGTTCATGCACTTGAACTCCAAACGACATGAAAGGATGATTTCTTGTTATGTGGGTCAATGAGAATGCAACCAGCTCCAGAGCCATCCTAAGTTTTTGAACCATCAAAGTACAAAGTTCAAATATTATTAGCTACTAAATTGGTTCCTACTCTATTATTACTATGTACATCTATAGTACAAGATTCATTAGAACCAGTTGTAGTACAAGGAAGGAACTCCAACTGTGTTTATGATGAGACGGGTGATGGTTATGCTTGGTAACACTCGTGATCGATTTCCAAGAAACAATTTCTAAAGATTATGTTTGCAAAGCCAACAGGCCCATTATGACCTTCAAGTGGTGTCATAGTGTATTTCACAATGTATAAATGTGACCAACCTGTTGCAAAGTATCCTTTTCACTTACTAGATAAGTTTTTGCTTAAGAGTAAGCCATAGCCTTCAAGGATATCCACAATTACAATATTTATGCATTGGTGTACCCTATAGTCTTTTGACAAACGGATAATAACATTCTTGAGTTCACCAATGGCCCGTACAAGTGATCCATGCAACTGAATTATTTGTGCATCTGTTTTATCCCATTTAGCATTAATTTTCTTAGCAACTAATAATGGCATTACATTGGCAGATGCACCAGCATCGAGCAAACAATTGTGATTAAAGATTTCAAGCGTTAACAAAAATGGCGGGCAGAGAGGATTAATATCTAAATTAACAGCGTTAACTACAGATTCGAGAGTTCCAAGAGACTTAACACACACCATTTGAGATGTAGAAGCTTTATCACTTGAGGGCGGTTGTGAAGAGAATGCTTGGACAACCAATTCACGTTGGCCTGTTATCTTTGTGAGGTCAACAATTGAAATATTTGCACACGCTCTTTTCATATCCTCAATGATGTTATAGTCAATGGTTTCACTTCTAACAGGCTGTGTTGAAGTATCTCTAAGCGTAGATCTATTTGAAGCTTCCAAAGTGATAGTCTTGTTCTTACTACTGGTGGAAGTATTCTTAGAAGCAATAGCATTTCTAGATTTGTTTTGTCCATTATGAGCAGGATTGGTTGGTGGTGAGATTCTTCTTTACAATTTCCTTTTCAGCTCTTGTCTCGATACTTCTTGTTCAGAAACTAGCCCTTTACTCCTCAAATTATAACGACCAATTTGTTGTTGGGGGGAAATCACTTTCAGGTGATCTTTCAACACTTTTATTAGCCGCATTAAGAAAGAAATCGAAAGTATTAATTGAGTGTCCAATAACTGTACTTTCTTCAGTCGCGGTCGACTCATTTGTTTCATCTGCCTGGTTAGACTCTTCATTAGCTAGTAGAGTATCAACTATATGGGTTGCCATGGCAGTCATGTTTTGTTTCCATTGCGGGCAATTTTTCTCTAAATGCCATTCCTGATGGAAGGTGTAGTAGTTGTCCATGCTCATGCTTTCAACATTTAGCACCACATTTTAGCCTTGGGCAGATTTAGCCAGATGATTATTGTTATTTCTCCTTAGAAAGGAAAGCTTGGAAGGCTTTCTACTGATAGATGTCTCGCTTGACATTCTCTTTAATACTGATATCTCATCTGTGAGTGACTTCAAAGTTTTAGTCAAGCTTTCAATATCAACAAAATTATTTTCTTTAGCCTTATTTCAAGAGGCTTGAGACTTCTTACCAGTGTCTTTGGAGTCTTTAGATTCTTCATCATCGATAATAGCTCCAATGGCACAAAAGTCCTTTTCTACGGCAATAGCCTCTGCAAAGTTTAACGGCAGTGTCTCCTTTGTAGCTCTCTTAACAAAAATTGAAATGTTCGTTGGCAAGGTAGATGTGTAGTAATAGAATCGTGAGGTTGCATATTTGGGGGAAACTTATTCAAAATCCAATTGAATTTCTAATTAAATCCTTTAACTTTCTCCTTTTCCCCCATCTTAATATTTTCGAGCTCTTTTAACAGCATGGTGGGAGTTTTGTCATCAACGAACTTTTCTAGAAACAATTTCTTAAGCTCCGTCCAGAAGTGGATTGAATTAATAGGCACACTACGGTACCATATTGTTGCTCTCCCTTCTAAAGTGAAAGGAGAGATTCTACAAACAACATTGTCAAACCATACCTCTAACATCTGCAAGTGTATATAGAAATCATCAATATGGTCCTCTGCCTTAGTTTTCATGTTAGGATCAAATTTTGATAATAGCTTCTTTGGATGTCTGGGCGTTTTATGAAGGTTATCTGGAAGAGTGAGTGGCTCTTGGGCCATCCAATCCAAGTCTTGATCAGCCATGTTTTCGTCTTCCTATTCTTCCTCCTTTTCTGAATCTGATGAGCCTTCTCCTTCACCGTTTAAACCATCGTTAAATTCAAAATCAGCACCTAGTTGTTCTTCGTCGAAAAGAATGAGATCTTCCTCGTATTCTTCGTTAATAGGTGGAAGTTGCTCTTGTTGGATTGTCTCTTCTGAAGAGTCTACTAATTCCTCAAGAATGGCAAAAACCAAATCTTCCACTAATGTAACCAATACACTGGAACGAGTTGTTTCTTTCTTCTTGGGGTGATGAGGGAGTTTATGTGCAACAGGAAGTAAACCGATAACTTTCGCAAACCGACAAGTAATAGGTTGAATTTCCCGGAGTTGTTGGTAAGTAATTGTTGAGATTTTGAGTAGCATCGGATGTGCTCTAGCTCCGAAACTTTGTGGAGGGGCTAGAACACATGAGATCTCCAAGACCTAGAAATCGTTTGGAGAAATTCCACCCGGTGTGAAAGTTATTCAATAAAATAATTATTTTAATGGAGACCCTAAGTCTAACTTGGGAATTAATTTAAACATGTGGGTGAGAATGTTCTAAGTGATGTGGATCAAGTATTTTCTAATCTTAGTCATCGATTAGAGATTAGATCACGATCGTTGATTGTTCAACGAGAAAAGTATTAAAGGAAGACTTGGGGTCAATTGGAGAAGACACGCAGAGTGGTAGCACTTGAGCTAAGTCGAAACTTTGGGGCGCGGTTTACTGAGAATTTTCGAGCGAGCTTGCAGTGCTGGTGAGGGGCAAATTGGCGAGGGATTATTTTGGTCTGAGGCCGAGAATATTAAGGCGGAGAAGCAGATACATACCAGGCAACGCATAGACCAGCAGGAAGGATGTAGCCCAGCTAGGCTCATGCAGAGGCAGCGCAGAGACTGACTGCGCCTTCATGGTGACGCAGCGGCATCGTTGAGCCCAGAAGGGTGACGCGGGGGCAACCTGTGTTGCGCAGTGGCTACGCTGGGCAGGACAAGCTAACACAGAGGCTGGAGGAGCAGTGTTGGGGTAACAGTGGGCCAGAAAGGGCTCCTATTTAGTGTTTAATGAGGAGTGCTTCCTCGGCTGAATCAACCATATTTTTCGTCTCCGAGTGACAGGTACATCTGCCGTGAATTCTCTGTTGCGCAAACCATTACTGGTGCCCTTGATTGTATTTAGATATTATGCTTAATAAACAAACCCTCTAAGTGTTGTTGCATCAGTTTTCCCGCATTGGATTTTTCTGGGGACATTGTCCAAAAAATATTGTGTCCTTTGTCAAGTGTGCGTTATGCTTCAGTAAATGATCTGTATGTATGTGTAGGCTGCAGTTGTGTTTACTTTGATATTTTACTGAATATTTCAGAAAATAACTTGTTAATTAAATCAAACAAGGAGGAGAAGTAAATCAAGATACTGCAGTAGGTTTTCTATACTCAGAAATTATCACATGGTATCAGAGCGATTGCAGATCAAGTTGAAGCCATCACCATAGGGCTGAAAATTTTTTGCTGCAAGAGGCCAGTTGAAGTTGCACAAATTTAGAAAGAGGCAGCACAGCACCAGAGGGACAGCACAGACACCCTGCAAGGGTGACACAGAGCTGACGCAGACCCAAAAGGGTGACACAGAGCCTGTCAAGCTCACGCTGAGCTGATGCAAGCCCAAGAGGGTGACGCAGTCCCAGAGGGAGTGATGTTGTGTCGGTTGTCGTGGCTGGAAGTGTAGTTTTTTGATCTTCGAAGTTGTTGGTGGGGCATTGTTTCTGCCAGTGTGGAACAGTGCCTAGCAGGGTTGACAAAGTAAGGGGAAATAGTTCCTCAGCAGATTTTCTAACCAAAAATCTGAGATCCGATCAAGTGGAGTGATCCTAGAGAGCTGATTCGACAGAATTGGTGAAGGATTTTTGGGAGGGAAATCATTTGTCAGAGGGAGCATATTCTCTATAGGGATTCTATCACCAAGAAACCCAGATCCGGTTTTTTTGTTGAGTGTAGTAGCAATAGAAGGGAGAAGAGCACTTGCTTCGACAGTTTGAGCAGAGATGGCCCCGTATGGACTGAGAGATCAAGATAGGTTAGACGGTGTGTCTAACTTTTCTATCTGGAAAGCCAGAATCCTGAAAGTCCTTAATGAATATGGCATCAAAGACAATGACGAGAAGGTCCTGGCTATGCCGACCAATGTTGATCCTCTACAAAAGTTTAATGAAAATCAGGCGCGAGCTAAACACTTGATCATGGATGGAGTGAAAGATCACATGGTTTGGCATATTGCCGAGAAGATGGCAAACAAGGTGTGGACGGCATAACCATGTTGTATCAAGGTAGCTCCCTCCAGAGGAAGATGCTTCTGGAGAATCAGATGTGGTTGTTCCAGATGCATAAGGGAGAGGAGATCGATCCTTTCCTCTTTAGATTGCAGACTATCCGAGACCAGTTGATTGCCATGGGGGCAACTCCTGATGATGGACTGATGGTGAGAACTGCCTTGAATGCAGTCATCGATGATTGGGAGACCTTTGTCCAAGGTATCTTGGGCAAAGCACAACTTCCAAAATGCGGGGCCATGTGGGCAATCCTTCGACAAGAGGAGATCAAGAGAATAACCAAGAGGGAATTCAACAGCGAAAGAGTCAAGATTAAGAAAGAGAAGGAGGAAGAAGCAGCCCTAGCATCTAAGGGACAAAGGCAACAAGGGAAGAAGGACCTATCCAAGGTCTGGTGCTTCAAATGTGGCGAATTGGGACACTTCGCTAATACTTGTCCTAAGAAAAAGGGCAAGGAAGATTCGGATTCCAAAGCAACAATAGCGAAAGGGGATGACGGCGGCAATGATGATGTGGCCATGAGTGCTCATGTACTCGAGAGAACAGGTGGGGCAACATAGATCTGTAGATTGAGCTACAGATGGTGACAGCAAGATCCTTGAGGTGCCCAAACTCTTGGATCACATACGAGCTACGAGAGCCATTAAAGATAGTAGAAGGATGACTGGAGTCAATGGCTGCAGAGGATCATGGAAAGGCACAAGGCAATGCTTGAACGTTGAAGATTGAAGCAGTGCAGTGCAGTGGAAGCAGCAGCGCAGAGTCTGATGGGACTTCAGCAGCGCAGAGGAGCAGTGCTTACACAGTGTAGAGCAGCGACAGCACAAAGGAGCAGTGCTTACACAATGCAAAGCAGCAGCAGCACAGAGGCTCTAGAGAGATAGCACAAAGCAGCAACAGAGGGTGCTTCAGTGATGAGATGCAACCAGACTGACTTGTTTGTCAGTTGTTGGGTGAGGTCCTTCAGTTGCTTACTTCTCGGCAACTGAGTTGCAGTGAAGCAATTAGCAGTGGGAGTGTTATAGGCAGCATGATGCAACAATTTAAGGAGGAGTTGCAGTACAAAATGGAGGGCAGTAGGCCAAGCATCAGCAGCGTAGGGGACCGATGCCAGAGATCAGAGTAACGCTTCTGGAGTGAAGTGTTGTTAGAGCACATTCCTCGCTAAGAGGGAGTGTTGATATTTTGGGTAGCATTGGATGTTTTCTACCTCTGAAACTTTCTAGAGGGGCTAGAACACGTGAGATATCCAAGACCCAAAAATCGTTTGGAGAAATTCCACCTTGTGTGAAAGTTATTCAATAAATTAATTATTTTAATGGAGACCCTAAGTCTAACTTAGGGAATAAAATAAGTAAAGGGAATTAATTTAAACATGTGGATGAGAATGTTCTAAGTGACGTGGATCAATTCTTTTCTAACCTTAGCCATAGATTAGAGATTAGATCACAGTCGTTGATTGTTCAACCAGAAAAGTATTAAAGGAAGGCTTGGGGTTAGTTGGAGAAGACACACAGAGCGGTAGCACTTGAGCTAGGTCGAAATTCTGGGGGGCGGTTTGCTGAGAATTTTCGAGTGAGCTTGCAGTGTTGGTGAGGGGCAGCTCAGTGAGAGATCATTCTAATCTGAGGTCAAGAATACTAATGCAGCTTCGAGAGGGATGCAACCTAGCCAGGCTCATGCAGAGGCAGTGTAGAGGCAGTGCAGAGACAGTGCTGAGCCCAGAAGGGTGACGCAGGGGCAGCCTATGTTGAGCAATGGCTACGCCGGGCAGGAGAAGCTGACGCAAAGGCTGGAGGAGTAGTGTTAGAGTTCCAGTGGGCCGGAAAGGGCTCGTATTTAGTGTTTTCAGAGGAGTGCTTCCTCATCTGAATCAGCGATATTTTCTGTCTCTGAGTGATAGGTACATCTATCGTGAATTCTCTGTTGGGCAAACCATTACTGGCACCCTTGATTGTATTCAAACATTCTGCTTAATAAACAAACCCTCTAAGAGTTACTACATCGGTTTTCTCGCATTGGGTTTTTCCGGGGACATTGTCCAAAAAATAGTGTGTCCTTTGTCATGTGTGTGGTATGCTTCAGTAAATGATCTGTATGTATGTGTAGGCTGTAGTTGTGTTTACTTTGATATTTTACTGAATATTTCAAAAGTAACTTGTTAATTAAATCAAAAAAGTGGGAGAAGTAAATCAAGATACTGCAGTAGGGTTTCTATATTCAGAAATTTTCACAGTAATTTTGTAAGCTAACTCTGGACCAGGTTGACAAGACCCTTTTACCTCAGGAATAGGAATCAGAGTGGAACTCGAAATATCATTGCTTTGTCCAAAAGATGAATGATTGAGGTATGATAAGTTATCAGCCATAAAAAGTTGGCTTCCCTCGTAGCGCGAGAATGTTGACAGTGTTGGAACCCAACAACATACAGGGCATCTCCCCAATATGAGGTCCCAATTAGACCTCACACCATTTGGTGTAGAAGTCCAATCTGGTTATATGGCCTGGATGCCATTAAAGATTTGTCTTGTTTTAAACAATCAGCATGAGAGAGTAGTGCGCATGTGCTTCTGAATGAGCAAGAAAGTATGCCTTGTGAAATTTTTAATTGTCGATGTATCAAGGTTCTTTAACTGCAAGGAAGAAAAAAGTGAGTCTCTAAAAGAAAAGTAATAATACTAATCAAGTAAAGACACACGCGGATAACAAGGACGAATAATTAAACATCAAGCAAAATAGTTCACATAGATGCAACAATCATTAAAACATCACAACACATTCTCAACAAGTTAAGCACCAAAGCCACCGAAATAATTCAATTTCTTTAGTACATGTGAAAGTCAACATAAATCGCAAACATTAAAAGAGTAGCCTCAAAACATCCACGATCTATGCATGAAAATGTGTTGGACGAAGGTTTCAAGTATTAAGAAAAGTTCCAATATACATAGGTACAATGAACAACATTAGCTCCAATAGTGGAGCGTTAGAGCCACTTCTCGTTCCCTAAAAGTACTATATCTATCTCTTTAATGCCTTGTGGGAGAAGCCAAGGTAAAAAGTCCTTTGCTTGAATAATGAGGCTCCTTTTATAACTTGAGGCATGACGTTTCATATCCTCATGACTCTTGAATTTTGAGATTCTAATGACATTTGGAATTCTATAACTCTTAAACTTACAAATGCCTTTTGGAATTACATATGACTCTTGGAATTACATGTCTTTTAGACTTCTTCACATGGCTCTTTTGTCCATACAGGACTCTTGGACTTCTACTTCTTTGTTTTTACAATAATTACATAATCACATCATGATTTCCACATCATCATGTGGTGAGGTCATGACAAGTCACTATCATTGATGACTTGGGCTTGTAATGACTGATGACATGGACTTTCTTTGATAGGAGTCAAGGTTGCCACGTATGTCTTTGATCTTGCATGTAGCTTCCATGTTGTTGATGTCTTCACCCTCCAAAGGGTCTTTTTTATGTACAAATTATTAATTATTATTAAATGTAATTGTCTTAGGGTTTATATTTAAGGCTATATTTAAGCCTTGGTCTCTCCCATTTGTAAAGCATCTCATCTTTTTATCAATAATATATACATATTTCTGTTATCTATGAGTTTTTATACTCCATTTTGTATCAGAGCTTATCGCTCCTCGGACCTTGTTGATCGATCTGTTCCGTCATTAATGCACCACGCCTACTAACGTCACCACAGGAAGTCGTCGATTCCAAATAAGTCGTGACCTTGGAAATCGTTGCGTACAGCGTGACCCGACTGAGAAATCGTGGTTGTGGGTTTTGAATCACGATTTCGAAATTAAGTCGTTGTCTGCTACCCTCACTCCGATGTCCCTTCTGCTATCCTCGTCCTCTTGTCCTGCCGTCCATCTCTGCCAGCACTCTCGTTGACTGCTAGCCCCATCTCCCATGCCGCCAACCAACCTTGTCCATGTCGTTGCCCCTATCACCCCTGTCACCATTCACTTTCCACCGCCCCTTTCTTCTTTCCGCACGGGCCGTCTCCCCCATCTTCCGCCAACCCTGCGTTCCCTGTTCCACCTTCACCATTCCATTCACTGTCGACTCCGCCACCTCGTCAGTCATACCATCTCTTATAACTGCCGCCACATTGACTCATTTCTTCTTAACGTCAACCATTCCAGTATTTAATAGATACGGTGGACGGCTGCGTAATTCTATGTCAATCAGCATAAATACCAATTGGACGGTTGTGTAAGTATACATTTTTGTTGGATACGATTACGATTTTTTTTTAAAACTGTCGGTTTGTAAAAATACAGCGACGTGTATTTTTTTTAGCATACGAGTGTTTTTTTTTTTTTTAAGGTTGATGGATAGTTATATAATATATATATTATATAATTATTAATTGTAATTTATAATATATATCTATTTATAATTTATATAATAATTATATAGTAAAAAATTAATAATAATAATAATTATTATTATTATTATTATTTTAAAAAAAAAATAGGATTAAATTAAGTAAAAGAGTAAGTTGGATAAGTATACTCCACCTCATACACGCTCAATGGCTGCATCAATGTCGATGGTCGATTTCAACAAAAATTTGATTGATCTTGAGAGTAAGATCACTAATCATTCTGATGACTTCACCAAAAAATTAGTCGATCTCGAGAACAAGGTTACGAGACATTCCAGCAATATCAAAAAACTTCAAGACACGACAAATCGAATAGAAAGACAAATTGGGCAAAACCATAGCGAGTCCACAGACAATCATAATAAAGCAATGCTGGTGCTAACTGCTATTTGTGACAAGATGAAGCTGACGCAAGAAAAAATATTCTAGAATATTGAACATGATCAACAAAACAATTTAGCAGATTCAGGGTATTCAGCAGATCATCCTGAAAAAAACGATTCTCCCAAAACATCATCCCCGCACGAAGATAGTAATGCAAATTTTCAAAACAAGTAGCTCTGGAATGCATTCACTAATCAATACCCCTTTTTCGCTCCACCATTAGCAGCATATCAACGAAGAGCAAAAATCGAGCTACCCAAGTTCGATGGTAACAAAAAAATCAGCATTGCATGGCTTAATAAAGCCGAAGAATATTTTGAGATTTATGACATTGACAGTGATGACGAAAAAATTAAGCAAGCTTCCATGAAAATGGAAGGAGAAGCATATAATTGGTATATGTGGTGGAAAAAGACGACACTCTCTATTAGTTGGAGAAAATTTAAGGATGCATTCTTTAAAAGATTCCAAGGTATCAAGGAAGAAGAGTTCTTTTCAACACTCATCAAATTACGTCAAAAAGGAGATGTGGATCAGTACACTCGAGATTGGGAGACCTTAGCGACACGAGTACCTAGATTATCAGAATCTCCTCTAGTCCAATCTTTCATTTCAGGACTTAAAACCCACATAACAGTAGAGCTCGAGCTTCAAGACATTACATCAATAGACGTAGCAAGACAAAAAGCAAAAGCTGCTGAAAAGAAATTCGAAAAGTTATTTTGGTCAAAACCGGAAAGAGTATATTCGAGACGAAGATTTCCTCAATCTGCAAATATAGATAACACAAAATATGTCCCACCACATCTTCGTGAAGGAGAGAAATCTAATGTGGAAATACAAAGGATGAGAGAGGGCAAGTGCAAACGTTGTGGCGAAAAGTGGGGTCCTAAGCATAGGTGTGCTAAAGGAAAAGAGACAAAGAATCTGTATAACTGTGAAGCAACTAGTGACTCTAACAGTGATGAATCAGATGTAGAAGGAATGGAAGAGACCCCAAAGTTCTCTCCAGAACTAGATGACGAAAGCATTCTGCAAGTGTCATTATCAGCTATGACAGGTATATCACAACCTCAGACACTAAAATTAAAAGGACATATTAAGAAGAACAACGTAATGGTTCTTATCAACACCGGCAGCACCCACAATTTTTTAGATTCAACCATGGCCAAAAGACTCAACATCTTTTCGTTTCCCATGCCCAATTTGAAGTGATGGTGGCCGATGGTAAGAAGATTGAGAAGGTAGGGAAATGCCATAAGGTCAAATTGCAGATTCAAGACTTTAATTTAGAATCTCCATTCTACACCATACCATTAGGAGGAGTAGATGTGGTCTTAGGAATCCAATGGCTACAAACCTTAGGCACTTACTCTGCCAACCATCAAAAGCAATTTGTAAGCTTTAAATGGGAAGGGCAGAAGCACAAGTTATATGGATCCCAAGCACTAGAAAATCAAATCGTGTCGTCATCCCAGATGATGAAAATGATTCGAAAAGGAGCGCCAGCCTATATCGTACAATGTCACCAGTAAGAAATGTTATCAGCAAAAATGATCAGTGAAGGATCACCAGAAGTACAAGGGCTAATTCAGAAGCACGGAAAAGTATTCCAAGACCTTCCCATGAAAATGCCTCCTAATAGGGAAATTGAACATACAATAGAAGTCAAAGCAGGATCAGACCCTGTCAACATCACGCCGTATCGCTATCCGCATCATCAAAAGACTGAAATTGAGAAGATAATCCAAGATCTTTTAAAATGTGGGGTCATCTCAAAAAGCAAGAGTCCGTATGTTGCTCCAGTTATATTGGTAAGAAAGAAGGATGGATCGTTTCAGTTATGCATTGACTACAAAGGATTAAATAAAATAACAATTAAAAATAAGTTTCCAATTCACTTTATCGATGAAATGTTGGATGAACAACATGGCGCAAAATACTTCTCAAAATTAGACTTAAGGTCGGGCTATTACCAGATCAGAATCAGGTTGAAATACATACCAAAAACTACGTTCCAAACACATGAAGGTCACTACGAGTTTAAAGTAATGCCCTTTGTGTTAATAAATGCACCAGCTACGTTCCAAGCTACTATGAACAAATTATTTTGTCCATATGTTAGGAAATTTGTACAAGTATTTTTTTATGATATTTTAATTTACAGTAAAGCTTGGAAGGAGCACCTACAGCATTTGGATAAAGTTCTTACGCTATTGGAAGAGCATCAGTTTTATGCTAAGAAATCCAAATGCACCTTTGGAAAAGAAGAAGTAGAATATCTTGGACATATAATATCCCATGAAGGAGTAAAAGTGGACCCTACTAAAATCAAGGCTATAAAGGAATGGACTAAACCAATTAGTAAATCCAAGCTAAGAGAGTTCTTAGGGTTAATAGGATACTACCGAAGATTTATTAAAAACTATGCGCACAGAACTGCACCTCTTACAAATCTTTTAAAGAAGAATTTGTTCCAATGGAATGAGGAAGCAGGAAGGTGTTTCGAAGAATTGAAGGAAGTGACGTCTAATGCCACGGTATTGGCAACTCCCAATTTCTCTAAACCATTATCATCGAGTGTGATGCCTCTGGATTCGGTATAGGTGCAGTATTAATGAAAGAAGGGCATCCAATAGCTTTTGAAAGCAGGAAGTTCAATAAACGAGAGTGTCTTAAATCCACATACAACAAGGAAATGCCCGCGATTATGCACACATTGGCCAAGTGGAGACAATATCTGTTGGGGATTAAGTTCTCCATCCGAACAGATCATAACAGTCTTCAGCGCCTCCTCCAACAAAAAACACTTTCTGAAGAACAACAAAGTGGATTGAAAAAATTGCTGCCTTCGACATGAAGATACTACATAAAAGGGGAAAAGACAATGTCGTAGCAGATGCCCTGTCTAGGAAGGACAAAGAACCAACACTACTTGCAGTCTCGATTGTTGTTCCTGAATGGCTTAATGAGATCCGAAGTGAGTACGCCAAAGATCCAGAAATAACTGCTATAATCAATAATATCCCAGGAAACTCAAAATTTGAATGGAAAAACGATATCTTATGGTACAAGGGAAGAATCTATCTAAATTCAAATTCCAAGTTTATATCAAAGATTCTCAAGGAGTCACATGATTCCCTGTCATCCGGGCATGTAGGATTTTTTAAAACTTACTACAATGCACGTCAATCATTCTTTTGGAAAGGTATGAGTCACGATATTCAGAAATATGTAGCAGAATGTGACAAATGTCAAAGAAATAAAAATGAAAATATTATGACACCTGGATTACTTCACCCCTTAAACATTCTGAATCAGAAATGGGAAGAAATATCAATGGATTTTATTGAAGTATCACCTATATCTGATGGAAAGGATAAGATCTTCGTAGTAGTAGACAGACTCACTAAATATGCTCACTTTATTGCTATAAAGAAAACAGACTCAGCAAAGCAAATCACTGAGATATTTTGCAAACATATTTATAAGCTACACGGGTTTCCAAAAGTCATTGTGAGCGATAGAGATGCCAAATTTAAGGGTAATTTTTGGAAGGAATTATTCAGCCATATAGGAACCTACCTAAACATGAGTTCCGCTTACCACCCGCAAACCGATGGACAAACAGAGGTTGTCAATAAATGTTTGGAAGCTTATCTATGTTGTTACGCTACAGAAAAACAAAATAAGTGGGTTCATTGGTTGCATCTCGCTGAATGGTGGTATAATTCTACTTACCATACATCGACAAAAATGACTCCATTCCAAGCTTTGTATGGATACGAGCCACCGAAATGGAAAGATCTAGTTTCAGTCCAGACAAATCTACTAGCGGTTAGAAACCAAATAGAAGAAAACCAAAAAGTCGTCCAGAACCTAAAAGAAAATCTAAATAATGCACGAAACCATATGAAGCAGCAGGCTGACCGCAATAGAACTGAGAGATCATTTGAAGTTGGAGAATGGATATTTGTCAAGCTCCAACCATACAAGCAGTTGTCCCTAAAACAAAAAGGGAAACATAAGTTAGCACCAAAGTTCTATGGACCGTATCAAATCAACAAAAAGATCAACCAAGTCACTTATAGCTTAAAACTTCCAAATAAAAGTCGTGTTCTCAACGTCTTCCATGTATCCTACCTAAAAAGGGCACTTGGTGACCATCAGTCAACACAAACAACACTTCCATTTTTAGATGATGTAGGCAAGGTCATTTTAGAGCTAGAAGGTATCATATGCACTAGAGAAAAGAAGCTCCGATCTCGTGTAATCACAGAATACTTAATCAAGTGGAAGGATTTACCGGAAGAAGACACCTCTTGGGAGACCGAAGCATTTCGTCAACAACATCAATCGTTACGTATGCTTTGAGGACAAAGCATCTTTTGAGAGGAAGGTAATGTTATGTACAAATTATTAGTTATTATGAAATGTAATTTTCTTAGGGTTTATTAGGCAAAAGGGCATGATCACCAAGAGACACCAGAAGGCTGTATTTAAGCCTTGGTCTCTCCCCTTTGTAAAGCATCTCATCTTTTTATCAATAATATATACATATTTATGTTATCTCTGAGTTTTTATACTCCAGTCTTTGATATGGATTCCTTCGGGTTGCTTCAATCATCAGGATTTCAATGTGTTCTTCGTTCTTGAATGCTTCCTTTCACTGCCCTCTCTGCCCTATCTCTTCATGCATCATCGCCATGTTGTTCTTGGAATACATGCAATTGCAATCACTCATGGCAGGAAAAGATCAGCCTGAAAAATCTCCTACCCTAACATGTTTCATGCAAATTTTTTGTTCATGACTTAACAGTGCGCTCGGGAAGAGGAAGGGGACTTTTGGGCGCAAGGGCGCACTGCCAAAGGCTGAAGAGATGATGCTTTAAGGGAGGTTGCAAGGCGCAGGTCCGAAGGACGAAGGAATAGCATTCCGAATTTCCAAGTTCGTTGTGCACTAAAGAGATCAAAGAAGGGCGCAAGGTGCGCTGCAGAAGGACAAAGGGATGAGCTTCAGCCTTCCCAAGTGTGCCATGCACTCAATAGGGAGGAAAGCTTTCTTAAGGGCGCAATTCGGAAGATTGGGACTCCTTCGTTGTTGGCGGGCGCAGGGCGCACTCCTGAACAGCGAAGGAGTCCCAATCAAGGGGCGCAGGGTGCACTTCCGAACAACGAATGAGTCCCAATCAAGTCTTAAGAGTGCGCCATGCACACCTAGCCTTAATGAGTTAACTTGTGCAACCAAAATTTGTGTAAGTTTGCAAGATAGAACCAGGGGCGAACACAATGAGTTTAGACACGGAATCAAGTGCGACACATACCAACTCATCAATAAGACTTAGACAGGCTTGAACATTGAGGAATACATATCAAAACGCCAATTTACAAACACTTCGTAAGTACAAAAAACAAAGTGTGTGTGACTGCGACCAAAATTGTCGTTTTACAACAAACAAAGGTGTTATAACCATAAGTGCACTAGAGATGTTCTTGTTGAGATTTTGTGTATTGGGGTAGCATCGGATGTGCTCTAGCTCCCAAAATTTGTGGAGGGACTAGAGTACACCTGATCTACAAGACCCAGAAAGGGATTTGGGAAATTTCATCTGGTTTGGGAGATATTTAATTAATTAATTATTTTAATGTTAATTAAATTAAACATGTGATGAAATTGTCTTAAGTCACACGGAACAAGCTTTCTTTTAATCTTAGCCATTGATTCAAGATCTGATTATGGTCGTTGGTTTCCCAACGAGAAAAGTATAAAGGCAAGGCTTGGGGTCATTTGTAAACACACATAGGCAAAGTACTGAAGCTAAGCTGAGATTCTAGGGCAGGATTTGCTAAGAATTCTCAAAAGTGATTCAGGTGCAGAGAGGGGAGTTTAGGCAAAGGGAATGGTCTCATCCCAGTGCCTAGAATCAGCAAGAGGCAAAAAGCAGCTTCCAGAGGCAGCGCAGAGAAGCAGGAGCAACAGCAGTAGAGAGGCCAGCAGCTGCGCAACGCAGGGGCAACTTTAGCTACGCAGGTGCTACACAGTCTCTCCCGGGGCAGCGTTGGGCAGCAGGGGACCCTCTGGGGTTACGCAGAGTCCCGCAGGGGCAGCGTAGGGTTTGCGTCACCCATTTTGGGGTTACGCAGCCCTCTCTAGGCCAGCGCAGAGAGACACAGAGGCTGCACAGGCTGACGCAGGGGCTTCAAGGGCAGCGCTGGGGTTTCTAGGGCCAAGATCAGGCTGAGTCCTGTAAATCCCATTTGAGGGTGTGGATCAGTCAATATTTGGCTTCAGAACAGCAGGTTAGCTGTAGATCTATATTTTCTCTGTCGCATTTTCCAAATCTGGAACCCAGATTTGTTGTATTCAAAAAACTCTTAATAATAAAACCCTCAAGCATCCAGAAGATCGATTTTCCCGCATTGGATTTTTCTGGGGACTATTGTCCATAAAATCCTTGTCACTTTGTCTATGTGTGCATGTACTTTTCTGTTTTAGATATGGATCGGTGAATGTTTGTTATGTGTTTGCTTCGATGTTAATCTGAAGTTTCAGCATTAATAACTAAATTAAGTAGGAGAAGCATAACCGGATCTTAGCAGTAGATTTCTGCATAAGTAACATTCAGTAGATCTAGCAGGGTCACCAGCAGAAGACTAAAGGATCTTGCTGCAGAAAGCCGCAAGAAGAGCAGCAGCAACAGCAAAAGGCTAGATCTGAAGGGGCAGCGCAGTTTCAGAGGGAGCAGAATCACGCAGAGGGCAGGGTGACGCATTGTTACGCTATCTCCACGCAGGCCCACGTACTTACTGCGCAGAGGCAGCACAGAGACAGCGTTGGGATTGTCTGAAACCAACCAAGGTGACGCAGATCTGAATCTGTCTGATTCAGAAGTGCCTGAAGCAGAGCTGCAAAACTTCGAAAAGTGCTGGTGGGGTTAAATTTCTGAAGTTTTCAGAATTTTAGCCTAAGAACTAGTGAGAAAGAGCGGGAGGAGCTCAATTTCTCAAAGAGCTTCTAGCCAAAGAAACTTGTAGATCGATCAGAGGATCGAAGAGAGCTGAATCATTGTTTGATTTGGCAGATTTCCAAGAAGGGAAATCTGTTGTCAGAGGGAGCAGAAGGTGCTTGTTTTGCCAACGACCTTAGATCCAGATCTCTAGCATAAAGAAGAGGAGCTCTGACAGAGTTCTGAGCAGATGGCTCCTCATGGACTGCGTGATCAAGATAGATTGGATGGCCTATCCAACTTTGCAGTTTGGAAGGCTAGAATCCCGATAGTCCTATAGGCATACCATCTAAGAGACCATGCAGAACGAGTTCTGGCCATGCCGACCGATGCATCTCCTGAGGAAGCATAATGAAGCAACGAGACATGCCAAGCGGCTGATAATGGATGGAGTTAAGGACCATGTTGTCCCACACATAGCTGAGAAGAAAACAGCTAATGAGATGTGGAAGGCCTTAACATCCCTATATGCGGGAAAGTCTGTCCAGAGGAAGATGCTTCAGGAGACTCTGATGTGGTCACTCACGATGACCAAGGGGGAAGACATGGAACATTTTCTCTTTAGATTACAGTCGATCAGAGACCAGTTGATTGCCACGGGTGCAAAGGTGGAGGATGATGTCATGGTCAGGGTTGCTCTCAATGCGGTCACATATGAGTGGGAAACCATTGTCCAAAGTATCTTGGGCAGAGCAGACCTTCCCGACTGGCACAACTTGTGGGAAATCATGCGTCAAGAAGAACCCCGCAAATTCACCAAGAAGCAGTATAGCACGAGATCAAGAAAGGTGAAGAAGATGATGCCTTGGCATCAAAGAGGCAGCAAGGGAAGAAGAGGCAGGATTTGTCAAAGATCAAGCACTCCAGTGTGGCAAACTAGGACATTTCGCCAGCAATTGTCCTCGGAAGAAAAAGGAAAAGGAAGCTTCTTCCTCCAAGGTTGTTGTGGCGAATGATGGGTCAGAAGACGATGCAGCCATGAGTACTCATGAACCATGAAAGTGGGGCGACATAGATCTGTAGAGCAACTACAGAATGAGGGCGGGATCCTTGAGCAGCTCATCTCTTGGATCACATCCGAGCTACAAGAGCCTTAAGACAATAGCCGAACAAGTGGAGCAGTGGGTGCATGGATCACGGATGAAGCAAAGGCAGATCTGAGGGCTGGAAGGAGTAGCGCAGTGCAGATACAGCAGCAGCGTAGAGGCAGCAACAACGTAGCGGCTGATGTGACTTCAGCAGCGCAAAGCAGAGTTGCAGTAGCGTGGAGGCTTCAGGAGGACAGCGCAGCGCAGCGCAGCAGCAACGTGAGAGATTTTTAGCACAAGGGGCTAATGTGACCTCGGCAGTGCAGAGGGAGTCTACTTACACAGTGCAGAGCTGTAGTTGTGCATCATTCTCTAAATGATAGCACATATCAGAAGCCGATGGAGCTTTAGTGATGAGATTCCAGCCCAACTGACTTGTTTGTCAAAGATTGGGCAAGAGATTCAGTTGTTTCTCTCAGCAACTGAAGATGCAGTGCAACAGATGGCAGCACGGATGCAACAGATTCAGAGGGAGTTGTAGTATAGATGTGGCAGTGGCGGTGACAACGCCATGGGCAGCAGTACAGATTGGCAGCAGCAGTGCATTGTTGAAGCGCAGTAGGCTCAGCATCAATAGCACAAAAACCAGTGCCCAAAATCTTGTGATACATGGTGTGATGTATTGCTAGAGCACACTTCGTGCTAAGAGGGAGTGTTGAGATTTTGTGTATTGGGGTAGCATCAGATGTGCTCTAACTCCCAAAATTTGTGTAGGGACTAGAGTACACCTCATCTACAAGACCCAGAAAGGGATTTGGGAAATTTCATCTGGTTTGGGAGATATTTAATTAATTAATTATTTTAATGTATTTCCTAAGTCTAAACTTAGGGACAATAAATAATTAAAGTTAATTAAATTATACATGTCATGAAATTGTCTTAAGTCACACGGATCAAGCTTTCTTTTAATCTTAGCCATTGATTCAAGATCTGATCATGGTCGCGGTTTCCCAACGAGAAAAGTATAAAGGAAAGGCATGGGGTCATTTGTAAACACACAAAGGCAGAGCACTAAAGCGAAGCTGAGATTCTAGGGCAAGGTTTGCTAAGAATTCTCAGAAATGTTTCAAGTGCAGAGAGGGGAGTTTAGGCAAAGGGGATGGTATGATCCCAGTCCCTAGAATCAGCAAGAGGCAGAGAGCAGCTTCCAGAGGCAGCACAGAGAAGCAGGAGCAGCAGCAGCAGAGAGGGCAGCAGCTGCACAACGCAGGGGCAGCTTCAGTTACACAGGTGCTACGCAGTCTCTCCCGAGGCATCATTGAGTAGCAGGAGACCCTCTAGGGTTAAGCAGAGTCCCTCAAGGGCAACGTAGGGTCTGCATCACCCATTCTGGGGTTACACAACCCTCTCCAGGCCAGCACAGAGTGACGTAGAGGCTGCAGAGGCTGACGCGGGGGCTTCAGGGGCAGCGCTGGGGTTTCTAGGGCCAAGATCTGGCTTAGTCCTGTAAATCCCATTTGAGGGTGTGGATCAATCAATATTTTGGCTTCAGAACAGCAAGTTAGCTGCAGATCTATATTTTCTCTGTTGCGTTTTCCAAATCTAGAACCCAGATTTGTTGTTGTTAATCAAGGTTGTCATTGATTTCAATATGGCATTGGTTGTGATGGCAAATTCTTGTGATGCATGACACCTTGTTGTTAGAATATGAAGATTCCATAACCTCCTGTATATTACGAATCAAGAAGCCCTAATGAAGAAGTCCTAATATGATATCCTTGCTCTTGATGAAGAAGCCCTAAAACCATGATGATGTTCTTACCCTCGATGAAGAAGCCCTAAACTCTGTCCTTGACATTTAACAAGATGATGACATGAAAGATGACACACTTGATGAAGGTTGGAGACCACTCTTGAAGTCCTAAAAAAATTACCCTAACCCCAACTCTAGTTCCATTGACCTTATACATGAAAAATCTAAATAACCCCAAGGGATGTACCAAAAAATTCCAAACAGTCACAAATAAAATTAAATTTTGACATCTTGAAGACATCATTTCACCATGGCTCCTTCTCCAGCATGTAGAGGATATTTATACCTTTCCAATGAGCCCTCACTCATCTCCTAACTCCTTATAGTTTGTGAGAAAATGAATTTTAAAGTTTAAAAATAATATTTTTTTAAGGCCTAGCCGACCTATGCTCAATTACTTCATGTCGGCCCTCCAGCCCAACAGACAGGTCTTTTCATAAAGACGAATTACTATAAATACAAGCCTGTCTTTTTCATTAATTAAGCAAGCAAGTTCGGTGCAAATTTCAGAGAGCATTTCGGTGAAATATTTCAGAGAGAAGAATATCTGAGTTCTGACTTAGATTTCTGTGGCAAACATATCCAAAGTTCTGAAGGATATACATACAAAATTCTTGAGGCAAATGAACGAAATTTCTGGGCATACTTCTGTGATCTAGCAGCTTGTTACAGCTCGGTCTAACAGTCCCTTACGGAAGCTTGGATTGCAGACTTGTGAAGCATCAGATCTGTGGAGCTCGGATTTGTAAAAGGGTCACCTGTTGGGGGCTAAGTCAAGCTCAGACTACCAGCAAACAGTAACCTGGACAGTTTACATTGCAGTGCAGAAAAAAGCCTTGAAGAAGCCTCGGATTATGAACACAGTTTTGGAGATTAATTTCAAAATGAACCTGTGACAAAGTCTTGTAAGAAACCAGAACTGTGGCAACATTCTGTAGCTTGGACAGTCACATATTTTAGAGCTTGGATTAGTTGCAGATTTTCGTGACAGTTTGGAACAATCTTCTTTAGACTTTGAGTAATCAACTCTGTGGTATTTTCGTGGTTGAAGGAGCAGCCTTCAGAATTCTTGAAGAAAGAAACATTGAAGGAGCCCTTGTTGAAGTTTTGATTCAAACTTGTGATAGAACCTGTGGTAAGGTATTATGAGAACCAAAATGGCACTTTTCTCGTAAGGCTTGCCTAAGCAACTATTGGAGAACTTTTGAAGCAGCTACTAAAGGATTTTCAGAGCAGACTTGGATTGGCATTGGGGGCAGTTACTTTTGAGTATTGCTATTAAGGGATTGTTGAAGTAGCTTATTTGGAAGTACTATTGAAGACCTATTGAAGACCCTTGTAGAAGCTGGCTTGAAGACATTCTTGGAAACCATGATTGAAGCCCTCATGGAGTGACCTTGAAGAAGGATCCGTGTGCAGCTTAATGAAGACAGCTTGTTGAGAAGCCTTAGCTGATCTTGGAGACATTATTTTAGACCATGATGCATTGAAACCATCATGAGGTAACTTAGAGAAATTGTTTGGGTACGATGAAGAGCAACGGTGACACCTTCTACGAAGAAAAGGTTGTCATTGATGACGTAATGTGGAGACTACAATGAAGACTAAGTGAAGATTATCAGGGCTCGTTGAAGAAGACTTTAGGAGCCGTGAAGAATAACCAAAGATATTTTGACGAAGTGAAGTTGTGGGTTGGAGCCCAAGAGATTGGAGCCTCATAGAGACAAGGTCGGAGCCTTGGAAGATAGGGTTGGAGCCCTAGAGGATAGGAGTCCTCAAGAGACCAAGTTGGAGCCTGTACCAGATATAGGGTTGGAGCCCTTGAGGTTGGTGCCTCAGAATTGATAAGGTTGGAGCATTGGAAGTCCAAGTCGGTGCTTGGCAAATACAGTTGGAGCCTGGGAGATTGAAGATTGGTGTCTTCATCTAGGGTTGGAGTCCTACATATATTGTACTTGATTTATTGTAAAGAAGAAATTAATAAAAGCATTTACTCTTATTGTTCATTTTGTGTTCTAAATATAGATGATCTAACTGGTAAAATTAACAATTGAAAAGAAATACTGATTCACCCCCCTCTCAGTATTTCCAACAGCTGTATTCAGAAAACTCTTAATAATAAAACCCTCCAGCAACCAGAAGACCAGTTTTTCCGCATTGGGTTTTTCCAGGGACTATTCTCCAGAAAATCCTTGTGTCACTTTGTCTATGTGTGCATGTACTTTTCTGTTTTAGATCTGAATCGATGAAAGTCTATTATGTGTTTGCTTCAATGCTAATCTAAAGTTTCAGCATTAATAACTTAATTAAGTAGGAGAAGCATAACCGGATCTAATAGTAGATTTCTGCATAAGTAACATTTAGAAATTTTCATAGTTCTAAGCAATGCGACGACACTTAGGAGTGATCAAGAACACTTGAAACATGTAGAATGGCTTGAAACGACACTTGATAACCAAAGAAACACTTGATGCGACAGTTAGGAGTGATCAAGAACACTTGAAACATGTGGAATGGCTTGAAACGACACTTGACAACCGAAGAAACACTTGATGCGATAGATTGGTAGGCTCCAAAATTTGAATGTGGGAAAATTTTGGAGGTTGTTGTAGCGGCGACAACGGCTTGTCAAATCCTTGAATGGCCTCAAACAAGAAACGCAAGCCTGGTACAAGAAATTGACTTAGCATCTTCTAAAACTCAATTTTAAACATTATGATCTTGATGATGCAGCTTTGTTTGTCAAGAAATTTGGCAAAACAGTTGTATATCTTGTGTTGTATCATGTATGTAGATGATCTTCTAATGACGAAGAACAATGAGAAATACATTGCATCCATAAAGAAAAAAAAATTGAGGAAAGGTTTTCAAATGAAAAATTTCCGCTATGTTCACTACTATCTCGATATTGAAGTAACTCAACATCCAACGTTTATATTCCTCTCTCAGAGGAAGTACATTGGAGATATGTTGAAAATGTTTGGAATGGTTGAGTGCAATCCTTTCACTACTCCAATGGAACAAAATTTAAAGCTCACATCCACTGAAGGAAAATAATTTGAGGAAGCAACAAAGTACAAACAACTCGTAGGAAGTCTCAACTACCTGACTACTACCAGACCGAACATTTCATTTGTTGTTGGGATCCTCTTCAAGTTTATGCAAAAGCCTTGTGAGAGTCATTGGTTCGCTGCAAAAAAGAGTTCTAAAGTACTTGAAAGGAACTCAAGACTTTGTACGCAAGTATACATGGGTGGATGACTTCAACTTGATTGGATACTCTGATTCAGATTTTGATGGAGATAAAGAAACTGGAGTATCTACTTCAGGTTATGTTATGAGTCTTGGATCAGGAGTTGTCTCCTGGAGGTCACCCAAACAATTAGTGCCAGCTGATTCCACAATTGAAGCAGAATATGTGGCAGCAGTTGAAGCAACGAAGGAAATTGTGTGGCTCAACAACATTTTGGAAGATTTGCAGGAGAAACAAGCGCATTCAACTCCTCTTTTCATTGACAACAATTCTGCAATAAAGTTGGCCAAGAACCCAAAGTTCCATGATCGAACCAACCACATAAATACTGTAAAAATTTCATCCCCACTCTGGTTTTCATTTTCACCTTATCACTCCCAATTAGTTAAATGCCCTTTCTCATAATCATACATTCAAAATTCTAGAAATGAAATAAATTTCTAAAAACACAAATTTGGAGATTTCACAAGTGCTGGAATTGCAGAAATAAAAACACAGGAAAATAGAACAGCCACACACAGAAAAATAACAATGTGATTTTTGGTCAATGTGACGCCGGAAAAACCCCCTACAACTCTTGGGGAAAACCAGTTTGAGAGCTCTTCTTTATTTCTGAAAAATGCTTTTACAGTGAAACAGAAAGAGACAGTAAAATTCCAGCAACCACAAATTTACTTGTCTCATTTTCCGTGCTTAGCCTCCGCCTCGAAAAACGTGCCAACGGCAAAACAAAATTTTATAGCAAAAATTACAGCATTAAATGTTGTACAGACTACCTTGAAAACTGTGCTAGAACAATTGTACTGACTGCCTTGAAATTCGTGCCAAAACCAGTTGTATGGATTGCCTTGAAATTCATGCCAAAACTAGCTATACGAATTTCTCAAAATTCGTGCCAAAACTAGCTATACGAATTTCACAAAATTTGTGCCCAAAAAAGTGTTGAACACTACATCGATTTCTGTCCCTGAAAACCAATTGTAGGGTCCTCAAAATTCGTGCTTGAACTGATGCAATAAATGCGGTCTTCTCTCTGCTCAATTTTCGTGCCAAGCTGCCTCAAAAATTGTGCCCAGATTCTGCTATACGGACTACTAAAATAATGTCTTCGAATGTGTGCTAAGGTTCTACTCTTCTTCTTCCTCCCTGCTCAGAAATTCTCCTTGCTCGCTCTTGCTCTTTCTCTCAATCTACTCATGAAAGACTGAATGACCTTTTCTCTCCTTTTCTCTTTTTACCCTAACCCTAAGTGACTTTTGGGGAATCCCTAAATCCAATGGCTGAAATAGCTTTAGATCAAGGGCTAAGAATAAATGTGCATTTAATTCTCACTTTCTATTTTTTAATTCACCCCACTTAAATAAAGACCCACTTAGCCTTTTATTTCCATAGTCACTTTTTCACTTTCTAATTTTTCATTGATTTTAATAAAGTCACTTCAAAAATTAGATTGTAAATTTACCACTTATAAAGTCACTTTAAAATTAGACTTGACTTTACCACTTATAAAGTCACTTTAGGAGAAAAGTACAAATACATATGGACACTTTTCCCTAGGCCAAAGATCAAAGCCTTAGAGAACCACTTGTCCTCTGGTACCCAAATTTTAACACTCCCTCTTACTGAGGAAAGTGTTCCTCACCACTCCCATCTTGTCTATGAAGTAGACATGCTTGCCCTGTGGTAAGGCTTTGGTCAAAATGTCTGCCACCTGCTCATCCGTGGAAACATACTCAAGCTTTACAGCTCCCTTCTGGACATAGTCTCTAATGAAGTGATATTTGATCCCGATATGCTTTGACCTGTCATGGAAAACTGGATTCTCCGTGAGTTTAATACAACTCTTATTATCACAGTAAATCACTGAAGGTATCAATGCCTGACCAAATAAGCCAAATAACATCTTGCGAAGCCATATGGCCTCACAACTAGCCAAACTGTCTGCCATGTACTTTGCTTCCGCTGAACTCAATGCAACTGACTGTTACTTCCGGCTGAACCACGACACAACTGTCGAACCCAACCCGAAACAACACCCTGAAGTGCTCTTCCTATCAGAAGCACAACCTGCCCAATCTGAATCAGTGTACCCTGCCAGTCTCACTCCATCTCCCTGTCTATAATCCAAACCATAATCTACTGTCCCCTGTAAGTAACGAAGAATTTGTTTTGCAGCCACCCAATGCACTTTCCTGGGCTCACACATGAACTGACTCATCGTGTTAACTGCAAAACATATATCTGGTCGAGTGTTGACCAAATACGTCAATGATCCAATCCGATGCCTGTAGAGTGTAGGATCCACCAACTCGGAATCGAAAGCATGAAGCTTCTTCTAGTTAGTGATCATAGGTGTAAACATGGATTTGCAATCCTCCATGTGAAATCTACTAAGAATGTCCACAGTATACTTCCCCTGTCCCAGGAAGAAATGCCCCTCCTGCCATACCTCCAATCCCAAAAAGTAATGCATCAAGCCAATGTCCTTCATCTCGAACTCTGAAGCAAGATCTCTCTTGCAGCCCTCAATGAGTCTCTTTGCACCTGTAATGACCAAGTCATCCACATACAACACCAGAATGAGAGGCTCCTCACCTACCAAAATGAAGTATAGGTTTGGATCGGCCTCACTCTTTGTGAAACCCAACTACTGCAAGTACATATCAATCCTCGAGTACCAAGCTCTACTAGCTTGCTTCAGGCCATAGAGTGCCTTCTTCAATATGCATAAATGGGATTCCTTCCCATGCACCTCAAAGCCCTGTGGTTGCTCAATATAAACCTCCTCCTGTATGAAGCCATTGAGAAATGCGGTCTTCACATCCATCTGGTGAATCTTCCAACCTATCTCTGTTGTTATCGATATAATGGAGCGAATGGAAGTATACCGAGCTACGGGAGCGAAGGTCTCCTCATAGTTAACTCCCTCTACCTATGAGAACCCTCTCGCCACAAATCGAGCCTTGAACTTCTCGATGTTGCCATCTGCAACATGCTTTATCTTGTAAAACTATCTCAAAATAACCACTTATTTACCTTCAGGCCTCGGCACCACCTCCCAAACATCGTTCTTCATGATAGAAGAATACTCCTCCTGCATGGCCTCTCTCCAAACCTCCTGGCTAGCTGCCTCATCATAGCAAGAAGGCTCAGAATCAATGATGTTAGTGATCAATGCCATATAACTACATAATCGCTCAGGTGGTTTGCTCTCTCTAACCTGTCTCTTTGGCCCAACAACAGATGTGGCCTCGCGCAAGGTGTCCTGAAGCCACTTGGGCTTCCTCTTCCCTGAGCACACTTCTCCCACTGGAGTGAAAGAATCCCCATCATCATCAGAAGCTTGAACTCCTGAAGGCCTGCCAGTTGACCTCATGCCTAAACCTGTGAACTGTCCATCAGTGGGCTACACTGTGAACTGCTCTGCGGACTGCTCTGCATGATGTCTGAAGCACCACCCATCTGACTCTGAGAGCCATTGCTCACTGATGGACCTGACACTGTAATCGATGTACCTCATGATCCCTGTGACTGACTCCGCTGCTCCTGAGGGTCTGGTGAATCCAGATACTCTAACTCCCGTGACCTCCTAAAAGCTCTCTCCTCTTCAAACTTCACATCTCGCCTAACAAAAACTTTCCTCCTCGCAGGAATATAAATCTGAAAGGCTTTCAAGGTCTCACTATAACCCACAAAGATGCCCTTGTCTACAGTGGGCTCTAGCTTGGTCCTCTTCTCCTTGGGAACATAGAAGTATGTAATGCACCCAAAGATACGAAAGTGACCAACATCAGGCTTCTTCCCAGAAAAAGCCTCCTCCGGAATCACATTGCCCAAAGCACGATGTGGACTCCTGTTATGCAAGTACACAGCAGTGTTCCACACCTCTGCCCACAAAAACAAAGGTAACCCCTGATCATGAAGCATGGCTTCGATAGCCCCAACGATGGATCTGTTCTTCCTCTCCGCAACCCCGTTCTGTTGGGGGTTGTAAGGAACTGTGAACTGCCCCCTAATGCCTGCCTCCGCATAATAATCAACAAACTCACCAAGGGTACACTCCCCTCCATTGTCCGACCTGAGGACCTTGATCTTCCGACCTATCTGGGTCTCCTTAAGAGCTTTGAACTCTTGAAACCACTTGAAGACCTCACTCTTGGTCTTCAAGAAATAAATCCAGGTCTTCCTGGAGTGATCATCAATGAATAACACATAATACTCATAGCCACTCAAGGATACATGACACATCCGACCACTCACATCGGTATGAATCAAGTCAAGAATCTATGTCGATCTGTTGTGACTGCTGGGAAAAGGGGATTTGGCAAACCTCCCCATAGCACATCCTCTGCACACATCACGGTGATCAGAACTGAAATCTGGCACACCTGTGGTGATCTCCCGCAACGTCCTCAAGGCCCCATGATACATGTGCCCCATCCCGCGGTGCCAAATCTCACAGAAATCTGAACTACTAGATCTGCTACCGGTACTGCTACTCAATGCCATCAGGGGCTGGAATGAGAACTTGTACACCTTGGCATGGCGGACACCAATCACTCTAACTGAATCAGCTGGAGTGCCCCTAGGATATATAAGCACCTGCCCTCTCCTAAACAACACCTCATACCCTCTGTCCTCCAATGCTGAAACGGATATAAGGTTCTTCTTCATTCCAGACACATATAGAACATCTGACACTTTCAAGGGAGGTTAGGGTTTCCTATCAAATGTCAATGTCCCCACACCGATTGCTCTAACAATGTTGTCATCTCTGAGTACTACCTCAATATCAGTGCCACTCTCTGAAAGCTCCGAGAAGTACTCTCGAACTCCTGTCATATGATGAGAAGCCCCACTGTCAACATACCAAATACCAGAAGATGCTCCGCTAGAGGAGATAAGTGCACACTCCCTCTGAACCTGTATGGCAGGTGATCTTGCACTAGTGGCCTCACAAGCTATGAACTCACACTCTCGATCAAAGCTCTCTGAGAAGCCCTCTATCTCTGCAGAAGCTGCCATGGTCTTGTCCTTTCCCTTCTTGTTCTTCTTCTCCGGACACACAACTGCATAGTGTCCCAACTTCTGACAATTCCAACACTTGACTTTGGAATAGTCCTCCTTGTTTTTCTGCTTAACTTTACCTTTGCCTTTGCCTTTGCCTCCAACTCCATTGGTAGAAGCTTGCTTCTTCCCTTTACCCTTCTTGCCCCTTGCTAACAATGCTACATTGTCATCCTCCTCCACCTTATTTGGCTGCCCCAAGATGGTTCTTTCTGATCTCATTCTAAATGCAATCATCCCACAACCTCTCCAACTGGGAAGGATTCCCATGCAACAATGCCATCCACAAAATTCTCCCAAGTCTTAGGAAGACCATTCAAAGTAATCCGCACCAACTCAGTGGGTGGAATGGTCTCTCCAACAGCTGTCAACTCATCTCTCACTGAAGTGATCTTTGTGAGGTATGTTGTAGCACTATCAGTCTTAGCCATTTTAATGGCCTTCAGCTTCTCCCTTAGGACCATTTTTTTGTTTTCATTGGTGCTCTGGTAAAGATTGGTCAAGGTTGTCCACATCTCATGTGCATATGTCTTTCCTCTCACATGAGGAATGACATGATCTTTAACACCATCCAGAATCAGTCTTTTTCCCTTAGCATTCTTCTTGTTAAACTCTGCCAACTGTACACGGTTAGCAGGTACTGCTACTGGGCGCTGTCTGGTGTGAACCATTATGCCCCAGACTTCTGCTTCCTTGAAGATGCTCTGGATTCTCTCCCTCCATTCACTACAGTTGCTCTGCCCATCCAACCTGTCTTCCACCCTCAAGCCCAAAGGAATGCTTGTTGTCCTAACAAACTGAAAATTTCAAATCTGTGGTAAAGGTTCAGCTTTCTGTGTAAAAATCATCTTGCTGTGATTTTCACTTTGTTGTCCCAAACTGCACTTTTCAGTCAACCAAGCTCTGATACCATGTAGAAATTTCACCCCCACTCCGGTTTTCAGTTTCACCTTATCACTCCCGTTTAGTTAAATGCCCTTTCCCATAGTCACACATTCAAAATTCTGGAAATGAAATAATTTCTGAAAACACAAATTTGGAGATTTCACAAGTGCTGAAAATGCAGAAATAAAAGCACAGGAAAATAGAATAGCCACACACAGAAAAATAGCACTGTGCTTTTTTGTCAATGTGACCCTGAAAAAAACCCCTACAACTCTTGCAGAAAACCAGTTTGAGAGCTCTTCTTTATTTCTAAAAAATGCTTTTACAATGAAACATAAATACACAGTAAAATTCCAGCAACCACAAATTTACTTATCTCGTTTTCCGTGCTTAGCCTCCACCTCGAAAAATGTGCCAACAGCAAACAGAATTGTACAGCAAAAATTACAGCAGCATTAAATGCTATACGGACAGCCTTGAAAACTATGCCAGAACAGTTGTACGGACTACCTTGACAAAACCAGCTGCACAGATTTCTCGAAATTCTTGCCCAGAAAAGTGTTGAACGCTGCCTCGATTTCTATGCCTGAAAACCAGTTGTACGGTCCTCGAAATTCGTGCCTGAACTGCTGCAATAAATGTGTTCTTCTCTCTCCTCGATTTTCGTGCCAAGCTGCTTCAAATAATGTCTTGGAATGTGTGCCAAAGTTCTGCTCTTCTTCTTCCTCCCTGCTCAGAAATTCTCCTTGCTCTCTTTTGCTCTTTCTCTCAATCTACTCATGAAACACTGAATGACCTTTTCTCTCATTTTCTCCTTTTACCCTTACCCTAAGTGACTTTTGGGGAATCCCTAAATCCAATGGATGAGATAGCTTTAGAGTAAGGGCTGAGAAGAAATGTGCATTTAATTCTCACTTTCTATTTTTTAATTCACCCACTTAAATAAAGACCCACTTAGCCTTTTATTTCCATAGTCACTTTTTCACTTTCTAATTTTTCATTGACTTTAATAAAGTCACTTTACAAAATTAGATTGTAACTTTACCACTTATAAAGTCACTATAAAATTAGATTTAACTTTACCACTTATAAAGTCACGTTAAGAGGAAAGTACAAATACATTTGGACAATTTTCCCTAGGCCAAAGATCGAAGCCTTAGGGAACCACTTGTCCTCTGGTACCAAAATTTTAACAAATACAAAGTGTCATCTGATTCGACATCATGTTGAGTCCAAGACTATCATGTTGATTTTGTAGCATTGGAAAGTGTTCCAAGTCTCATATTTTGTGAGGAGGCTTGGACGTCCGTATTCCAAAGAACCCAGAAAACGTTTGTGGAAATTCCACTCGGTTCATGTTTTATTAAAATAATTAATTATTTTAATGTGATCCCTAAATCTAAACTTAGGGAAATTAAATAATTAAAGGGTATTAATAAAACAGAGTGTGAATCTTCTAGAAAACAAAGATCAAGTCATGTTTTAATCTTAGCCATTGATTAAAGATCTAATCTAGGTCGTTGATTCATCAACGAGAAGATTATAAGAAAAGGCTTGACGATCATTTGGAAGGCAAGTCGGGCACAAACTCAGTACCCGAAGGAAATCGATTATGAAGAAATAAAATTTGATTTCAGAGGGAGAGGTTGTAGAGGCAGAAGACAAGAGGGAAGGTCAGCAGAGGCAAAATAAAGGCAGGAGGAGGACACAGAGGGGACAGTGCTGAGCAACAACATTAAATCCCCACCCGGAGTGACGCAGTCCAGCGCAGGGACTGCGCAGAGGACCACATAGAGTGACGCAGAGGGAGCTAGGGTGCCTCTCGGGTGTCAAAAATTCTCCCGAAGGATTCCGGAAATTTATCTCAGGTGTTTTCTAGAAGTATGCTCGTCAAATTCTTGTAAATGATTTTCCTTGCTGAAGAATAATACAAACCCTCATCTCCTGCATCGGTTTTCCCGCATTGGGTTTTTCCAGGGACAATTGTTCAAAAATAATTGTGTTCATGTGATTGTTTCTATTGTGTTATATGCGTTCTGTTCTATTTTATGCTTATGGTTAAGTGAATACTGCAGTTGTGTTTATTTCAAAATTTACCGAAGAATCTGTAAATAACTTATCATAAAATAAGTAGGCGAAATAAATCTATCACTGCAGGAGTGTTTCAGTTTGAAAATTTTCACATAGTATCAGAGCAAAAGACGAGTAACAGAAGGGGAGCTTCTGCAATGGAACGAAGGACCGACAGTGATGCAACATCAGCTCGGAAGGGTTCACGCAGTCCTCCAGAACGCATGAAGGAACAAAGGGATCATGACGTTTTAGTTCTGGCATCTAGACTAGAAGAGGATTTTGCTTATGTGTCAAGCATGGCCTCTCCAGAGATCTGGTATATCGACAGTGGAGCATCTGCTCACATGACAGGAGTTTGAGAATGCTTCTCGAGCTACCACGAGGAGCAGATGAATTTTTAAATCACTATGTGAAACAAGGAAAAATGTACCCCTATTGGAAGACGCACCATAATATTTCAAACGAACGCTGGCAACAAGCTTCGGGCCACCAACGTACTAAATGTACCAGGATTGGGGATGAACTTGCTCTCAGTTTCTCAGCTTCAGAACAAGGGTTACGATGTATACTTTATTGGCAACAAAATTTATGTCAGACACCCTAGTTGGAAAAAGAAGGTACAAATTGGAGTAAGGAGCCATAAACTATACAAGATCCAGCTCGAGTCCCCAATGGCACTGATAGGCAGTACAAATGAGAGAGATTTGAATGAATTATGGCATAGAAGAATGGGGCATCTACATCATGGAGCCTTGATAATTCTCAAGAAGACTGTCATGGGAGCTCCAGAACTCAGCACTAAGCGAGACGATGTCTGCAGGGGGTGTGTATTAGGGAAGTATGCCAAGGCAGCATATCCGAAAAGCAACAATAGGACCAAGAGTGTGTTGGGATTAATATACTTAGACATCTGCGGACCAATGTCCACGAATGCTCTCAGTGGTGCAAAGTATTTTGTCACCTTTATTGATGACCATTCCAGAAAGACATGGATCTACTTTTTGAAGACCAAAGACGATGTCTTTGAGTGATTCAAAGAATTTAAGTCTCTGGTAGAGAATCTAACAAGAAAACAGATCAAGACATTGCGATCAGACAATGGTGGGGAGTACAATGACAAGGACTTCACAAGGTTCTGCGCAAAGGAAAGCATCAAGAGAGAATGGACTGCTCTATATAATCTGGAGCAGAATGGGGTCCTAGAGAGGAAGAACAAGACTATTGTAGAAGCTGCGAGGGCAATGTTGTATGATCAAGACATGCCCAAATTTTTGTGGCAGAACAGAGTGCCTCATAATGCATTGGGAAAGGTTACTCTTGGGAGTGTGTTCACTAGCAACAAGCCTGAAGTGAGCCACTTTAGGTTATTTGGCAGTATAGTGTATTGCCATGTTCCCGATGAGAAGAGGAAGAAGTTAGATCACACTGCTGAAAAGGGGCACCTTGTGGGATATAACGAGAATGTGAAGGCTTACCGCATCTAAATTCCTAAGAGTAGGAAGATAGTAGTAAGACAGGACGTGAAGTTCATGGAGGAGAGAGGCTTCAGGAAATCCCAAGAAATGTCCTCAGTTACGTAGTCTGAGGACGATCCGTTCGTCCAACCACAGCGACCTACAGATGATGGCTCTAGTGCCTGTCCAAGGCACATGGATCATAAGGAAAGCTTTTCCGAGGAACTGCAAGAAGGAGAGTAGGTGAATCCACCCACCACCAGTGGAAGGACAAGCAGAGAACTACAACAGATTCTGAAGGATGCAAAGGAGTTTGTTCGAGCTCCTAGGAATGAGAAGAGGGAATGCAGACAGCCAGATAGGTACCAAGCATTAGTAGCACAGGTTGGAAAACCCTCTAGTTTTCAGGAGGTAGCTCAACATCAGGTGTGGGTAGATGCTATGGTGGAAGAGTACAACTCCATCATGACTAATGATGTCTGGGAAGTAGTACCTAGACCACCGAACAAATCGGTTGTAGGTTCGAGATGGATCTACAAGATTAAATATGCTCCAGATGACAGCATGGTTTGTGGCTAAGTGGTATGCAGCTAAGGAAGGGATCGATTATGAAGATACCTTCGCCCTTGTAGCTTGGTATAGTTCAATAATATTTGTCATCTCTCTTGCAGCGCAGATGGGATGGGGAATTCACCAGATGGATATCAGGACTGCATTCTTGAATGGGGTGATAAAAGAGGGAGTGTACACAGAACAACCAAAGGGCTTTGAGACGCATGAGCATAAAACTCATGTGTGTTGGCTTAAGAAAGCCTTGTACGGACTAAAGAAAGCCCCTAGAGCTTGGTATGGGCGAATTGACAGCTACCTACAGAAGATGGGATTTGTCAAGAGTGACATAGATCCCAACCTCTATTATCTGAGAGTAGGGGGGTGAGCCTCTAATATTGGTGTTATATGCAAATGATCTGTTTCTAACTCGATCATCTAGGCTCATCAAAAACTGCAAGGAAAATCTGGCTATAGAATTCGACATGAAAGATCTAGGGCAGATGCACTTTTTTTTCCTGGGGTTGGAATTTTGGCAGCAGAAGGGAGAAATCTTTCTTGGGCAAGGAAGATATACTACAGAGATCCTAAAGAGGTTTCAGATGGAGCACTGTAGACCCATGGCTACGCCAATGATCACCAACTGGAAGAAAATCGACACGTCCGAGGATGATGAGGTTGATCCTACCTTGTATAGGCAGCTCATAGGATCATTGAAGTACTTGGTCAACACTAGACCAGACATATGTTATGCTGTGAATACCCTCAGTCAATTCATGATAGAACCAAGGTGGGCTCATTGGGCAGCAGCCAAACATATTCTTAGATACTTGAAGGGGACAGTCGAGTTTGGATTAATGTACACCAAGGGCAATGAAATCCAATTGAGTGGGTTCACTGATGCAGAATCGACTAGAAGTCCAATAGATCGGAAAAGTACAAGTGGGTATTGTTTTAGTGTTGGATCAGGAATGACTTCCTAGTGCAATAGGAAACAGAAATTTGTGGCGTTGAGCTCAACCGAGGTTGAATATATGGCAGCTAGCACAACGTCGTGTGAGGTCATATGGCTTTGTAAGTTGCTCTTGAACTTACTCAAGAAGAGGATGGAACCAACCAGAACTTTGTGTGATAATCAGAGTTGCATCAAGCTCTCTGAAAATCCGGTGTTTCATGATAGATCGAATCACATTGACATCAGGTGCCACTTCATCGAAGACTATGTCCAACGGGGAGCTGTACAGTTGAAGTACATTCCTACAGGGGAAGAGGTGGCAGATATCCTGATTCCTCACGAAATCTCTGGGTAAGATAAAGTTTACTTACTTCAGAGAAAAGATGGGGATGGTCAAGAATCCATTCCAGTAGAGGAATGGATGTGCTCGAAATTCAAAGGGAGTTGCAGTATGGATGAGGCAGTGACAGAGATGGTGTCATGGGCAGCAGTACAGAGAGTAGCAGCGCAGTAGATGAGGGGCAGCAGCCGAGACATTAGCAACGCAGTAGATGCTTCAGGTCAAAGCATATGCAGTTGGTATTTTTCTTAAACACTTTCCTTGCTAAGAGGGAGTGTTGATTTTGTAGCATTGGAAAGTGTTCCAAGTCTCATATTTTGTGAGGAGGCTTGGACTTCCGTATTCCAAAGAACCCAGAAACCGTTTCTGGAAATTCCACTCGGTTCATGTTTTATTGAAATAATTAATTATTTTAATGTGATCCCTAAGTCTAAACTTAGAGAAATTAAATAATTAAAGGGTATTAATAAAACAGAGTGTGAATCTTCTAGAAAACAAAGATCAAACCACGTTTTAATCTTAGCCATTGATTAGAGATCTAATCTCTGTCGTTGATTCATCAACGAGAAGATTATAAGAGAAGGCTTGAGGGTCATTTGGAATGCAAGTCGGGCACACACTTCGTACCCGAAGGAAATCGATTATGAAGGAATCGAATTTGATTTCAGAGGGAGAGGTTGTAGAGGCAGAGTTGCAGAGGTAGAAAACAGAAGGGGAGGTCAGCAGAGGCAAAAGAAAGGCAGGAGGAAGACGAAGAGGGGACACCGCTGAGCAGCAGCACTAAGTCCCCACGCAGAGTGACGCAATCCAGCGCAGGGACTGCGCAGAAGGCCACGCAGAGTGACGCAAAGGGAGCTAGGTTGCCTCCCAAGTGTCAGAAATTCTCCCGAAGGATTCGGGAAATTTATCTCAGGTGTTTTCTAGAAGTCTGCTTGTCAAATTCTTGTAAATGATTTTCCTTGCTGACGAATAATACAAACCCTCATTTGCTACACCAGTTTTCCCGCGTTGGGTTTTTCCGAGGACAATTGTCCAAAAATAACTGTGTTCATGTGATTGTTTCTATTGCGTTATATGTGTTCTGTTCTATTTTCTGCTTCTGGTTAAGTGAACACTGCAGTTGTGTTTATTTCAGAATTTACTGATCTGTAAATAACTTATCATAAAATATGTAGGCGAAATAAATCTATCACTGCAGTAGTGTTTCAGTTTGAAAATTTTCACATATCCATCTATGGGATTGTTCCAAAATTGAGCAGATTGCAGACATCTCACCAAA
The DNA here is from genome assembly GCA_034641835.2 of Pinus albicaulis. Lineage (NCBI taxonomy): Eukaryota > Viridiplantae > Streptophyta > Pinopsida > Pinales > Pinaceae > Pinus > Pinus albicaulis. The sequence continues at coordinate 36,379,145 of CM076575.1, forward strand.
GCGCTTGGAAGAGAAAATTTTGAAAGATTAAAGGGGGGAATGTTGACACCTAATCCAAAGGGATTGGGAGATTCATGTAAATATTGTAAATAGCAAAATAAAGGGCATTGGAAGATAAATCCCAATTGTCTCTCTTTCCTTGTATATATCCATGTTTTCTCTTAATGCAAAAATCAATTCATTCGTGGAGTTATTCACCTGTCCAGACAGGCTGGGATCAAAATACTCTCTCTGTTATCAACTGTGACAAACCAATCCAGTTCAGATCACGAGTGCCCAAAATGTTTGGAACAGAATAAAGATATCCATAAGAACGATGAGTAAAATATAAAAATGTATGAAATTAAATATCAATGTTGCGAAAATCGTCATCGGGATAAAATCGGCAAGGGTCCAGAAAACCAAAAAATCGGGAAAATCGGGAAAATATCGGTAAAAAATCGACAAACATCGGCAAAACTAAGATGCCATAAAAATACCTTTAAAAATCAGCAAAAATCGGCTAGGCCAAAAAATCGTGATTTCGAGACAAAATCGGGATGTTATCGAGATGTTCGCAACACTGTTAAATATGACTAGAATGATGGATTACAATGAACAGCTTGTTATAAATGCCTGGGCAGGGGTGCCTTTTCACTAAGAGATACTACCTTTCATTAGGTGTCTCTTAATTACAATATGTATATCCATTATTAATTATTATTTGTTTATATTTATATTTATCTATATTAATGTTTATTACATAAAGAAACTTAAAATGCCTAAAATCTATATCTGTGATGAGTTACTAAATATGGAAATACATAGTTGATCGTGCTGTTTCACAGATTTCATGCACCAGGGCTAACGTACACTGTCTTTTTTCTGCTCTGCAATACCTTAAAGTGCCACTCTTTTAGGCCTGTCTTAGGACTGATTCTTAATCCACATGCCACAATGAGCCGAAACGATCTCCAAAATGTTTGAACACTATCAATTTGACTTATAAATGGCATACTAATTGACTTGCTCTCTGTTCTGCATGCTAATGTCCAGGGTTGTCTTTGTCAGTCATGATCTGAAAACTGCCTTGATGTGCAACATGCTCTTGCAATGGTGATGATATGGTGGCAACGTTTATTTCTTTTGCATCATTTCCTCTGTTTTTTAAAATCTGAATATAATCTAAGATACTAACTGAAAACTGAGTGTCATGATATCCTGTCATTGCTGGGTATATTTCCGAGTTTGATCATTATCTATTGGCAACTTTATTGGGTGGTTGTTATTGTTATTCTTCATAACTACAGAATAAGTTTAAACTATACCTGAAGGAGTTATTAAGGTCATTGTGTCCTGGATGTAGCATCATACAGTTCTAATTTTTTGGTTTCTGAAAACTGAAATGATTACATTTTTCATACAGTGACACTTGCAAGTCTGAGCATTGTTATTTCTGAGTTAGTCTAGAGTTTGGAAATGTTATATTTGCTATGGTGGCAGTGTCTCCTTGTCACATAATTGTTAATGCTTGATATTTTACTTCTGATCTGTGAAAAATCCACTCCATGAATTCAGATGATAATAGTAAATACAATAAAGGGCTCTTAAAACATTCCTAAATTATCGCTATTTGATCATTGAAGTGTAGCATGTCTGAGCAAGTTATTATGGGATACTTCATGAACAGAGTCATCTTATAACCTAACTCATGCTTAAGTTTTGGTAATTGTAACAGAGCTTTGGGAAAGTTATTGCATTGTTAATGACCAATTATGATCATGATTCTGCTATGATACATGAAATTAAGCATGTTTGAATACTTATGGAAGACTAAATGTCTATTTGAGTTCCTGAAGTATACATTGTTCAGATTTCTGATCTATTGGCAACGATAAGGGGCACTGGAATAATTGTGTGATGCAAGTGCAAGCATATTATATGTTTGGGTTCTGTCTCATGGTGATGAATATATGATTTGTAGCTCATTTCAAATATAATATGTGGTACACACTTTATTAACATAACAGTTTTGGAGCACTCGAGTTTAAATTGAGCAAGAGTAATTCAATATTTCCAAGAGTTACATTGAATATTTGTTGATCTAATTTGAAAATCTTCCAAACTTATCTAATTGGCAATTCGGTACTTGCCCAGCATAATATTTTTCTTGAATACCAAGTTGCTTTAGTCAAAGTCTAGCTAGATAACCTCACATTTCCTAGTACTGAACATAGCTTAAGCCTGTCTCTTAGGAAATTTATCCTTAGGATAGGAAACCCTTTCCTTACCCTTAAAGTGAGAGGCAAGGCCACCAAGTTGACAGTCGATGGCTTGCCTGATAGTTGCTCTTTGGCTCTCACACTAGGATTAGGACTTTTACATTCAGGCGGTCATCACAAAATGTGACCTCCATAACAATGAAGTTTGACTATGTAAAAGTTTTGAAGCCTCCAGGTAAACTTGGTATTGAGGAAGAAATTAATCTAACCTACCCAAAAAGCAACTAAAAGGTTCACAGGATTATCATTTATAATTCTAATCTGCTAGGAACTTACAGATAAAGGAGAAAAACCCAACTAAATTAAGCGGCATTGAGAAACAAGTGCATATTCCCCATGGTCATGGTTGAAATGAACATCTTAAAGCATTTCCAGGAAATAATCCAAGATCGACATAAATATAAACAAAAGCGTAGTTAGCATATGGATATTGAGGACGGAATCGAAATTTAAAACTCAAAATATTCAAAACCTTGGTTTTAAACAAAATAAGTGGATTCATAGCATCACATTAAAATGGAAATAAAATTTAGAATATGTTTTGTTTATTACTAAATCAATAGATATGCAAAATCCATGAGATACAAATAGAGTTTTCAACATTTTTCATGAACATACACATCTGCCTGTACATAGACTTCAGAACCCAAATTCACCATTGTTCGTAGTCTTGTCAGTCCATTGCTCTCCAGCATTTGAATATTCCTTTTCAGGTCAGAGCTGTGAAAAGTCAAGTTATCAATTTGCTTGAATTCTCTTAATCATTGTCACAAAATTATTCTAGAAATTTTATGCTTATGTAAAACTATGTAGTTCTATTCCTTGTAACCATAAACTACAGATGTTGCTTCCACATTTCCAAACTATACCAACAGTATTGGTCTTTAAACGAGCAAAAATTACTGCACCTCATCTGATAACAATGAGTCTGGACAATATTTGCATGCATTTATATGTTTATTAACTATTCAGGATAGTATGTATATAAAATAACATCACTGATAATATAATAAATATATCTAGACTAGAGGACCTAGGACATTAATCTAATTATTAAAAGGTATATTCATAAAGACATAACTTCATGTGAAAGGTGACCATAGGAATAACATCAATAATAATATAATATATATACCAAGGCCACAAGATCTATTACCCCTCTTGTCATCTGGGGTACATAAAAAATTTTGCAATATTTATCACCACCATTTGAAGTCCAAGGGTCATGTTGACCACTAAAGTTGAACCTGAAAATTTTTTGAAGACTCCATGCCCAAGGATATGTCAAAGCATCCTTGCACTTACAAAGTTCTAGATTTCATCAGGGCTTATAAGCCCCTTCTCTTTTTCTTCATTGTACTCAGATTTCGCAGCCCTGCGGAGACATCGTAAACATGACACTAGCATGATGAATAAATCCATGTAACAAACCTAGAATGTTGAGACTCGATCAACAAGCAACTACGCTTTGGACTGTTTTTTTACTTGGTTAATAATTCCCACTTTTTCACGGCAAATAATTTTCTAGGTTTTTTCACTCACCGCATACCCCAAAGCCGGGTTGATGGCTTGAAGATTGTGCCTTAAGTCCATCTTAGTTTCTAAGTTCAATGAATATTACCATGCTAGGTCATCTCTTATATTTCGCAGAATTTGAATAGGTCTAAGTAGGAATTTTTAATAATTAAAAATTCCCCGCAAAATAGGATTTTTTAATTAATTTCTATCTAATGATGTAAATAAGTGGTCATGGGAAATTTCTATGGCGTGTGACTACTCGAAATTCATCCTCAAAGGCCCAACATTATCCTTAGACCCACTTTGAGGGTCAAAAAATGACTTATAGCCCCTCAAAAGCCAATTTTTCTAATATTAGTAGCAAAAATGACGAAAAATTTCAAAAATTTAATTATAGAAAAAATAATTATTTTTCCAAGGTCAAAAAAGAGTCAAAAGGTGACATGGAAGGTTAAGGGGAAGCCCATGGTGATGTGGCAGCCACGTAGGGCCCACCAAACAAGGCACAACTCAAGTCAAAGTCAAAGTGCCAAGTAACCAAGTCAAAGGGTCCACGAATTTCCAAAGTCCTCAAGCAAAAAATAGAGGTGCAAAAAAACTTATGTGAATTATTAAAGCAAAGTCTAAAGTTAATATGAGTGGGATGGGAGTAGACCCCACCTCACTCCTTGTCTATGCATGCCCATCCAAACAATATGCACATACCAGAAAGGAATTCAATGCAAAGGCAAAAGATCAATGCATGGACTAAGGATTTGGGGAAATATTTGATGGAGAAATTTAGGGAATCTTGTCTCCACAATATTCCACAAACATTACACTTGTATGCACCTACACTACGGCCAACTCCACGCAGTCTCTTAGCACCTACACACAGCGGTCAACACACATTGAAGATTTCGTGGGAATATGTTTCCCTCTCCACCTACTATACTCCACACATGGCAGCAGCAAGAAGGAATTTGATTTTGCACATGAAGAATGAGAAGTATAACGTCGCCACCTCCCATATTTGGTTTTTACACTTGTCATTGGAATAACCACTTGCAAATTCGTTTTTTCTTTGAAATTTCCTCCTCCACTTGTCAATTGACATTTCTCATTGGGATTTTCTCCCATTCTCTTATTTAAATGAGTCATGGGCTCTATTGTAATCATCTTGGAACAAGCTATTGTGCTTGGGGAGACTCTACTACATTTTGTATTCACTTTCCTTATGCTATAATAAAAGACGTTGGGGTATTATCTTGTTGGTGATCTCCTTTTATGATTGCAAGGTGATGTTATTTCAATTTTGTGTTTCATATTCTACATGTATTTTGCATTGTATTAGCTCTCATTTTCAATTTATTTGGATTAATATATGTAAGCTACCTTGCATAGTTTTTTGAGTTAGAGAAATACTCTAGTAAGATGTGCAATAGACGATTTTCGGTTGAATCTCTAGCCTTCTCCTCCATTGTACAATTTAATCCCTTTATGAGTGGTAACATCTTTTTCAAAGTGTGTAGAAATTTAAGAATTTGTTGAAAGATTGTTTGGGCATGGGGTAACTCTTCATATAGAAGAACTCACTCTGAAGAGAAAGAGTACAAGGACCCAATCAATTTGTTCTCAGAAATCTCATCAAAAGAAATCGAAGCTGAGAGTTTTTCTTACCTTAGCTTACTAAGATCACAAAATCTAAATTCAAAATCTTTCTTGCTCAATGTTATGTGTTTTAGTTGATTCGTCTAGCTTTTGAAAGCTTTTAGAAAGGCATAACCTTTCCTTGGTTGCACAAGAAAGACCATCCATTGTTGCATGCATTTGTTCTATATTGTACATTATTTCTTTGAAAACAAGCACGACGATAATTTGTTTCTCTTTCTTGCCTTGTGTAGATCTCTAAGAGGATTGGAAGGCTTCACTTTGAGTATTGTTTGAAGATCAAGAGAATGTTATTGGAACCTTACTTGTCCAAATTCTTCTCTCACAAACTACTTCTCTTTCTCTTATCTTCCATAGCAAGGAGCTTCCTTTCGAGAACCCATTGGTTGAGAAATCATACATCTTGAGGAATCCCATTTGGGGACTTGCTAATTTTAGTTAACCAAGGTATGTTCTATGCTTAGAGCAATTTACTTCAATCTTTCTTATTAGCCCAATTCAATTTCCAGATATGCAATAACATAACCATTGATATTAAATGTTGATAGAACATAAATAAACCGACATAAGACAAGCTAAGACAAGAGACACAAATATTCTTAAAATTCTTCTTATTCAGCAGAGAGAGAAAATATATTTTACAGCAGTCAATAGGATGCCCCAGCCAGCAAAGTCTTTGTTGGTCAAACCAGCAAATCAACCTTCAATGAAGCTCAGTCAAACTCGGTCAAAGTCAAACACAGCCCAAAACAGTCCATAAATCTGGTCAACACAGTGGTCAAAGTATGCGGTCAAAACAACAGTCAAAGTTGTGGTCAACAGCAATTAAAGTCAACGGCCTACCTCGGTTTTTGTGCCTCCAGCTGCGGCCTCTCCAAATCGAAATTCGGACCTCAAAAACGCATACAAATGATGAGTGTTGACCCAAAGTCAACGTTGGTCATGCTATCCATAAAAGCCCTAAACCAATCCGAAATTGCAGCTTCTGTTTCACACATGTGGAGGAGAGAGAGAAGCCTCTAAGGCTGTCCAAACCAATCAGATGAGAGAAATGCGTGAGATGAATGAATGATGAAATGAATATCACGTCTCTCCTTTTTATATCCATGACTGAGAGTGTGTGACACAACTTTTGGGGCTTGTGAGCCTACGTTACAATTCTAGCCGACCTTGACAAATTGCACATGTGTGGAAAATAAATTCACAATCCAACTTCTGCTCATCCAAACAAGATGATCCTTAGATCAATCTTACACCTCTCCAAAAGAGGAATCCAACAAAAATATTATCTCCATCATGTCAGCAGTGCAACATGGAGTTTGGCCCTAGTTTCCAAATTTAACACTCCCTCTCAACTAGGGAGAAATCCACCTGTCCATCCATCTATCAACCTATGCTATCCTGTCATCCAGTTCCATCAGGTACTATCATATATCATCCTACAATCCTGTGTCATCATGATATCTCTACTTTGATGGCTCTACTCTGCTATAGAAGAAATAATAAGAAAATATGATCGAGAGTGAGTCACAAAGACCTTACCACTCTCCACTGACCCGACGCCAGTTTAGAGGTAAAAACCTCAACCAGACTTGATCCCATATCAAGTTGTTGGACATATCCCATCATAGACATAGAGAGCATGGCAATACACGATGCGTCCATCGGTAATGCTATGGTCTCTATCCTCATTTCCCAACTCATTAGCCAGATGAGAGGTACTTCCCATGAGTCTCAGACTACATGGGTAGGATGCATGTGGGGCATAGATCAAAGAGAGGGTGAACGAGCTCAATATCATAATGATGGGGAAATAGCACACCAACAGGGTAAGGCGAACCTAGCCCTATGCTTGCTTATAGCTCCAAGTAGCTATCCCCAAGCCCCCTGGAGCTCCCAGAGCTCATAGTCCAACTCAAGCGAGACCCTCACAATAGGGTATGTCCACAATACCAAGCTTCTCACGGAAAGTTAAGAATTTTACCTTCCCTAAGGACTGTGTGAGAATATCTACGACCTGCTCATCAGTCCCAATGTGATGGAGCCTTATGGCACCTCGCTGTACCATGTCCCGGACAAAGTGGTACCTAACATCAATATGCTTGGATCGCTCGTGGAACACGGAATTCTCAGAAAGATCAATGCCACTTTGGTTGTCGCAAAGGATCACAGTGATATCCAACACATGCCCAAACAGCTTCACAACAGGCCATGCTTGCTACAATGTATTCAGCCTCGGCAATGCTCAAAGCAATTGATTTTTGCTTCCTGCTCATCCAAGAGATCGAAGCTAAACCTAGGGTGAAGTAACATTCAAATGTGCTTTTACGATCCACCACACTCCCTGCCCAATCGACATCGGTATATCCATGGAGCCTCATACTCCCGACAGTGTATCTCAGCCCATGGTTGATTGTGCCCCGGAGATATCTCAAGAGATTCTTGGCACTAATCCAGTGAATGTGATGAGGCTCGACCATGTATTGACTCAACGTGTTCACTATAAAACATATGTCCGGACATGAGTTCACTAAGAACATCAAGGCCCTTACAAGTTGACGATACTCGGTGGGATTTCCCAAATCGGACCCAGTAGTACTTCCACACAACTTCTTAAAGTTGAGTTCCATCGAAGTAGTCACGAACTTGTAGTCTGTTGATTTTGTAGCATTGGAAAGTGTTCCGAGTCTCATATTTTGGGAAGAGGTTTGGACATCAATATTCCAAAGAACCCAGAAACCGTTTGTGGAAATTCCACTCGGATCATGCTTTATTAAAATAATTAATTATTTTAAAGTGATCCCTAAGTATAAACTAAGGGAAATTAAATAATTAAAGGGTATAAGTAAAGCAGAGTGTGAATCTTCAAGAAAACGAAGATCAAGTCATCTTTTAATCTCGGCCATTGATTAGAGATCTAATATGGTTCGTTGATTCATCAGCGAAGAGACTATAAGAAAGGGATTTAGGGTCATTTGGAAAGCAAGTCGAGCACACTCTCAGTACCCGAAGGAAATCGATTTTGAAATAAGAGAATTCGATTTCAAAGGGTAACGTTGTAGAGGTGGAGTTGCAGATGCATGAGGAAGGGGAAGTCAGCAGAGGAAGAAGAAGGCAGAAGGAGGACACAGAGGGAGCAGCGCTAAGCAGCAGCACCGACCCTCCACGCAGAGTGACGCAGTCCAGCGCAGTTACTGCGCATAAGGCCACGCAGAGTGACGTAGAGGGAGGAAGGGTGCCTCCAGTGTATCAGAAATTCTTCCTAAGTGTTCGGAAAAATTATCTCAGGTGTATGCTAGACATTTGCTCGTCATATTTTCTGTAAAAGATTTCCACTGCTGAAGAATAATATAAAGCCTCATCTGTTGCACCGGTATTCCCACATTGGGTTTTTCTGGGACAATTGTCCAAAAATAACTGTGTTCATGTGATTGTTTCTATTGTGTTATATGTGTTCTATTTGTTCTTCTTTTGATTAAGTGAATGTTGCAGCTGTGTTTATTTCAGAATTTACTCAAGCATTTGTAAATAACTTATCATAAATAAGTAGGCGAAATAAATCAATCACTATACTAGTATTTCAGATTGAAAATCTCACATGGTATTAGAGAAAAAGACGAAAGACAGAAGCGGAGGTTCTGCAATGGAACTAAGATCTGACATCGATGGAGCAGCAGCTCGGAAGGGTTCACGCAGTCCTCCAGAATGCATGGAGAAACAAAGGGATCATGACATTTCAGTTCTGGCATCTAGACTAGAAGAGGATTTCGCTTGTGTGTCAAGCACGGCCTATCCAGGGGTCTGGTATATTGACAGTGGAGCATCTACTCACATGACGAGAGTTCGAGAATGCTTCTCGAGCTACCAGGAAGAGCAGATGAATTTTCAGATCACGATGGGAAACAAGGCCAAGTGCACCCCCGTTGGAAGAGGAACCATAATATTTCAAACAGAAGCTGGTAACAAGCTTCAGGCCACCAACGTACAACATGTACCGAGATTGGGGATGAAATTGCTCTCGGTGTCTCAACTTCAGAACAAGGGTTACGATGTATACTTAATTGGAAATAAGGTTTATGTCAAACACCATAGTTGGAAAAGGAAGGCATAAATTGGAGTAAGGAGCCATAAACTGTATAAGTTACAGCTCGAGTCTCCAATGGCACTGATAGGCAGTACGAATGAAAGGGACTTGAATGAATTATGGCACAGAAGAATGGGGCATCCACATCATGGAGCCTTAAAGATCCTCAAGAAGACTGTCATGGGAGTGTTGAAATTTGGTTACCAGAGGACAGGTGGTTCCCTAAGGTTTTGATCTTTGGCCTAGGGAAAAGTGTCCAAAAGAATTTATTTTTTCTCCTAAAGTGACTTTATAAAGTTATAAAGCCAAATCTAATTTAAAAGTGACTTTAAGTGATAAAATTACTAAGTTTAATTTTAAAGTGACTTTAATAAAGTCAATGTGAAATTAGAAAGTGAAAAGTGACTCTGGAAATAAATGACTAAGTGGGTCTTTATTAAAGTGGGGTGAATTAAAAAATAGAAAGTGACATTTAAATGAGCATTTAATCTCAGCCCTAGATCTAAAGCTATCTTAGCCATTGAATTTAGGGATTCCCCAAAAGTCACTTAAAGTTAGGTTAAAGGAGGGAAAAGGTCATTCATTCTTTCATGAGCCGATTGAGAGGAGGAGAAGAGAGTTGGAGACATTTTCTGGTTTTGAGAAAGAGAAGGAGAGGAGCAGTTCAGCAAATCCATACAGCAAGGAGAGGCTACATGCATTTCAAGGCAGCAGTCCATATAGCAATAAATCAGCACAATTTTCGAGGCAGATTTCCGTACAGCAGCAGTGGGCACGTTTTTTGAGGTCCGTATAGTAGCAAGGAGGCACATATTTCAAGGAGGAGAAGCAGTGTGCAGCACGCATTCCGAGGCTGAGTTGGCACAATTTTCGACGCTAAAAGAAGCTGTTGTAATTTTTGTACAGTCTGTATAGCTGTACGGAATTTCTGGCACAGATTTCGAGGAGGACATACAGCACTAAATGTTGTTATCTCTTGCTGTAAAATTTATGTTATTACTGTTTTGCTGATTTGGCACATTTTCCGAGGTGGAGGCAAGCACGGAAAACGAGATAAGTCTGTACATTGTTTGCTGGAATTTTTCCTATATATTTCCTTTCTCTGTAAAAGCATTTTCCAGAAATAAAGAAGAGCTTTCGAACTGGTTTTCCCCAAGAGTTGTAGGGGGTTTTTCCAAGGTCATCTTGACCAAAAATCAGCATGTCAAAATTCTGTGTGGTTGATTTATTTTTCTGAGTTTTATTTCTGCATTTCAACACTGTGAAATTTCCAGAATTTGTGTTTTCAGAAAATATTTATTTTTCCAACTTGTTGAATGTATGGCTATGGGAATAGGCATTTAACTTTATGGGAGAAATAAGGAGAAACTGAAAATCGGGGTTGGGTTATCAAATTTCTACATGGTATCGAAGCGATTTTGCTGAAAAGTGCAGTTTGGGACAGCAAGAAGAAAAATTCAGCAAGTTGATTTTTCACACAGAAAACAGTACCTTTACTACAGCAGTGTTATTTTCAGTTTATTTAGGACAACAAGCATGTCTTTGGGCTTGAGGGTGGGGGATAGGTTGGATGGGCATAGTAACTACAGTGTATGGAAGGAGAGAATGCAGAGCATCTTTAAGGAGGCAGAAGTCTAGGGTATCATGGTGCATACCCAACAGCACCCTGTTAATGTGCCTGCTGACCTTGATGAGCTGGCAGACTTTAATAAGAAGAATAACAAGGGTAGGAGACTGATTATGGATGGAATCAAAGACCATTGCATTCCTCATGTGAGAGGAAAGAGATATGCTCATGAGATGTGGACAGCATTGACCAATCTCTATCAGAGTACCAATGAGAACAGGAAAATGGTCCTAAGGGAGAAGCTGAAGACCATTAAGATGGGTAAGACTGATAGTGCAGCTGGATATCTCACAAAGATTACTAATGTGAGAGATGCATTGGCAGTAGATGGAGAGGTCATTCCACCCACTAAGTTGGTGCGGATTGTAGTGAATGGCCTTCCCAGTTCATGGCTGAACTTTGTTGATGGGGTTTGTGCACGTGAGACCCTTCCCACTTGGGAGAGGTTCTGGGATGATTGCATCCAGAAAGAAATCAGAAAGAGTCAGCTTCGGGCAGCCAAACCAGTTGAGCAGGATGAGGATGTAGCACTGTTAGCAGGAGGCAAGGAAGGCAAGCGAAAGAAGCAAGCTTCCACAAGTGGTGGTGGGGGCAAAGGCAAAGGTAAAAGTAAGCAGCTGAACAAAGAGGACTATTCCAAGGTGAAGTGTTGGGATTCTCAGAAGATGGGACACTATGCAGTTGTGTGTCCGAAGAAGAAGAAGAAGGGGAAGAACCAGAGCATGGCAGCGATAGAGAACTTTACGGATAGCTTTGACTGGGAGTTTGGGTTCATTGCTTGTGATTCCACTAGTGCAAGATCACCTGCCACGGAGGTTGACAGGGAGTGTGCATTTCGCTCCACTAGGTATCTGGTATGTTAACAGTGGGGCTTCACATCATATGACAGGAGTCCCTGAGTACTTCTCAGAGCTTTCAGAAAGTGGCACTAATATAGAGGTAGTACTCGGAGATGACAGCATTGTTAGAGCAGTCAGTGTGGGGACATTGACATTTGATAGGGAACCCAAACCTCCCTTGAAGGTGTCAGATGTTCTATATGTGCTAGGGATGAGGAAGAACCTCATATCCGTCTCAGCATTGGAGGACAGAGGATATGAGATATTGTTCAGGAGAGGACAGGTGTTGATATATCCCAGGGGCACTCCAGCTGAGTTAGCTAGAGTGATTGGTGTACGCCATGCAAAGGTGTACAAGTTTGCATTTCAGCCCCTTTTGGCATTGAGAAGTAGTACCGACAGCAGAGCTAGCAGTTCAGAGTTGTGTGAGATTTGGCACCGCAAGATGGGGCACATGTATCATGGAGCCTTGAGGACATTGCAAGAGATCACTAAAGGTGTGCAAGATTTCAGTACTGATCACTTTGATACAAGCAGAGGATGTGCTATGGGCAAGTTTGCCAAATCCCCTTTTCCCAGCAGTGACAGCAGATCGACTGGGATACTTGATTTGATTCATTCCGATGTGAGCAGTCGGATGTCTCATGTTTCCTTGAGTGGATATGAGTATTATGTTTTATTCATTGATGATCGCTCTAGGAGGACCTGGATTTATTTCTTGAAGACCAAGAGTGAGGTCTTCAAGCGGTTTTAGGAGTTCAGAGCTCTTGTGGAGACTCAGACAGGTCGGAAGATCAAGTCCCTAAGGTCGGACAATGGAGGGGAGTACACCCTTGGTGAGTTTGTTGAGTATTGTGCAGAGGCAGGCATCAGGAGGGAGTTCACAGTTCCTTACAACCCCCAGCAGAACAGGGTTGCGGAGAGGAAGAACAGATCCATCGTTGGGGCTGCCAAAGCCATGTTACATGATCAGGGGTTACCATTGTTTTTGTGGGGAGAGGCTTGCAACACTGTTGTATATTTGCAGAATAGGAGTCTGCATTGTGCCTTGGGGCATGTTGTACATATTCCCTTCTCCATTTAAATTTTGGCCACCAGCTCCTCTAAAATCCATTTCCAATGTTTTTGAGATCAAGAACTCCATGCCTCCGATTAATTCTATTATCTCCGCCCGAAAATTTGCTTTATAATGTTTAAAACATGCATATTTTATATATCAAGCCGAAGCCCCCAAGTCCTAAGCCCCTCCCCTGTCGTCATCACATGATCGAAGTCCGAAAACCGTAAGTTAAAAGGAAAAAGGGCTTATCGTTTTGTTTTTCGGGTGTCACGGTAGCTGTCCGATCAAGTCAGATCAACGGAGCGGCAATTAACCTGTATGGCGGTCCCCACACATGTATCCCGCACTCACAGACCGGCGGTATAGCCCGCACCACTTCCACTGGGCTGGCGGTTTTGGACCCAACGCCAGCGATTCCACACGGGACGTGCCGCGTGTCCTTGGTACGAGCGGGAAACCACTCTCTCACCGCGCATTAATCTTCAGCCGATAGCCGGGCAGCGGGATTCACGAAGACCGTTGGATCTCCCGATCTCCATCCAACGGCGGAGATGTAACAAAACCGTCCGCCCGTTACCCTGTGTTCGTCCTGGCCTATGGCCCGCCACCGTGTCACTGTCACTCGCTTCCGCCCGTGGATTCCTCCGCCACGTCGCCCTCCTGCTCATTCCCCCGTACGCCCATGTGTCATGCCCAACTGTCTTCGTAGTGTCATCCCTCCGTATATATATATATATATATATATATATATATATATATATATATGTGCTCATGGTTTTTGACTATGTTTCCCATTTAAATTATTTCCCCGCGACCTAATTGTTCTACGTTCTGCGCCTGCTTACTTCATACCCCCATCGCGTTTCTTCTGACATCCTGTGCGTTTCCGCTTCCTATCCACTGTCTGCAGCATTGTCTTCAGCTCCACCTCCTCGCTCCTCGCCCCCGAGTCGGTTTCTCTTTAACGTTTTGTGGATTTTGCGAGGTTTCAAAATAAGCGAGAGGGGGAATTTTAATTCGACAACCTCATTTAAAAGACTAGGAACATACCCGGAAGATGATTTTGTGGGTGAAATTTAATAAAAGGGCTGAGAACTGGTGCGTGAAATGACCACCATTAAAAAAGACCCAGAAATGGATTCTTAGAACCCTCCAGAGAAATCCGTCCCGCATTTAAGAACCAGCATTCAAATTCAAAGCTAAAGGGACAAGAGTACAGTACAGGAACGCAGATTATTCCAAATCTCTCACGGCAGCAGATTTTCTCTCAGCCAAAAGGATCACAGTGTATATATATTTTATTATTTCTGTCTTGTACATAAGGAGATTTTTATCTCCCAGCATTTATTCCTTCAGACAGATTGATAGGTATATTCATTTATAGCTAGTCATTCATAGAGAAGGTGCGAGTGTTTTCTGCCATGTATTCAAATTAAGTCATTAATTGCGCCTCTTCTCCCTCCTCCTCTAGAAGTTTCTGTCTTCTCTATAAATACTGAGAAAGAAGACATTGTTAGGGTTCCAGATTTCTGTCAGCAAACTGTGCAGTGAGAAGACTTCTGTATTCATCTTGTAATATTTCTGCATGAAGTTTTAGAGCCCGTAGGGTCTCAGTGAGGAGGGGTTATAACTGTATTGAGGATTCTGATCTTTGGTATCTCACAGTATGTAATTTCTTTCATGTGTTAATACATTATCTCATTTCATGCAAATTGTCTTCTTGTATCATGTTCTAGAATGCGAGTGGCTCACTAGTTTGCAGTAAGGATTCATCTTAAGTGGTGCCCTTTCTGGAATTAGTCAAGCGCTTTAAATAGGCCTAGAAGTGATATGTTGTTCCATGTTCACTCTTTCATATTTTCTGCTATATTAGTGGCTTAAGGATTCGTAAGTTGGTGCGCCCTTCTGCCAGTGATATCTTCTTATGTTTCCTCATTGCACTCACTTCCTGATATTTGATTTCTGTGATATATTATTTGAATCGGCCCTCTTTACAGTAAGCGGTCTCTTAACTGTCTGATGCTTTCTTGCTGAAGTTTTACCTGATGTTCCTACATTATTCTTGTGTCAGCTTCTGAGAGAGATTGGTCCCATTCAAATCTAGTTTCCTTGTTTCAAACAAGAGATAGTAAGTGAGTTCTTGGACTGACAACCCAATTATAAGGGGCTCCTTGCTATATTAAGATGTCCTAGGCACTGGTCTATGGCAACTCTAGGCTGTCTCTAGGGGGGTGACAAAATCATCCACAACATCTTTCTGGCGCCGTTGCCGGGGAACGAATTCAAGAATATATGTTTCCCTGGGTTCGACATCTCATTTTCACTCTCTAATCAGATGAGCACAGAGAGGTGAAGAGTTGCAGATTTCTCACCTTGGCGACTCCACTGGTCCTTATTTGATATATTTTATTGGAAGTCCTGGCTTCCCGGAAGCCCCATTTGAGGTCGAATACCTCGCAGCCGAAAACACCCGTGTCTGACCCGGAAAAGATCATTCATAAAAGAGCTTGGAAAGAGAAGAAGTCGGTTCGTCCCGAAAATCCTGAGTATTCCGTTGAAGATCATTCGCCTTCTTCTTCTCAAGAAATTAGAACAGAAAAATCCGAGTTTTACTCAGAAACTCCACGTAGAGGAAATACCTGGATTGAAGGAGAGTCTCATCCTGCTTTCGAGGCTGAAGAAATTAAAGAGGTCACAGAAGTAGTTGTTGTTAACCGTGAGTTATTTCCATCTACACCTCAGGCTTCTGTGTAATATATTCCCATTGTTATTCATACTCCGCTTCCTCCTACTCCTCTCCCTTCATCTGTACCTCAAATTGTTGTGCAACCCCCGCCTCCCCCAATGGCCAATGTTCCTGCTTTTCTATTGAACAAATATGCGCCTCTGGCCTTGCCCCAAGTGCTGAATGATATGCCGCAGGATTACCTGAAGATTTTGCCAAGATTTAATGGGGAGAATGAAGTTGATGCTCAGAAGCACCTTGAGATCTTTTGCTCTTTTGCAGAGAACTTAAATGTTGAACATCTGGATGTGGTCCTGAGGTTATTTGTGCAGTCTTTGGAAGGAGAAGCCAGAAAATGGTTTAAGACGCTGGGGAATCGCTCAATAACCACCTGGGACCAAATGGAGAATGCTTTTCTTAGAAAGTGGGGAGAAAAGAAAGATCACGGCCAGTGTCTCACTGAATTCAATACTATGAAGAAGAAACAAAATGAAGGGGTATCAGAATTCATCAAGAGATTCAACAAGTTATATCTGAGCTTGCCTCCTGAAATGAAGCCCCATGAAGCTGCTGCCAAGATAATTTTCATAGCAGCCTTTGATTCTGACTTTGGATTCTCCTTAAGAGAAAGGAAACCTGCCACATTAGATGATGCACAATCAGATGCTTTGGAACTAGAAGCGAACTTTGCCTCCACAGGAAAGTTAAAAGGAAAAGCTGAGCAAGATACCAGGAGAAGAGGCAAAGAAGAGGTTTCTACCTTAAATCAAGAAAAGGATTTAGATAAAACGGATGAAATAAGTAAAATGATAAAGAAGATGGTCAAGATGGAACTGGAAGCTAAAAATGCAGCTCCCAAGAACTATTACAATGCTCCAAACAGAGGATATAATCCCCAGTACAAGAGACCACCTCTGCAGATATTGCCGAGAGAAACAAAGGAACAACAAGACCAGGTACCTCATCCCTTGTACCTGGAAGGACCAGTAGATGACTCCACTGGAGATGCAGCTTATGGATTAGAAGACTCAAATCTGGCTTTCTCGAACAGTGATGACATGGAGTGCCCCTTACAAGAAGACGATGAAGAAGCAGAGATTGACCATTACTGCAAGCAATTTGCTGATTTCATGGAAGCACAATTCAATGTCAAATATGATCTTAGATCCTCGAGGAAGAGGACTAGAACTCAGGAGCAGGGAGAAGAACCCTCTCAGAAAGAAGCATCTGCTCAGGAGGAATCAACAGCAAAGAAATGCACAGAAAAAGGTAAGAATCTTCTGAGTACCCCCTTGCAGTCTAATGATCAGATTCCCTCCTCTTCTAAAATGGTCAGTCCTCCTAATAGTGAGCCAGTGTCAAAAGAAGTCAAGTCTTTAGTTGAGAATAAAGAGTCAAAAGAAGTAGTAATAGAAAAGCCCCCATCTGCTTTCAATTTGCAAAAAGAACTTGAGAAGATTAAGATTCCGGTCCCTCTGACTGAGTTGCTGAAACAGCCGGCATATCAGTCTCAAGTTACCTCTTTCATTCTTCCTCCTGAGTTACCAATTGCACCTGACAGTTTAAATCTTCAAGAAGAAAGACCCATGGTAGTCTTTGGCCCACATGTCGAGGAGATAGACCCCTCTACTCCTCCTTTTTATGTATCCCTAATCATTCATGACCTGTTGTTACATAACTGTATGTTAGATTCTGGAGCTTCCCATAATCTTATGCCTTTGTCTGTCATGGAGCAACTAGGGCTGCAAATAACAAGACCATATAAAGATTTGTATTCATTTGATTCTAAAAGAGTTAAATGTCTGGGAATGATTAAAGATTTAGTGGTTAATTTGGCTCAAATCCCAGCAAAAAGTGTAGTCATGGACATTGTGGTTGCCGATATCCCAGCTCGCTTTGGCATGCTGCTGTCAAGGTCTTGGGGTACCAAGATTGGGGGATCAATCAAATTGGATTTAACGTATGCAACTGTCCCAGTCTTTGGAGGTCAGGAAAGGAGGTTATACAGGGAGACTAGATTTGTCAAGATGGTAACTAAGGCCGACTGCTCAGATAATTCTCCAGTTTATAACAAAGAGGGAGACTTCTCATGTTTAATGTTGGAAGAAAATCAGGATTATGCACATGAGCCCCTTTTTGGACAGATTCGAGCTGAGCAGCCTAAAGAAGATCAGGAATCAGGACTTTGGACTTTGCATTTTGATGGAGCTAATTCAAGGGAAGGCAATGGAGCTGGGGTCTTGTTGATTTCCCCCACAGGGAGATGGGTGCCGTTCTCTTTTAAACTGGAGTATGAGGCTACAAGCAATGTAGCTGAATATGAAGCACTATTATTGGGACTCCAGACAGCCAAGGATATGGGCATCCAGTGTTTAAAAGTGTTTGGAGACTCTGAGCTGGTGGTAAGGCAGATCAGAAATGAATGTCAAACTAAGCATCCACGGCTCAGAGCATATAGAAATGAAGTATGGGACATGATAGAAAATTTCTTCTTAGCGTTTAACATACAGTTCATGCCCCGGGAGCAAAACAGAATAGCAGATTCTCTCGCTGTAGCTGCCAGTACTTTCCGTCCTCCTCAGAACCCGCTTCTAAGATATGAAGTGGAGGTACGGTACAGACCATCCATTCCAGATAATATAAAGCATTGGCAGGTATTCGAAGATGATGAACAAATGAAAAGATTTATAGAGACTGTGGGAGAATTCTCCAATATGGAGATCGATGGTAATGAAGAGGAAGAAGTTGAAAATATTGCTGAAAACAAATGGGAAGAAAGAATAGCAGGAAATAGAGTGCTGCAGCTGAAAGGAAATGTTATACCTAAGGGACTGGTGCCTCTAGAAAGATTGTTCAATAAAGATGATGTTCCTTTGCAGCCAAACAAAAAAATAGAAGAAGACCAAGTGGGAGATTTGAATCTGGGTACTCATACTGATCCCAAAATTGTAAAATTATCTAAAAGAGTCCCAGAAGAATACAAAGAAAAGTATTTGAAATTATTTCAGTCTTATAAAGATGTTTTTGCCTGGTCCTATCAGGACCTAAAAACTTTTGATGTAAATATAATACAACATAAGATTCCATTGAGGGAGGATGCAAAGCCATACAAGCAGAAGCTTAGGCAGATTAATCCTCTGCTTCTTCCTTCAATTGAGAAAGAAATTAAAAAATTGTTGAAGGCCAAAATAATTGTGCCCTTGAGGTACTCAGAATGGATTGCGAACCTTGTTCCTGTTAGAAAGAAAAATGGAGAAATAAGGCTGTGCGTGGACTTCAGAAATTTGAATAGAGCATCTCTCAAGGATAATTATCCACTGCCTAAAATGGACCACATCCTGTAGAAAGTGGTGGGAGCATCCAGAATGTCAATGATGGATGGATTTTCAGGCTACAATCAGGTGGTTGTTTTCCCGGAAGATCAGAAGAAGACTGCATTTACTACACCATGGGGAACCTTTATGTATGCCAGGATGTCATTTGGACTGATTAATGCAGGCGCTACTTTTCAAAGGGCAATGGACATAGCCTTTGTTGGAGAGCAGGACAAGTTTCTGGTAGTGTACCTCGATGATATAACAGTATTTTCGAAGAATGATGATGAGCATATTGAGCATTTGAGAAGAACTTTTGAAAAATGCAGGAGGTATGGCCTGTCCCTCAATCCTCAAAAGTCCTTATTTGCATTAGATGAGGGTAAACTTTTAGGGCACATTGTAACAAAGGATGGAGTCAAAATAGACCCAAAAAGAATTGAAGTAATAAACAGCATTCCTTTGCCAAGGAATAAGAAAGAAGTGCAGGTGTTTTTGGGTCGAATAAATTTTTTGAGAAGATTCATTCCTAACTATGCTGAGATAGTTAGGCATATAACCAATATGCTGAAAAAGGACAATGAAGTTAAGTGGTCCCAGGAGTCTAGAGATGCATTTACAAGAATAAAACAGGCATTTGCTGAAGCTCCTGTACTAGCAGGACCAGATTATAGTAAGCCATTTATGGTATTTTCATTTGCTTCACCTCATACAATTGCTGGAGTATTATTGCAAAAAAATGAAGAAGGATATGAACAGCCCATAGCATTCTTCAGTCAGGTGCTGTATGATGCTGAATTGAAATATAACATACTGGAGAAGCAGGCATATGCCCTGGTAAAGTCCCTTAAAGCTTTTAGAGTTTATATTTTGCAATCCCATATTATTGCTTATGTTCCCACAGCAGCTGTAAAAGAGATTCTAGTTCAGGGAGATAGCGAAGGCAGAAGGGGAAGATGGATTGCAAAAATTCAAGAGTATGATTTGGATATAAGGCCTACTAAATTGATCAAAGGACAGGGGCTTGCCAAAATGTTGTCTGAATCTAATCATCAAGCTCTGGGCATCAATCTATCCATGGTAGCAAATGAAGAATCAGAAGAAGAAGAGGAGCAGCAAGGACTAGAAATGGCCACTCAAAAGATACATGTGAAATATCTAACTAGTCCATGGTACAAAGAAATTGTGGAATATCTGTTAACACTTAGTTGTCCTCCAGGATGTGACAAGGAAAAATATAGAGCTGTAAGGATGAAATCTCAGAAATATGCCATTGCCAATGGACAGCTCTATTGGAGAGACCCTCTAGGTATATTGCTGCTATGCCTCACAGAGAATGAAGTGCAAAATGTAATGACAGAGTTTCATGAAGGGATATGTGGAGGGCATTACAGCTGGAGGGCTACAACACATAAGATTTTGAGGGCTGCTTTTTACTGGCCAAAACTATATTCAGATACTTTTGCTTGGGTCAAATCATGTGACAAATGCCAAAGGTTTGCAGAAAGACAAAAACTAGCAGCATTGCCCCTAATCCCTATGCACGTGAACGAACCATTTCAGAAATGGGGATTGGATTTCATAGGTGAGATACATCCCCCATCAAGTGGCCAACATAAATGGATTCTAACAGCCACAGATTATTTTACAAAATGGGTAGAAGCCATGCCAACCAGAAAAGCTACAGACGCCGTAATAATGAATTTTATAGAAGATAACATCATATCTAGGTTTGGTTGTCCTGCTAGAATTGTAACTGACAATGCACAAGCTTTTAAATCTGCCAGATTTGTCAATTTCTGTCAAAGATATAATATCATCCTGACTCATTCTACAGCATACTATCCACAGGGAAATGGTCTAGCAGAATCATCTAATAAAACCCTGGTGAGAGCCTTGAAGAAAACAATAGCTGAAAATCAGAAAAAATGGGACTCTCAGTTGAAGTTTGCTCTATGGGCAAATAGGATAACTAGCAAAAGGGCAACAGGGAAATCACCCTATGAACTGGTGTATGGCAGAGCAGCTGTGTTCCCTCTACAATTGGCATTGCCGGTAGCACGTTTTATGCAGGAAAACCAAGAAGAATCAGATGACATGATTAGAAGAATTAATCAGCTGATAGAATTGGAGGAAACAAGGAACCAGGTAGATCAGAGATTGATAGAATACCAGGAAAAAATGAAGAATGTCTTTGATCAGCACGCAAAAGATAGAAATTTTCAAGTTGGAGACCTTGTTCTTAGATGGGATGTTCGCAGAGCAGAAAAGGGAAAGCATGCTAAATTTGATCCATTGTGGTTCGGGCCATTCAAGATAGCGCAGTTGGGAAGAAATAACACTTTCTATTTAAAAAATCTGCAAGGTGATTTGTTGGACGCGCCTGTGAATGGCCAATTTCTCAAGCCATATTTCCAATTCTGACCCGAGAAGAGAATACTATGTTGTATATATTGTATATAAGTGGTTTTGATGTTTATTTTTGCAAAGAAAAGGTGCCGATAATTACCTGAGGTAGAAGCGCAGATAAAATAGAGAAGCAAAATGAAATACTGAGTGGTCTGCGTGTTCTCGACATGCCCGTGGACGGACATGCCGTCCCCAGATGGAGCCGATGTTGTACATATTCCCTTCTCCATTTAAATTTTGGCCACCAGCTCCTCTAAAATCCATTTCCAATGTTTTTGAGATCAAGAACTCCATGCCTCCGATTAATTCTATTATCTCCGCCCGAAAATTTGCTTTATAATGTTTAAAACATGCATATTTTATATATCAAGCCGAAGCCCCCAAGTCCTAAGCCCCTCCCCTGTCGTCATCACATGATCGAAGTCTGAAAACCGTAAGTTAAAAGGAAAAAGGGCTTATCGTTTTGTTTTTCGGGTGTCACGGTAGCCGTCCGATCAAGTCAGATCAACGGAGCGGCAATTAACCTATATGGCGGTCCCCACACATGTATCCCGCACTCACAGACCGGCGGTATAGCCCGCACCACTTCCACTGGGCTGGCGGTTTTGGACCCAACGCCAGCGATTCCACACGGGACGTGCCGCGTGTCCTTGGTACGAGCGGGAAACCGCTCTCTCCCCGCGCATTAATCTTCAGCCGATAGCCGGGCAGCGGGATTCACGAAGACCGTTGGATCTCCCGATCTCCATCCAACGGCGGAGATGTAACAAAACCGTCCGCCCGTTACCCTGTGTTCGTCCTGGCCTATGGCCCGCCACCGTGTCACTGTCACTCGCTTCCGCCCGTGGATTCCTCCGCCACGTCGCCCTCCTGCTCATTCCCCCGTACGCCCATGTGTCATGCCCAACTGTCTTCGTAGTGTCATCCCTCCGTATATATATATATATATATATATATATATATATATATATATATGTGCTCATGGTTTTTGACTATGTTTCCCATTTAAATTATTTCCCCGCGACCTAATTGTTCTACGTTCTGCGCCTGCTTACTTCATACCCCCATCGCGTTTCTTCTGACATCCTGTGCGTTTCCGCTTCCTATCCACTGTCTGCAGCATTGTCTTCAGCTCCACCTCCTCGCTCCTCGCCCCCGAGTCGGTTTCTCTTTAACGTTTTGTGGATTTTGCAGGTTTCAAAATAAGCAGAGGGGGAATTTTAATTCGTCGCCTCCATTTCAAAGACCAAGAACATACCAGAAGATGATTCCCTGTGGGCGAAATTTAATGAAAGGAACTGAGAACAGGTGCTTGAAATGACTATTATTAAAGAAGACACAGATATGGATTCTCAGAACCCTCCAGAGAAATTCGTCCCGCATTTAAGAACTAGCATTCAAATTCAAAGCTAAAGGGACAAGAGCACAGTACAGGAACGCAGATTATTCCAAATCTCTCACGGCAGCAGATTTTCTCTCAGCCAAAAGGATCACCGTGTATATATATTTTATTATTTCTGTCTTGTACATAAGGAGATTTTTATCTCCCAGCATTTATTCCTTCAGACAGATTGTTAGGTATATTCATTTATAGCTAGTCATTCATAGAGAAGGCGCGAGTGTTTTCTGCCATGTATTCAAATTAAGTCATTAATTGTGCCTCTTCTCCCTCCTCCTCTAGAGGTTTCTGTCTTCTCTATAAATACTCAAAAATAAGACATTGTAGGGGTTCCAGATTTCTGTCAGCAAACTGTGCAGCGAGAAGACTACTGTATTCATCTTGTTATATTTCTGTATGAAGTTTCAGAGCCCGTAGGGTCTCAGTGAGGAGGGGTTATAACTGTATTGAGGATTCTGGTCTTTGGTATCTCACAGTATGTAACTTTCCTTATGTGTTAATACATTATCTCTTTTCATGCAAATTATCTTCTTGTATCATGTTCTAGAATGCGAGTGGCTCACTAGTTTGCAGCAAGGATTCATCTTAAGTGGTGCCATTTCTGGAATTAGTCAAGCGCTTTAAATAGGCCTAGAAGTGATATGCTGTTCCAAGTTCACTCTTTCATATTTTCTGCTATATTAGTGGCTTAAGGATTCGTAAATTGGTGCGCCCTTCTGCCAGTAATATCTTCTTATGTTTCCTCATTGCACTCACTTCCTGATATTTGATTTCTGTGATATATTATTTGAATCGGCCCTCTTTACAGTAAGCGGTCTCTTAACTGTCTGATGCTTTCATGCTGAAGTTTTACCTGATGTTCCTACATTATTCTTATCTGTGTGTCAGCTTCTGAAAGAGATTGGTCCCATTCAAATTTAGTTTCCTTGTTTCAAACAAGAGATAGTAGGTGAGCTCCTTGGCCTGACAACCCAAACTATAAAGGACTCCTTGCTATATTAAGATGTCCTAGGCACTGGTCTATGGCAACTCTAGGCTGTCTCTAGGGGGGTGACAAAATCATCCACAACAGGGCATGTGACTCCGGAGGAGGCTTTTTCTGGGAAAAAGCATGATGTTGGTCACTTCTGTATCTTTGGGTGTATTGCATACTCCTACGTACCCAAGGAGAAGAGGACCAAGCTAGAGCCCATCGTAGAAAAGGGTATCTTTGTGGGCTACAGTGAGGCCTCGAAAGCCTTTCGGATTTATATTCCTGCACAGAGGAGAGTTGTTGTCAGGCGGGATGTGAAATTCGGGGAGGACAGGGCTTTTAGGAGGTCACGGGAGTTAGAGTATCTGGATCGGCCAGACCCTCAGGAGCAGCTGAGTCAGGCACAGGGATCCAATGGGCAGGGATTAGGAGGATCTGGAGGTACATCAATTACGATGTCAGGTCCATCAGTGAGCAGTGGCTCGCAGAGTCAGAGGTGTTGTGCTTCGGGCAGCATGCAAAGCAGTCCGCAGAGTAGTTCACTAGGGAGTCCACTGATGGACAATTCATACAGTACTTCAACATCTACAGGTTCAGGTTCAGGCAGGAGGACAGCAGACAAACAGTCAGGAGTTCAGGCTCCTGATGAGGAGGAGGAGTTTCATTCTCCAGTGGGAGAGGTGTGCTCAGGGAAGAGGAAGCCCAAGTGGCTTCAGGATACCTTGAGAGAGGCCACATCTGTTGCTGGGCCAAAGAGGCCGGTCAGAGAGAGCAGACCACATGATAGGTTCTGTAGCTATATGGCAATGGTTGCCAACATCATTGACTCTAAGCCTTCTAGCTATGAGGAGGCAGCTAGCCAGCACGTCTGGAGAGAGGCCATGCAGGAGGAGTATTCTTCTATCATGAAGAATGATGTTTGGGAGGTGGTGCCGAGGCCTGAGGGCAAATCCGTGGTTACTTCCAAATGGCTTTACAAGGTAAAGCATGCTGCAGATGGCAGCATTGAGAAATTCAAGGCAAGGTTTTTGGCTAGAGGGTTCTCCCAGGTAGAGGGAGTAGATTATGAGGAGACCTTTTCTCCTGTGGCTCGATATACTTCGATTCACTCCATCATATCGATAACAGCAAAGATGGGTTGGAAGATCCACCAGATGGATATGAAGACCGCATTTCTCAATGGCTTCATACATGAGGAGGTGTACATTGAGCAGCCACAGGGCTTTGAGGTGCATGGGAAGGAGTCCCATGTGTGCAGACTGAAGAAGGCCCTTTATGGCCTAAAGCAAGCTCCTAGAACTTTGTACTCCATGATAGATACATACTTGCAGGAGATGGGTTTCACAAAGAGTGATGCATATTCGAACCTTTACTTTATTGTGATAGGTGAGGAGACTCTCATTCTAGTGTTGTATGTGGATGACTTGGTCATTACGAGTGCAGAGAGACTCATAGAGAGCTGCAAGAGAGATCTTGCGTCGAAGTTCGAGATGAAGGACATTGGCTTGATGCATTACTTTTTGGGTTTGTAGGTGTGGCAAGTGGAGGGGCATTTCTTCCTGGGGCAGGGGAAGTATATTGTGGACATCCTTGGCAGATTCCACATGGAGGATTGTGGACCCATGTCGACACCGATGATCGCCAACTGGAAGAAGCTTCACACTTCAGATTCCGAGTTGGTGGATCCCACATTGTATAGACAATTGATTGGTTCCTTGATGTATTTGGTCAACACCAGAACAGATATATGTTTTGCAGTCAACACGATGAGCCAGTTCATGTGTGAGCCTAGGAGGGTGCACTGGGTTGCTGCAAAACACATTTTGCGGTACTTGCAGGGGACAGTGGATTATGGTCTGGATTATAGGCAAGGAGATGGAGTGAGATTGGCAGGTTACACTGATTTTGATTGGGCAGGTTGTGCTTCTGATAGAAAGAGCAATTCAGGGTGCTGTTTTGGGTTGGGTTCAGCAGTGGTGTCGTGGTTCAGCCGAAAGCAGCAGTCAGTAGCATTGAGTTCAGCAGAAGCAGAGTACATGGCAACCAGTCTAGCTAGTTGTGAGACCATATGGCTTCAAAAGATGTTGTTTGGCTTATTTGGTCAGCCGTTGAGACCTTCAGTGATATACTGTGATAATCAGAGTTGCATTAAACTCACGAAGAATCCAGTGTTTCATGACAAGTCAAAGCATATCAGCATCAGATATCACTTCATCAGAGACTATGTTCAGAAGGGAGCTGTAAAGCTTGAGTATATTCCCACTGATGAGCAGGTTGCAGATATTCTTACCAAAGCCTTACCACGGGGCAAGCATGTCTACTTCAGAGACAAGATGGGTGTGGTGAGGAACACCTTCCTCGGTAAGAGGGAGTGTTGAAATTTGGTTATTGGAGGACAGGTGGTTCCCTAAGGCTTTGATCTTTGGCCTAGGGAAAAGTGTCCAAAAGAATTTAAATTTTCTCCTAAAGTGACTTTATAAAGTTATAAATTCAAATCTAATTTAAAAGTGACTTTAAGTGATAAAATTACTAAGTCTAATTTTAAAATGACTTTAATATTGTCACTGTGAAATTAGAAAATGAAAAGTGACTTTGGAAATAAATGACTAAGTGGGTCTTTATTAAAGTGGGGTGACTTAAAAAATAGAAAGTGAGATTTAAATGAGAATTTAATCTCAACCCTAGATCTAAAGCTATCTCAACCATTGGATTTAGGGATTCCCCAAAAGTCACTTAGGGTTAGGTTAAAGGAGGAAAAGGAGGGAAAAGATCATTCATTCTTTCATGAGCAGATTGAGAGAAGGAGGAGAAGAGAGCTGGAGACATTTTCTGGTTTTGAGAAAGAGAAGGAGAGGAGTAGTTCAGCAAATCCGTACAGCAAGGAGAGGTTGCACGCATTTCAAGGCAGCAGTCCATACAGCAATAAATCAGCACATTTTTCGAGGCAGATTTCCGTATAGCAATAGTGGGCACGTTTTTTGAGGTCCATACAGCAACAAGGAGGCACAGATTTTGAGGGGGAGAAGCAGTGTGTAGCACACATTCCAAGGCTGAGTTGGCACAGTTTTCAAGGCTGAAAGAAGCTGTTGTAATTTCCGTACAGTCCATACAGCAGTACAGAATTTCTGGCACAATTTTCGAGGAGGACGTACAGCATTAAATGCTGTTATCTCTTGCTGTAAAATTTATGTTATTACTGTTTTGCTGATTTGGCACATTTTTCGAGGCGGAGGCAAGCACGGAAAACAAGATAAGTCTGTACATTGTTTGCTGGAATTTTTCCTGTATATTTCCTTTCTCTGTAAAAGCATTTTCCAGAAATAACGAAGAGCTTTCGAACTGATTTTCCCCAAGAGTTGTAGGGGGTTTTTCCAGGGTCATCTTGACCAAAAATCAGCGTGTCAAAAATTTGTGTGGGGCTGATTTATTTTTCTGAGTTTTATTTCTGCATTTCAGCACTATGAAATTTCCAGCTTGTTGAATGTATAGCTATGGTAATGGACATTTAACTTTATGGGAGAAATAAGGAGAAACTGAAAACCGGGGTTGGGTTATCAAATTTCTACAGGGAGCTCCAAAACTTAGCACAAGGAAAGACGATGTCTGTAGGGGGTGTGTACTAGGGAAGTATGCCAAGGCATCATTTCCAAGAAGCAACAGTAGGGCCAAGAGTGTGTTGGATTTGATATACTCAGACATCTACGGACCAATGTCCACGAATGCTGTCAGTGGTGCAAAGTATTTTGTCACCTTTATTGATGACCATTCCCGGAAGACATGGATTTACTTTCTCAAGACCAAAGATGAAGTTTTTGAGCGATTCAAAGAATTCAAAGCTTTGGTAGAAAATTTAACCGGAAAGCAGATCAAGAAATTGCGATCAGATAATGGTGCAGAATATAGTGATAAAGACTTCACAAGCTTCTGCGCAAAGGAAGGCATCAAGAGAGAATGAACAGCTCCATACAATCCGGAGCAGAATGGAGTTGCAAAAAGGAAGAATAGGACCATTGTGGAAACTGCGAAGGCGATGTTCTATGATCAATACATGCCCAAATTTTTGTGGGTTGAAGCTTGCAATACAGCAGTGTATGTGCAGAACAGGGTACCTCATAGAGCATTGGGAAAAGTGACTCCTGAGAGTGCGTTCACTGGCAGCAAGCCCGATGAGAAGAGGAAGAAATTAGATCAGACTGCAGAGAAGGGTTACCTTGTGGGATATAGCGAAAATGCGAAGGCATATCGCATCTATATTCTCGAGAACCGAAAGATCGTAGTAAGGCGGGACGTGAAATCCATGGAAGAGAGAGCCTTCAAGAGATCTCGAGAAATGGCTATAGATATGCAGTCTGAGGAGGATCCGCTAGTACAGCCACAATGGCCTACAGAAGATGGCTCTAGTGCCTTTCCGCGACACAAGGATTCTAAGGGAAGTTTCGAAGAACTGCAAGAAGGAGAGTAGGTAAATCCACCCACCACTAGTGGAAGGACGAGCAGAGAACTCCAACGGACTCTGAGGGATGTAGAGGAATTTATTGGAGCCCCTAGAAATGAGAAGAGGGTACGCAGGCAACTAGACAGGGTCCTAAGTTAGACTTAGGGTCCTTAATTAAAAAGATTAATTATTTGAATAACTATCAAACCAGATGGAATTTCTCCAAATTCTTTCTAGGTCTTGGAGATCTCATGTACTCCAACTCCTCCACAAAATTTCAAAGCTAGAGCACATCCGATGCTACCCCAAAATCTCAACATTTTGACCTCCGCATCAAGCTACTTGTAGGTTTTCATGCATTACGAACTCAACAAAAAATTTTAGAATTCAATTATGACACTTGCAAGCATGAAAAACCCAATTGGACTTTCCCACTAATGAGGCAAGTTGTACTTTATTGATTATAAATACCTCAAAGTTTACAATGAAACGAGATGTACAACCACTCATTTGTAAGTCCTTTTCATTCTCTTCACATTGCAAAAGACAATTCTTCGATCAAAGTTTGTATAGAGAAGTTATAGTGATTTGTAATTATGAAGTTTAAAGGCCTTCACCTATGCCTAAGGTTTAAAACATTCAATGAGTTTTAAAACTTCCCCAATAGCCTTTCAGCTCATTACATAAACAAAAAGTATTTCACCAATTAGAATCCTTCCAAGTGGACCTTCAATTGTTTTTCATAATTCAAAATCATGAATCTTAAAACTCTCATGAGGAGCTTTTGCCCCTTTTACATGTAGCAACCAATTTAGACTTATTAATATCAACAGAAAGATTTTGAAATGAGTTTTAAAGAGAAAGTGAAATATTTACAATGTATTTTCAGCCCACTTTATTAACTCGAAGCTTCATGTTTTAACTTCCACCCCAAAAGTCTTTTGGGGTAACTTTGAAAGCCTACAAAAGGGGTAATTTTGAAAGCCTACTAATTGTGTTCTATGTACCACTAAAGCCTTTTCATAAACTCAAACAAAATCAAGGTTTTTGATAAATTTCTTAGGGCTATCCGAGTGAGTTAGGAACTCAACCCAAGATAAGTTCTAAACCTTCAATTGAGTTCAAATTCTTCACTGAAATGTCTTTTCAAGTTATAGTAATCAACCGAAAGCCTAGATATATACCAGCAAAACAAGAAAAGTCACCTAGCAACAAAGAAAATCACATGGCATGAACTCTAGATCATTGTTGCTTTAGGAACATAATATGAATTGTCAGACAAAGCATCCATCAATTGCCTTATCCACTATTTATGCAATAATAAATGGTCATCAACATTATTACCCAATGCGCTTGCTGAGATGTTTGGTAGCATGGCTTGTGGACAGTGGGAGACATCACCATAATGGATGAGTTGACGTTGGAGAGATCATGTCCTGACTACTTTGAACTCTAAACATGACCAATTGCAACAATAGAATGGCAAAACAGCTAGTAAAGCATGACGAGGATCTAGATAACATGTTTCCAGGAATGGATGGGAGCCAAGATGGCTTTGACATTTTAAGAACATTGCAACAAATGATGCCTTTTGTTTCTCAAATCCTCGATAGTGCATCTTGTAGTAATTTTTTTGGTCTGGTCCTGAAGCACAATCAAGAGCCTTAGATGCACAACATGTAACTTCGACTGAAGGCAGTAAAGTAGCTGACCAAAACCTTCATATTAATTTTGGAGTCTACCTTCCACTACAACATACATTTCGTAGATGCTAAGAATCTATACCAATTAATTGGCTTAGGTATGTTTATGTGCTTGTCAGGCATAAAGATTTGCATTAACCACCATGAGTCATTGAACCTTAGTAAAGCCCCACATAAAGCTGAAAGTGTGTTGAACCATCCTAATCTTTGTATATGTCTCCACCCTACACATTGCATCTACCACTGATTGTTCCTTCATCTACTACTAATCTACATGACATTGCTGGCCCTCAGATGTAGAGAACACGTTATATTCTAGATTCAATTATTAATGGCATGGATCATGCATTCTCACAACTACACATATGCGATTTGTCAGTGACTTATGGCCCAATGAGGTTAGGCGCCTTCTATGTTGAGCAACATGTATAGTTATTCACTCAGCACATGGCCCAATTGATGAAGACCAAAAAAGACATTTGTGGCATCCTACACAACAATCCATATCCCTCCCATTTGGACTTGGTGTTTTTACCTTTGTTTCCATGTGGAGTGTCTTAACCAAGGCAATTATGATTCCAACAGTACCGGAACTGTAGGAAATTTAATCTCTTATCCTAAGTTTCATAATGGTGTTGTTGTGGGTTTAAAGATTGCCCCTCATCAAGAAAAAAAATGCCATGTATATGGATACAGGACAACAAGACAAAGGAACCAAAATTTTCAGGCAGAGGAAATAACAAGCCATATGGTGGCATATAGAACCACAGAAGGAATGATGAAATTCAAGGAAAAACCTTTCTAGACAGTTGATCCTGTTGTGGATGTTACAAACATGGCATATGAGAAGTCACAAGGGAGGATTGCAATTAGGAGAAATGAGCATGCTTGCTGATTGCTTATGATGTAAGTATAATGATATTGGAATGATTGATGATATCAAATGACCAATTTGAAGCACAGGTCCAAGGTTTTTAGGCACCAAAATGTTTCAAACTAGGATAATGGCTTCTTAATCTTACAGCTTCCTACTAACAATCTGAGCCCACCTGCACCAAATGTTAGCTATTTGTTGCTCAAATTTGATGTTAATGTGCCTATGGAAAGCCCCTTTTCATCTCTATAAACTCCAATCCCACATGCACAGTGGTAATTGATTTTACGATGTGTATATGGGTTAATGATCACATATTATTTCAAATTACAATGCCATATAAACTTGTGTCCCTATTGAGCTTGAGTTTTCAAGAAGAAAGAAGCAGGTTGGAAATGAAGTTGAGAGTCCCTCCTAGGGTTGAGAGCTTGATTTTAGAGAGCACACTGAACCTTTCAATCCAAGCAAACAAGATGTTTGTAATGTTGGAAGAGAAGCACTCTACTCCTTGGAGAAAAATCAGGTGTTTAGCGTTGTCTTGACATGAAAACACATGTTTTAAGTGGATTTGAAAGAATAGAAAGGTGACAGGTGGCAATATGTAGGATCCTAAGGCTTTCTAAAGAAATAGTATTTTATTGAAGTGGTTGAAAGGAAGCTAGGAAAGGAGATCTATTCCCATCTGCTAAAAGGCAAAGTTGGAAAAAGAGGGATTTGTCTCCCAAGTGCTTTGTCGACTATCTTTTGGGAGAAGTGGAAGACAGACATTAGTTCAACTTGAGGTTTCTTCACCTCTTTATTCTTTTCATGGATTATTAGGGTTTTCCAAGAATTGGAAATAGTTTTTTGCTGAAATAATCTTTGTAGATAGGCATATTTGTCCCAAAAGAAGAGATTAGGGTTGAGGTTGTAAAACGATCCATAATCCTTTATGTAATCTTGAATTATCGAAGGATCTTGCTGTTGTCATTTCCATCATTCATAGAGGTTGTTGTTGCCTTTTAATTTATTAATTACACATTATAGCTGGCTGTAATTGTATGAGTGTGATCGTGCATCTTGTTTAAGGGCTCACACTTTATGCTTGCATATTCTAAAAATTTGTTTTGGACTATGGCACATTTCATTGGATAGATGTCTTTAGACCCTCATGATTAAGATAACTTGAAATAGTCAAATCCAGCTCAAATTTTGTAAGCTTTGATGTACGGGTTAAATCACAGTACTTTTAATTCAAATCATTACCATTTCATTTTTTTAAAGAAGCAACAAAACTGAAAGCCGAGTTGAACATAACTAAAGCAATGACTAACGATGCATCCTTTAACTGAGGTACTCTTCTAGAGAACCAATAAACATCACAACCGATTACCCAAATGTCTTGGTGGATAGGAAATAAAGATCTAACACATAAACGCAACCTATTCAAAAATACAACTCAATCATGACTTCAACAATTTTCGTGAAAATAAAGTTAGAAGTTCTACAAGAAAATTATTTTATGTATGAACAGTTCAAATTCTACATAAACCACAATCCATAATGATGTACAATTAGAATTAAAAAGCAAACAATTTAAAGAATGATAATTAATAAATGTATAATTCTTGGTGGTACACAAGCCCATTATCAAAACTAAAAACATGTAGATGGCATAATTCCATAGTGAATTATTAGGAACAAAAATCGAAGGATACAAAATTTTTTGTTGCTCCAACACCTTGTCCCTGCACAATAAACACCAATTCTTAGATGACTTTCTCTTAGTCACACCAAAATGATCGGGACGACTATAATTTCATTCTTCCTAATACTGATCCACCTTGAATGCCAAGTCCAAGAGTGAAAAGTTTTTGAAAATAAAGATGATATTTTACAACTCACTGTTCTGATATTGCATGTTCAATGGAAACAAATCTGTCACCTTATTTATTGTGCAGCTAATCTTTGTTGAATGATGAAAGGGTGATGCCTTTGCTTGAATGTATTGTCTAATAATGCATGTGAAATGATGACATGTGGCACAAATGACGACAATAAACAAAAGCTCAAGAACAAAGAAGCCAACTATAAGGAAGTTTAAGGAGAGACTTAACTAATAATAAGGAAAGCCTTAAAACAAAGCTAATATCATTAACAAGAGTCTCCCTATGTAGCAAAACTAAAAATGCCACTTCTCTATTTACTCAAAATGCCTCCCCTCATTGTATTGTTGTTGTTTTCAATTGAGATAACGAGCTCACTTTTTGGAAACCCTTGTAAATTTTGATTATACAATGTGCAGAGTGAATATCGTTTTCATTCTTTTTCTTGATATATGTTATGGGGTTTTATTCTGACTATTCTTGGTGACAAATAAAATTACGCTAATGTTAACAATTCTTTGAACTTTCCATTGAGGGGCTATCTAGTCACATGGAAAGGGCCAAGTAGGGGGCAGCCCCACTTGATTTCTTTTGTTTCGCAGATGAGTCGATCTAGGCAACCAAACCATCTCTAGATGGGAGATTCGATTTGTACAAGGTCTTGTATTCATCACACACAGGAGTTAAGGCTAGAGACACCACTTTGAGAGAGGTCACTCCTAAGCAAGTTCGAAAGTCACGAAGAGAGTTAAGCCAATAGTAGGAGTGATTTTTGTCCAACACCAAACGCACTCCCTTAAGTAGATAAATGTCTTTCGGATTAATCACATCATTATAATTTGGTCGACGTTTCAAACCAACTAATGTGGTTCATCCTTAGGACAAAGTGAAAAAGTCAATCGATCTTATTGAATAAATAGTGTGGAAGCATCATTGCCCGAAAATAGTCGTTTAAAAACTAGCCGTTTAAAAACTAGTCATTATTGAACTAGTTAATTAGGTATTAGGGAATAATATGTTCAGAATTTTTTTATAATAATATAAAAAGTTTATTAATAAATATTTTAATAAAATGATTAAAATTTGTATTATAATAATAGGATAATATTGAGAGAAATAATAAAGAAAAGGTTAAAAGAGTTTATTAATAAATATTTAAAGAAAAAAATTATTATTTTATTAATATAATACATAAGATAATATATAATATATTATAAGATAATATGTAATATATTATAACTATATAAATCAAGGGGGAATAAAGATAAGACCAAGAACAAGGAATAAGAATACTAAATAAATAGGCTAAAGGAAAAAACAATCAAAGACAAGGGATGAAAAAAGAAGAAAGAAGGGAAATAAAACCCAAAAAAATATATAAATAAAACAAGAAAAGACCAAAAGCAATAAGAATTCCAATGCAAGGGGGGAGAAATCACCTAGAAAGAGTTGAAGTATTGACTCAATTTCCAACCATCATCCCTGTTGAGATTCTTAGCATGCCTCTCAATCTCAATAACCTCCCTAAGCTTCCTATGATGGAAGTGATCAACCTTAGCAATGACTTTGGAGTCCTCACTGCATACATGGTGACACGATTTTCCACATGTTTTGCAAGAGCCGATGTGCGGGACCGATTGTGCCTAATGTCTGCAGCATGCTCCTGGATTCTCTGTCTAATGGATCAACATGTTTCTCCAATATAGGGAGTGCCACAAGAACAGGGAACCATGCAAACACTTTCATGTCCTTAGGGTCGATAGGGTCCTTGACATATCCGAGAGAATTTCTAATAGTACATAGAGGTTTGAACGAAGAGGAGACATTATTCCTTCTAAGGACATGGGCAATTTTGTTCGTGGTCCCTTGGATAAACGGGAGATGAACCTTGGAGACAAGATCCACCCGAGTAGATTTGCCTTTTAACCCTATATAGGCTTTTTGAAAGGCCTTAAGGCCTTGAGATATACTATACCCATTATTTTCAAAAACGTCAAGAAGATGGGATTTCTCTGACTCCAAGTGGTTTTCGTCAGAGATTCTACGAGCATGGGTAGCAAGAGTGCAAAGAACACCAAATTTCTGAGCCGGAAAAAGATGAGAATCAGCATGAAGATATTGTTCTATGTGAGTTTTCTTGCGAAAAACTTGGTGAGAAATGGAACCATCATCCATTCTAGAGCGAAGGATGTCCAAGAAGGGCAGGCATCCATCCACTTCCACTTCCTAGGGTGAAATTAAGCTGAGGCTAAGGCCTTCGTTTCAAAATCCTCCATAAATAAGTTAGCAACTATAGTGGAGAGAGGGGAACCCATAGCAACACCGTAAGTTTGCTCATAGAACTCACCTTGGAAACTGAAGAAAGTCGAGGTGAGGCAGAGGCCAACTAATTTATAAGTGTCCTGGTCAGAGATCTGTTTTATGACATCAATGGCTTCCTGGATGGGGATTTTGGTAAATAAGGACACAACGTCAAAGCTGACTAATAACTCACCAGGTTCCAACCTGATGTCTGTAGGAATTTATAGGGTAAGTTCCTTAGATCAAACACCAAAGGTCACCACTCACAAACAGATCACAGATCAATACACCAGTGTTTGAAGTGGTTAAAACCCTCAAAGAGGGACACAGTCCACGGCTTGAGCCAACGCGGCCACTTCAGGCAATTTATTACTATAAAGAAAGAAAATTTGCATAAGCTTCTCTCATAAACCGTCACCAGAAAAATGACCCTCCATGCTCATTAAATAGAGATCATGGACCAATCAGGTGTTAAGCCACGGATCAAGTGTCGGTAATACCGAGGAGAGAATGAACAGTCGGATCACTACATATCGTGACCGTCAGATTATAAGTTACAAAAGTACATAGTAAAGAAGCACACTTTACCTAACTCTACGCTAGACCAAGTTATACTTAATGTAGGAATTTACAGGGTAAGTTCCTTAGATCAAACACCAAAGGTCATCGGTCACAAACAGATCACAGATCAGTACACCAGTATTTGACGTGCTTAAAACCCTCAAAGAGGAAAATAGTCCACGGCCTGAGCCAACACAGCCACTTCAGGCAATTTATTAATATAAAGAAAGAAAATTTACGTAAGCTTCTCTCATAAACGGTCACCAGACAAATGACTCTCCATGTTCTTTAAATAGAGATCATGGACCAATCGGGTGTTAAGCCACAGATCAAGGGTCGGTAATACCGAGGAGAGAATGAACCGTCGGATCACTACATATCGTGACCGTCAGATTATAAGTTACAAAAGTACATAGTAAAGAAACACACTTTACCTAACTCTATGCTAGACCAAGTTATACTTAACTATTTCCTATGTGTCGGAATATCCTAACAATGTCCTTCCATTCTTTGATAAAGTCGAGTCCTTAACATAGGAATCGGTGAGACCCACAAGGGGTTTAAGCTTTTGGGCTAAGAATTTAGCAAGAAGATAAGAAGGACCGCCTATTGTGCTAACAATAAATCTTAATGGAGATCCTGATTTATGAATCTTCGGAAGGCCATAAATCTTGGGGGTGAGAGGATTGCTCTCAATAAGCTTTCTCGAGGAGGAATAAGGGAGGAATCTGACTTAATAGCGAGGGAAACCTCGTTAGAAACAGATTTAAGGGGATTCTTTTTAATCCTAACGTAACTGCCACTATTGGAAAGATGGTCTATCATTTTGCTGACATAGTCAAATTTATCCATAATGACAATGGCACCACCCTTATCCTCCTTAAGGATGACAATGTCAGGGTTGTCCTTCTGGGTTTTAAGGGCAAGAAACTCAGGCTTGCTCAAGTTTCTTTTGGGATGCTTTGCCTTCCTAAGAACAATGGAACAATCTTGCCTAATAGTCTCCTTGACATTATCCGAAAGATCCTTAATGCCATATTCAATGTTATAGATAATGTCACCAATGGGAATCTTCTTAGAGGCAAGGGCAAAATTAAGCCCCTTATTAAGGAGACTGAAAACAGAAGAATCAAAATTTGAACTAGAAAGGTTAATGACATTTTTGACGCCAGAAGAGAAATTATTATTATCACTGTTGTTAATATTATTATTATTAATAGCATAATTATTTTTATTATTAATGTTGTTTTGGTTAATTAAATTATTGTTTTTAATGTTAGTTATATAATCATTATTATAAATATTACTATTATTGATACTATAAATATTATTCCTATTCATAATTGAATTATTATTTATATTGTTATTTACA
This sequence comes from Pinus albicaulis, assembly GCA_034641835.2. NCBI lineage: Eukaryota > Viridiplantae > Streptophyta > Pinopsida > Pinales > Pinaceae > Pinus > Pinus albicaulis. The sequence continues at coordinate 36,416,115 of CM076575.1, forward strand.
AAATAATTACCAACCGAGTTGAGAACCTTACCAACCACGATGAAAACCTTACCAAACCTTGAGTTTTCATTTGAACTGATAATGGAACAGCCACCAACATCGAAGTATGGATGGCTCTCACTGCTAAGGTTTGAACGTAATGCGAGGTTTTTGCAACCATGGTTGGAATGCAAATTGGATTCCGAGGGGATAGACTCCGATGCAAATCTAATTCCAATCATCGTTGGGGCAAAGGGACGCAGAGAGGGAGATACTCCTGCTCCTGATTTCCGCGTGCATATCTTTGAGCTCAGGTTCGAAGTTTGATCATCGTCCAATGAGTTTGAAGTTGAAGTCGAAACCAATTAGTCTACGTTGTCAGAGAGGAACGCAAAATCTATTGGAGCAAAAACATTTACACGATCCGAGTTCATGCACATCTTCCACCCTAGGTTCGAATTTTGATCTTCATCCACGGTTGAAGTTGAAGCCGAAGTCCCCAAGTCAACGCTGCCAGAAAAGAACGCAGAATATGCTGGCGAAATAACATTTATACGATCCAAGCTCACCAATGTGTTTGAAGAGGGTCGAGAAGAGGTAGATTCTGAAACTGAATATGAAGAGGGTCGAGCAGTAGATGAATTCGAAGTTGATTCTGAATAATGCCTGCTAACCCAAGAGCTCAAGGCAAAGATCTAATGATCTGAATGGAAAGTGGCCTACATCCATGGTAGTCATCCACCGATGGTATTTATTCGCCCATGGTATTGTAAGTGACATCTATCCATGGTATGTATCCACCCATGGTATTCATCCACACATGGAATTTACCCATGGTATTGTAAATGGCATCCACCCATGGTATTCATCACCCATGGTATTGTATTCATGGTATTTATCCACCCATTGTATTGTATTCAGTGACATCTACCCATGGTATTCATTCACCCATGGTATTTACTGTTAAACACAAGCATGGGTAAACACACACATAGGAAATATAGGCGCGAGTTGTTTTACTATTAACCATAGATGTGCTTTTATAGTACACTAGGTAACCCTTGGTTTCCCATTCCAAGTGGTCTCTTGGACTCCAGTTGTCCATTCGCCTTCCACACCTACCCGTTGAAGATTAGGTGTCCAACATTCCCCCCCTTAATCCGAAGGGGTATGTGTGAGTCCAAGAAGAGAGTTGTAATACAAATCTGCAAAGTATGCATGGCAGCACTTAGGCTAAATCGACTCTCTAAAATGTTGGCATAAAGAGGTGGTTTAAGGATGACCACCAACACTAGAACGCTTAGTGCAGTTCCCGGAACTCTTCCAAATCTGGCAAGAAGCTGAGGGTTTCTACTAGAGGAAGTGTCCCTCATATTTGAAGAGGGAGACCTTCAACCTAGAAGAAGGGAGGTCTACAACCTGTGATGGTTTAAGGATGACCACCAACACTGGAATGCTTAATGCATTTCCCGGAACTCTTCCAAAGCTGGCAAGAAGCTGAAGTCTTCTGCTAGAGGAAGTGCTATGAATTCTTTGAAGAGGAAGAATATGAACCTCACATAGATGGTTTAAGGTTGTCCACCAACCAAAGGAATGCTCATGGGCATCCGTGTCTCTGGCTACAACTCTGAATCTGGAATGACAAGTTGTGGCTCAGGCTCGCTTGAAGTGGTGTGTCTCTGGCTACAACTCTGAATCTGAATCTCGAATGGGAGATTGTGGCTTAGGGTCGCTTGAACTGCTGTGTCTCTGGCTACAACTCTGAATCTAGAATGATAGGTTGTGGCTCAAGCTCGCTTGATGTGGCTTCGAAGCTTGTAGATGACCACCATTTCCCCCCCTGTCATGTACAAGGTGAGATGATGGCGAAAACTCAACTGCAAGTTTGTTCAATATTCTAGAACAAGTTCTGACATGTGACTTAAACATCTTCTTGGTTGTTGATGCCCATTGCCAAGAAGCGATCCATCCAAGATGAATCTTTGTTCTTGCAGGAGGCTTGTTTCTGAAGCATCTGTGTGGAGAATGGGTGTGTCGACCAAAGTGCTTGCATGGGTGAAGATCGAAACACTGATCTTTCATATGGCCAATGCGATCACAATGTTGGCATTTTACAATCTGTTGTTGCTGCTGTGGAAGAGGAGCAGGATCTGGAACAGCTGAAGGTGAACTGCCATAAAGAAATCTGGCACTCTGAAATTTGATGGGCTTAGAGTAGTCTGGAATATGAAATGACAGCTCCTTTTCATATCCAAGACCTGTTCTATGCTTGTTATGGACAAGCTCTTCCCAAGGTCTGATGATGGGCTTGGAAACTGCACGCTGGATTTTTTCTTCTTTCTACAAATCTGCTCCTAAAATGGGTATTGCATCTACACTTTGTTGCTGATGTGAATTTATCTCAATGTCCTGAACAAAACAGGTTCAGAATGACAACTCTTCTGTTTTAATTCTTCTTGTTGGAGCTGAGATTCAAGCTGCAAAAACTCTATCTTGTCTTGTGCATTTTGCAAGCAAGTTTGAAGGTGAAAAAGAGAGTCTTTCCTGATTTGTATTGTGTTGTCAACAACAGAGTGTATCAAAGTATTGAGGAACTCTAATGCTTCACCAATTAGAGCCATAAAAAGTGCACAAATATTACAATCAATATGTAATGACTCAACTCTCCTCCACAAAAGGCTACTTTTAATTTCCAAAACAATCCCTGCTTTCTATATGACAACCATCAAAATCAATGGCATACAATATATATTCAATTCAATGCTCACCAATACTCATATAATATATATCATTCAACATGTGCTCTATCATAAACTTCAAGGTGTACAGGGCCTTGTCCACAACACAAGTGAACTCTTCATACCATGGAACTAAGCATTTACAGTCAATGTTCTTCGATGACCAAGCCACACATGTCGGTTCTTCTCATTACCTTGTGTGTTTTCTTGTTGTCAATTCCCTTTTAAATTGTTTCTCTATCTAGTGCCTTTAGTGGGAGAGGCCAACCTCATTTAATCACGTTCATGCCATTGTCAGTTCAGAAGTTCAATCCATTTCACCATTCACAGACCATATTTTGTCTTGTAATATAAGTTAGAAATTGAGAGTTTTGTTGTCTTTGTAAACTTTGAAGTTAAAGATTGTGTTAAACACACATACCAAGATTTGATGCATGCATGTCCACTCCAACCAGCGCTTATGCCAAACCACCATACATACAGTACTCATCGCTCACCACATAGAGATTAAAAGAGCAGGTTTGACCAGTCTTTAAAAAGGGAGCATCACAACTAAGTCCTCCAGTGCAACCCGTAGTGCAAACGCTATGGGATTTCGTCCTCTCAGTTCGTCATCTCTGAATCGCATCAGTAATCTAGGAATGTCAGGAAATTCTCTGACAGGAAATCTCGATGGGGGAATATTTGTAAAGTGGAGGAATTTTGTGTCCCTCCAGCTGCAATACAATAAAATTTCAGGGGCAATACCTCCGGAAGTGGGGATGTCTCAGAGGCTCGAATTCTTATTCCTTTATCACAATTCCTTCGAGGGATCTATTCCGTCGGAGATAGGGAACTGCTTGAACTTGAAGAAGCTAGACCTTTCGAGCAATTCATTAAACAGTAATATTCCTACTGAGATTTGGAAATCTAACATCCAACAATGGCCGATGCAAAAGGTGGCATACAAAAAATTAAAAACTGGAGTTGAGGACAGAGCAGTGTTGACTGCGCGTGGAGGCTGCGTGAGGAGAATTCAAATGAACCCCACACACTTCCAATGATGGTATATGGAACTGAGAGCAGCACAGAGCCATGAACAATCACACTGGAGCCACGATTCGGAAGCCTAGCATAGAACTGGAGACAACGATATAGTCAATCCAGACACAGCACTAAACCACAATTTGGATAGGCGGTTTGGAGAGCCACGAATGGCAGTTCCCGGCCACAACACTTTCACTTCAACGGAGCTGATAACGCACAGGCTGAGGATGGATGTGCCAATCGGAGCGGTATGCATATGGAGCGGGAGTTGTATGGCAGAAAACGAGTGCTCAAGAATGAAGAATGATTAAGGAGAGCTAGAAACCTGTGCTGCGCTGTTGAGAGGGAAATGAATAGAAAATGAAGATAATAGTAGCATAGGCATCTATCATATGGGAGTTACAGATCAGGGTTTAGACCAGATAGTCGAGGTAGAGGAAGTCCGAGAGGAGCCCAGGAGGGCAGAGTGCACAACAGTGGATGAGGTGTGTGGGAGGTATCGCTCCGAGAGGCCAACCGACAGTGGTATGGCTCACTGCGCAGTCTCCACACCTGTCACATTCCTCTGTCCAAATTTTCCATTATTGGCAGATTTTGCAAGTTCTCTACCTCTTAGACATGCAATTCAGGCCAGAGGAGTCACACGAAATTAGTGGAGTGTTAAGATCTCTCGGACAGGCGCAAAGTGAGGAATAGAGCACAAGTTCTTCTGGTAGGTAGGAGTAGATGTGTTATAGAACTGAGTCATTGAGGGGAATTCAAATGTTAAACATGTCAAACACTCATTAAATGCATTAAAACTCATTCAAGGTGCAGAGGTGTCGGTGATTGGAGAGAGGGAGTCGAAAAGCCCAAAATTGCTGACAACTGACAGAGAAGCGTTTTAGGCATTGAATTGATGGAGGAGATAGTGGGACAGGAAAATACGCAGAGTGAATAATTAGCACAGGTCTATAATGGCCACAAAATAACAAGTGGCTCTCAAATTGGAGTAGGGCCAGCGATCGCCCGCTCTGATACCATGTTAAACACAAGCATGGGTAAACACACACATAGGAAAGATAAGTGTGAGTTGTTTTACTATTAACCATAGATGTGCTTTTATAGTACATTAGGTGACCCTTGGTTTCCCATTCCAAGTGGTCTCTTGGACTCAATTTTTCCATTCACCTTCCACACCTACTCGTTGAGGATTAGGTGTCCAACATTTACCCACCCATAGAATTTACCTGTGGTATTGTAACCAAAAAATGCTATAAGTAACAAGTCACATCTTGTAAAAGGACAAATTGTCCACCACAATGTAGCTTCTACAGTTATTCTTTGTTTTAATAAAAAAATTCTTTGGTTCAATTGACTATATCGACATAAGAGGGTGTCAACATTGCATTCTAGCAAGGGTGAGGTATCTAAAGGGCACAAATATATCCAACAACCATTTTATATTCAAAAATCCAATAACTCTTAATTTTCTGTAATTAGTTTAAGTAATTTAGCTTGCTAATTTTGTTGAAATTTCAATAGTCCTCAACTGATCATTGTTTCATATGATTTTCTTAGATTGATCTTTTCTTACATTCATTATTCATCATACGAAAATTACACAGAGAACTTCAACAATATAACAAAATGCTAGAGGATCATAAAGAGATAGCCACACAAGAAAAGAAGAGTTTACCCTGGGAAAACCCAGTATGCAGACACCCAACTACTGAAGGCTACAACCTTCACTCGTTCTCCAGCACCCACTGGAAGGGAGCTCCAACCTCCTGATCTCGTTTACCAGCACCCACTAGAAGGGAGCTACGACCCCTTGATCTCATTTACCAGCGCCCACTGGAAGGGAGCTACGACCCCCTGATCTCATTTACAAGCACCCATTGGAAGGGAGCTACGACCCCGTCACTGAAGGCTCCAACCCTCAGCACCACTATGGACCACGTTTCATAATTTTCACACTGGATCCACCTGCTTCAATACATCACAACTTGTAGGCCTCTTTTCATCAGATTTTTAGACTGGACCCACTACACTCATGTAAGCCCAACACCATACATCAAAACTGAAACATAACATTGTACCAAATCAATCAACCAATCACTGGATCACCAATCAACCAACCAATCACTGAATCACCAATAACAATCAACTAGCAGCATTATCAATATTCAAACAACCCAGATCAACATGAATACATCATTGACAAACAGCAGAAATACAGCAGCACTGATCAGATAAATTCTTCAGCAAAACCCAGGATTGCATACGCGCTTTCCATAAGGCTTTTCCACGTATATACGCACTTATCCAGAACCCAACCCGCGTACAGATCTCAACATACTTCAAAATACATACACGACTCTTTAGAGCAAAACCCGCGTGTATACACACTCTCCATTTGTTGAACTCGCGTACAGATCTGCAACTAATTCATGACTGCGCAACACTTCAGAACTTCAAACATACTCAAATCATAATCTTCACTGCAACAAACATGCGCCAGAACACAGATCTAAACAACTCATAAACAGATCATGCAATACATAGTCATTTCAGGTCCAATGATCCTGATCCATTATTGTATTCACAGGTGCATCATTATTTCAGATCAACCAATCAACTATAGCCCATATCATGCAAATATACTTATGATTGAAGTATTCATTCATTACACTCACTCATGCACACTTAGTACTTTGATCTTCACCTCCTTATATAGTTTGAGCCTTAGCCAATACTGTGAGCCAAAACCACACTAGTGTCGATGGTATTCTTTGATGGGATCAAATATCCGTTACTACGCTCAATATTGTGGGCTAATACCATGGTAAAAACGCTTGGTATTAATAAAATAGTGCGCCAATATGTGCGCAACTTTGCTTCTTCATATCCGCGTGTGTACGCAACTTTTCTTTACCAAACCTACGTATACACTACTTCCCCTCATCAAACCTGCATATGTACATGACTTGGCTTCATCGAACCTACATATACGCGACTTCCCTTCATCAAACCTGCATATGTACATGCCTTAGTTTCATCGAACTTGCGTATATTTCTCAAACTTTACCTTCATCATTCCTCTGTCACAGACTAGTATTGCTTTCTCTGTCACAACTGAATTGGCCTATGTACTTATCATGTTACCATCATATCTTGCTACAAGTGGGTTGCCATCAAAGACAACACGTACATCATAATGCCAACAGAGGCACTTTTAGGGAGGTTCTTATAGGAAAATTAGATTGTTGTCCCTGCATTTTTGTAGATTATACAATATGCTACACAAGACAGCAATTTGTTTTGACCTGTAACTTTCCAAACAATAGCCCAAATCATAAAATAATCACATATCCGGCTAAAAAAAAATTGTAGACCAAAATTCATAGGTCACACGACATATCTTTGATCTTTTGGTGCTACTAAATTTGTTGATTAGTTTTTTGTTGCAAAAGTCATATAATTTAGGGTTAAATAGTTCTGATAACTGAACACTCCACTCTAAATGACTCCACATAAGGCACTAATCTTAATTGGGGTTAAATTTGAAACTCTACCCTTGGTGATAATCACAATATGCTACACAGGACAGCAATTTGTAATTTTCCAAGCAACGACCCAAATCATAAAATAATCACATATATGGTTAAATTTTTTCCTGTAGACCAAAATTCATAGGTCACACTATATCTTTGATCTTTTGGTGCTACTAAATTTGTTGTTTAGTTTTATGTTGGAACAGTCATACATTTTATGGCTAAATAGTTCTGAGAAGTGAACATTCCACTCTAAGTGACTCCACGTAAGGCACTAATCTTAATTGGTGTTAAATATGGAACTCCGCCCTTGGTGACCTAAATAGCAGGGGCTTGGGACAAGGTGATGGTGGGCCCCTGCACCCTATGTGGGCCCATCCAGCAAGTTGCTAGGACCTTAGCAACATTGCTAATCAAATTGGTAACATTTTTTGGCACTGTTGCCAAGGAGTGCGTCAAATAATCCGGCAATTCAACGGCATTATATTTCAAAAGTGTAAATTGTTCCCGTCCATAGCTAACATTTTTTGGCACCATTGTCGAGGATAAGGTCAATTAATCTAGCATTTAACGACATATCCTTGGTCAGATTTCATTTATTTATACTTTGGTGAGATTGCTATTATAATTGCAACTTGCAAGATCTCACCTAGCAACTCCACTTTGACAAAAATCAAAAGAGGTACAACGCACAAACCGCTTTCCAAGGTAAAGAACAAGGGAAGTAAGGTATGTATTGGCAACTCCATTGGGGTATTTTTACTGACATTTTTCATCTTATGCTTTCATACTAAGCTTAATACCAAATTTTATAACAGAAGATGGAGCTACCTTCTTGGTTACATTCTTGGTATGAAGGTTCTTCCCCTTGACTATGAAGTTGGGTCACGTGACAAACCCGTGTTTTGTGGATATGGGGATTCAATTGTAAAACAATTTTTTGCTTATATCAATTATTTTAAGAAAAAAGACTTCCTCTATGAGGATGTCATGATGTTCCAATTCACAGTAAGCTTGGAAGGATATGCATGGATTTGGTACAAAATCCTTAGCAAAGGCATGTTTCCATTCATTGCAAAATTCTTAGAAACCTTGTGCAAGATGGGATTGTGATTCAAAGAAATGGCTTCCCTTTATTCAATAGACAGAAGGATTATACTTAGCACAAATAGCTTTAGGAGAGGGTCTAATCTTTTAGGGGAAGTCAGTGGTGAAAAAGAACAAGGTTCCCGTGAAGACACTCAAACTACTTCCCTTGAACTTTTTATTGGAAAATTTTGAGGATAATGGTAAACAGGAAAGTCTTACAAAATAATTGAATGTAACTCCAGAGGAAAGTTATTGCTATCCTTGGACCCATGCCATCTAGACCTGAGACCCCTTTATCCCCATCCATTCATCATTATGTATATGCCACCTATTGACTAAAGGATGTACCAAGGATACATCTTTCCCCTTAAGGGCTAGGAACACCTAATAGTATCATTTATTAACCACTCCTACCTATAGGGAGGTAACACCAATTCAAGACCAAAGCCCCAAATTTGGAAGAGAAGCCCAATATGAAGTCTCAATTTTCCCTTGATTAACAAGCTTGGTTCACTGAGATGCACTAATGATTAATTGTACTTAATGGTGATGATACATCACTAGACATTATGTGTGATTGGCAGGTAGTTATCATTGTGGGTTGGGCAACTTAATTGGGGCCCAAGTCCACTAGAGCAGCATATGACACCCTCCAGCTAAAGCGTTGAGATCCATGGGACTCTTATTACTTGCAGAGCATCATTCCATTCCATGGGCACCTTCAGCACCACAGCAGTCTGCGCTTTACCCCACACTATTCAGGAGATGATGCACTTGGACTAGTGTGCCCTAGTCGACTTAGCAATGATCACATGGTTTGGCAATTAATCTGAGGCCCAGATGAGGTTTGTCTCACTTTTGAGACATGGGAGGGCTAGCACCATTCTCTGAGCCCTCAGTGTTGGAGAAAAACCAGCTTATTCTATCACCAATAGACCCATGAGACCCATTTTGTGCCCCAAACACAAAATTGGGGTCCACGCGATGATTTGCATCGAGATCTAGGGGCCAACCCTTAGAGGATAATTTTTGGAGTCCTCCTCACTCAGCTTGGCACCATGAGATCTCAATGAATACCTCGAAGAGGCTAACATGTGGATGACAACATCATTTCAGCCATCTTATGGGTGTTTACCTATGTTATAACATTGGCTATGAGGTTTGCTTGTGACCTCAATCAGTTAATTCCCATCGTTTGACAACTAAGAGGGGCTTTATGCTAAAATAGAAGAGGCCTCATTTGAGTCTCTCATCATCATCACACTTGGAATTGTACCTCTTGAGAGGAACTCACACTTGTTTTTTTGGCTATTGGAGATCTTTTCGATGCATTTTGATATTTGAAAATTAATTCGATCTTGTCTTTGGAACTACTTCATGGATGATGGATGGATATATTGCATGTCATCTAATGAGTGCATTATGTTGATGGAATTTTTATCTTGAAATTGTTTAATGTATGGAATGGCTACTTCTAGAATATGCTAAATTGTCCCCTAGTTGAGTATTGCATATGTTATTCATTGTATGACATGTAATGAATGTTCCTAGTGGAGGAATCCTTAAACTCTCCATAAAACTCTAACATCTCTTGAACTTGGTAAATGCTAGGAATTGGTACCTAGGGCATCAATTCTAGCCCTTCTTAGAGACGATTTAGCTCATATTGATCCCCTAAGACCCCATATGCCCAAAGGACAAGGCACTAATCCAAGTCCTTGGTGATCAACCTCTTTTCTTCTCCATAAATCTCCTTTTAAAATTTTCAATCCTCTTAAGGTAGGATGGCTAACTAGGGCTTAGAGTGTATTACTTAGGGAGAGGTGTTATGGGAATCTAAGAGCCTAAACATCAAGCCTAGTTTCTTGGCTACTTGAATTCCAAGTTTGGTTGGCATCCACTTACATTTTGTCCATAAAATCTCTTTCCCTAGGTGCTTCCCTAAGAGGGAAACCCTAGCTAGTTTTCCCTCAACTTAGGGACTTCTCTGAGGGTTGTATGAGCTTGATACTTTGTGAAGTATATCACAAGAAGTTTCTTTTTGTTGCCTTGATCCTCAGAGTACCTTTATCCATGCAAATTCCCAAAACCCTAGGTCTTGTGCAATCTATTCCTAAGTCTCTCATAGGAAGTGAAGTATCTTTTGAAGCCTTATTTCATAATTTAAGCATTCCTTGAGAGGTCTTGATCCATCACCTTACACGTTTAACCCTAGAATATCTCACACAGGTGATCACAACCTTACCTGGGCTCCTCCCATCGGTGAAAGCCTGTAAAAAGCAAGGGAACTTGGTTGTGGTGACAGTGGGCCATTGTCCCATTGTTAGCACTTAGTCTAGCTCTTTGCCTTGTAGGGTTTCCCTTTTCAAGGCCTGCTAGATTTTGTGGTGATAGGGCATAAGCTATGCTAAGTTTGATGATGATCCATTTTCTGACACAAACATTGAGAGATATCAAATGGTTGAATTTTGGCCTCACAAACACTCAAGTGGTTCCATGGACTATGTGTGAAAATTCATATTACCCGGAATCCTACTTCAACACTGATGAGAAATCTCATATCTGTTAATTCCTTTTAACAAATTATTTACGATTTTCTATTGTAAACAGCAAAATCTCATACACTACAGCCTTCCCAAATAAACTGCGGAAAAATACAAGTGCGGATACAAAATCTGAACAAGAGTAAAACATAGACACATCTGACACAGTTATTTTTGGACCAACGTCACTAGAAAAACCCAAAGCGGGAAAACCGGTGCAGCAGCTGAGGGTTTATATATTATGTAGTAATTTGTCTTAATACAAGTTGGATGCCTTACTGGTTATCCTCACAGAGAATCTAACTGATAAGAAAGTTTGTGAGATTACCTCACACTGACACTGGAAGCTCAACTAGCCAAAACCCTGGACTAGCAAGCCCTCCACAACCTCTGTGCAGTCTCTGCACAATCACTGCGCAGTCTCTGCGTCACTCTGCGTGGGGACTGCATGGCTTCTACATTCTGGCTCTTCTGTTGGTTGGACCTAACCCTCTAGCCCCTTCCGGTCTCACATCCCGACTCTCTGGTACTGGATCTGACTCATCCTCAGCTGAATCACAGACTTCCTCTGGGCTACTGCACTACCTTTGATGGCTCTGCGTAGCTACTACGCTACCTCTACTGGTACTGCTCTTTGTCTTCTCTGTTGTGTATTCTCCGGCTTAGGAATAGACACTCCAACCGAAATTATGGCCCCTCTCTGCAAACATCTCTTGATCGATTTTCTCCTGAGCACTACTCACTAAAGAATTATGATCTCTTGATCCTCTTTGTGTTGTTTTCCAAATGACCCTTCAAGTCCTCCTTATAATCTTTTCGTTGAGACTTCAACGGCTGAGATTAAATCGTTAATCAACGGCTAAGATTAACTTTTGACTTGATCTTCGCTTCCTCTAGAAGATTAACACTCTTTTTATTAATACCCTTTGATTATTTTATTTTCCTAAGTTTAGACTTAGGGTCCCTTTAAAAATAATTAATTATTTTAATAAAACACTCTTTGAATGGAATTTTCACAAACAAATTCTAAGTTCTTTGGAATACATGTGTCTAAGCCTCGCTGCAAATTTTGAGACTTAGAGCACATCCAATGTTACCCAAATCAACACTCCCTCTTATGGAGGAATGTGCTCTAGAAATAGACCCTCTTGAGTACTGCTCTCTGATTCTGCAACATCTCCCTCTGCGCTTCTGATGTCTGACGTTGCTGCCCACCAACACTATGTTGTTGCATCTGTGTTGTTGCTGACCCTGCATGTTGCTGCCAACTGCCACTGCACTGCAACTAAAAAACATCCAAAACTGAACTAAGTGTTCAGCATGATGCATCTCGGTGCTGAAGATCAGACTACTGCTAGTCTCTGTGTTGTCCCTCTGAAGCTTCTGCGATGCTGCTAGCTTATTTACTGTGCCTTCCTGCACTGCTGCCAACTCTACTCTGTGTTGCTCAGACTTTGGCCCTCACTAACCACTGCACTATCACTTCTGCACTCCTCTGCACCAACTGGCACTTGTCCATCCTGCTACTTCTGATTTAGGCTCCCGTAGCAAGGTATTGATCCGAGAGGTGGACTCCTCAAGGATCCTACCTAGCTGCAACTTTGTTGAGTTGCAGTTCTAGATCACCCCATCGCTCCTTGGCGATATGTGAGCGATCATGGCGAACTCCTCCTCATCAATCCTCGCAAATGCAGTGTGCAGATCATGCTTCTCGTCCTCTTGAGAGGACACTGTGTGGCATAATGTCTCGTCTCACCACACCGCAAGCCCTTGATCTTGGAAAGGTCCTATTGACCAGTGGAGTGGCACTTGATGATTATATGAAGACTCCATGCCCAAGGATGAACCAGAGGACACTTGTACCATCAGATATCATCAATTCAACATATTTTTTAAACTCTACTTCTACTTCTTATCATTTTCTCTTTTACCTAGATTCCACGCCCTACGGGGAATTGCAATAAGTGATGTTAATAATGATGAATTTGAGTCAGTATTGAGTCTTTAACAAAACTAGGTAACTTGGGACCTTGCCAACAAGTGAGTATTACTCTGGGAGGTTTTTTCACTTGGTTAATTATCATCTCCCAAACAAGACTTAATAATTAATTGAGTTTTTTCCTCCAATTTTACCCCAAAGCCGAAGTACGGCTTGATGGTGAGGTGTTGGGTGAGTCCTAGTGTCTAGAGTCAATGTATATTACCATACTAAATCACACAATAAATATAGTGAAATTTGGTTAGGCCTAGGTAGTGAATTTTTAATTTTTTGGATTTCCCGCAAGTCGAAAATTGCAATAAAAATTGTAATTGAATTGTAATAAGTGTTGCCTAGAGAAGTTGTATAGGGTATGAGTAATCAAAATTACACCTCTCACCCTCAAATTTCTACTATAACACACTTTGAGGGATTAAAAATGTGTTTTGAACCCTCAAAACCCACTTTTCCTAAGTTTAGTGGGAAATCTAGCAATTAATTAAGCCAGAAATTAAATAAATGGAGAAAAATAAATATCCACACATGCTAAATGAGGTGGAAATGAGGTGGAAAATTATGGAAGAGTTAAATTAAAATCCCAAGGTGATATGGACTCCTAAAATCAAGGAAAGGACATGTGCTCAAATAAAATCGAATTTCTAGCATTAAATGAGAGCTGCTAACTTGGAAATTCGAATTTGTGAAGTTAGTGTACATTTGGGAGGATTTGGAAGAAAATTTGGTGGAGGTTTTGTGGGAAATTGTACCCACATGGGTTACCACCCATATACACTTGTCATTCCATCATAAAATTCAAATTTGGCACATAAGGGAAGAAAAAAATGATGTCCACTTGCCAGAATCCGATTTTTACACTTGGCAATGGAGCTCCACTTATCAAATTCAAATTTGTCTTGTGATCTCCTCCCTATCACCACTTGGCATTTGGTTCTTCACTGGGATTTGCTCCCAACTTTCTATATAATGGAGTCATGGGCTCTCATATTGTATCTTTTGCAACGAGCTATTGTGCTTGGGAAAGCTATGCTTCTATGTTCTTGTGTTCTTCAAATGAATAAAAAGACTTTGGGGTTCATTCATGATTGTTATTCCATTGGATCATTGCTTGGATCATTGATGGTATATCTCTACTTGTGCCTTTGATTTGTATTTCATTTTGCTCATATGCTTTTGTTGAATTGTAGATGTATAGCTATCTTACATTTAAAATTGGTTATTTGATATACTCTAGGCTAGAAATCTCTGTCTATATTCATATAAATTCTAGAGTTCTCTTGCCATTGTTTATTGATTTAATCCATATGAGCTAATGTTTGTTGCAATTTTTGTAGAGGATCATTGTTGAATCAACTAGCAAGCATGAGGGGAAGTCTTCAAAAGACCAACCCACTCTTGGCATTGTTTTCAACGAGCTCTCATCATTATTTGAACTCATAGAACTAATTTTTTTTAAAGTACTTGTTCTTGCAGGGTTCTCCTTCACATAGTCTATGCATGAATCAAAATATTAAAAAATTGATTTACATCTTTTAATTGTGCTTTCATTTCATTATATAGCTATTCAAGAGCTTTTCATAAGCAAGACAAGCGATGGGGATCTTTTCCCATCACTTGATTTAGCCTTTGTATATTATTTTGTAGCATATTCACATACTTACATGCTCTCTTTTCACACTAAATTTGGTTTTATTTTTGCAGCCCTAACATTCTTGTTTGTAGGTTCTCTCTAGCTTCAAGTTGCATTCCAAGGAGGCCGTGGGCATTAGGAGAGCTTGTGGAAGAAGGCTAGGTCATACACCACTTTGGAGCTTGTATTCTCCAATTGTAGAACTCTTTCATCTCTTTTGAGGCTCCCATACTCGAAGGGATTTCCTTCTTGTTTCAATATTTCACATTGTATTCTCTCATCGATTCCTTCGGAAGCCCTCCAAGAGGCTCTAACCTCATTGTAACACCACAATAATAATAATAAATTGTTTTTGTTGTGGGAGCGTGGGTTTTTACCCATTGGCATCCTTATCTCTCCATTTCAAGGAGAGAGTTTATAGATGGATTGACTTATTGGTTTTGACATTTCCATTTTCTTTCACATCACATATGCATGCTCTAATTGGGAAGTAACATAAATCACATTTCTTTTTCCTCAAGTTTGCTTCACAAATTTTAAGTTTGCATTTCTCATCATAGTTTTTTTTCACAAGGAAAAATTCGTAATTTTATTAGTGAAAACAAAATTACATGTAACACTTTGCTGAAATTGTCAAAGACAGGCAATAATATGCTACCTAGGAGCTAATTACATGGGGAGTATTATATTTTTCTCCCTTTCTTCTTTTCCACCTTGCGCCATGGCCCTAGTGATGGCGAGGTGGTTATAAGTGCGAGCTAGTTTTCTATTAATGTTTGCTCCATTGTCCTTATCCGAATCTGAAGTATCTGGGTTATGCTGTCTTTTGTGTCCTCCACTTTCTTGTGTCCCCTGGGCCAAGGGTCCCTGAGCCGTGTTAGAAGGCTCTTGCATCTCTTGTTCTTGTGTCTCAACCTCGTTTGTTGTCTGATTTTTTTCAGTTGGTGTGGGTTCCTCCTCCTCTTCTTCCATCTCCTATTCTGGTTCTTCTGATGGAAATTGCCATCCCTTGTTAGCTTTTCCTGACTTTGTCTTTTTTCTATTTTCTCTTTTAGCTTCTGGACATGTGTTTTGCAAATGCCCTGTATTCCTACATTTTCTGCATCTGAATGCAGTGTTTTCATAATCGAGATGTTGCGTCCATTTTTGCTGTTTGTGAGTCAGTAGAATACATTCTGGAAGTCCTTTGCTGAGGTCCACTTCCACACAAATGCATGCAAAGGTGAAGATCCTCTCTTCCATGCGATGAATGTCAGTTTTAATGTAACTCCCAATACTATCGCCGATGCCTTCGAGTACATCTTCATTCCAGAAGTGTAGTGGGAGGTTGTATAGCCGCACCCATACCGGCAGCTTGGTGACCTCCATAGTATTTGCATCAAAATCTAGAAACCATGGTGTGGTGAATAGTCCGGTGGAACCCCAGAACCACGGCCCAGCATTGAGAATGTTTTCTCTGGCTTCCGAGGATAAGAACTTTACAATGAAGAATCCCTTGGAACAGAGATGAATTTCACAGTCCGTCGTCCACTTTGTGAATATCCAATGAAATAGCTCCATTGGTTTTGGCCAGAAGCAATTAAATCTGCAGATAAGTGCTTGTGATTCAAAGATAGATCGATGATTATCAATCTCAGGAATTTCAATACGCAGTTCTGGAATCTGATTAAGTTGTTCCACAATGTACGGTTTGGGGCTATTCACTACCGGTGTTGTTGGAGCAGCAGATATGTTATTCCCCTTGAGTATATTCTTGTATGATGGTCCTTTAGGGTGTTCTTTGTGGTTTGTGTTGGGTCCCTTGTGTCCCTGAGCTCTGTTCTGCCCAGCAGCACCACCTCTCAGTCTCAGATTGAGATAAATGGTGGAAGCAGGGCATATGCCATAATCCTTGAGAGTGCAGGAATCTTGTAGAGATCTCCCGCAATGGATGAGAGACTGAACATGGCTTGGATAACCAGTGGTATTCCAAATGGCTTGCTTCAGGTCTGAGACCCAATCAGAATCTTTTATCCAAATCAATAAACAATGCCCCTCAGGGGGTTTAAGAAAAATCTAGAAACTATTAGTCCTTACCCAATTTTCCTGTGCGATGGTGTTTGAATCGGCCTCCAATAGTTTCTGTTTTGTCTGCTGCGATGTTGGCCAAATGGATTCTGGTATCCATTCACGTTTGCAAACAATATTTGTTGTCCAAGCTCTACCCACCTGCGAAGTAACCAGAGCATTGAGCCCACAGCCTCCAAATGGTTGCGTATTTGGCCAATGAGAGTGAGGGGCGCCGCGCTTCTCTACCACCGGCAGTAGATCTCCGCCACGCCCACCAGACCACCGCTTGCGTTCGCAGGTGTGATAGCCTCGCACAGCAACCCATCCCAAGTGAGAGTCCAAACGCAAATACTCATTCCGCCAGTCAATACAGATGCAGGGGGCTTGAGTATTAGCCGTCGCGGGAAAATAGCTTCTCCAAGCTCCTGAAACCTTCCCAACCGTCTCATAACCACGCTTAGGGAAAATGTTGTTCCTTCGCCCCACAGAAGCGTCATCGTGAGGGGCGGCTGTGGATGCTCTGAGTCCAAAACCATAAACCCTAACTCCACCTATCACCGCCATCGCTCCAAAATTTTCAGATGGATGATCTCTCATCATAGTTGCTACAAATTTCTTGTCACATTTCCATTCGCAAAGCAATCACTTATTTTCATGTCAAGGTAATTTCCTCAAGTTTAAAGTTCTTTTTGCAAAGCTATTGTGAGCAAATCTCAATTTTATTTTCAAAGCATTGCAATTTACTTTACATGCAAATTAATGGCTCATAAGCATCAAGCTTTTAATAGGTTCATCATTTATCTTTAGCAACTCACAATTTTAATTGTTCTTGAAGCTTATGCATCTTATGTTTACTTGAGCAAATATAGAAAGTGATCTTGTGGAACAATCTTACTAAGATCATTTCCATTTTTTTAACATAGCACTTGCAAACATACTTGCATATCATAGTAGGCATTCTAACTTAATTGCATATTTAAAATTTACCTCCAAACATAAGCTGGGTTGATAGAAATTATAAGGAAAAAGATATTTCTTGAAAAGTTCTTCCATTTGGTACAAAGTAAGGTAAAAGTGTGTGACCCTGCAGTTATGAAGGTGGCTTGTCCCCTTGTAGGAACGAAGACACACGTTGGCTCGTAAGACTCAGGGGACAAGTATTGTTAATGATACCCCCGTGTCCTCGCCCCCTCTTTCTTACAATCACCCCAATTTTACCCCTTGGTAAGAGCACAAGAGGAGGACTTCTCACCTAGATTAGGCATTTTAAATTAAAAGTAACCAAGATTAATTGCACCCAAATCTAGTGTAATTATATCTCATGCTAATACATCTCATGGTTTTACTTGCAAATTGTTTATTCCTCTTGTCATTGTTGAAATTGAATACTTTGTTGTGGCAAATATTTCTTTTATCTACATTTTGCAAGTAGAACACTAATTGTTTCCCTTTGAGCAAGAAAGTTTCTCATGCTTTGATTCAAAAATCTATTTATCTTGAAAGCATTTTACTTCATTTTAAGCAAATACATTTTCCTTTCAAAGAGAAATACTTTGAAGGCACTGGTTTTTCATATGTATTGATGGTTATTGCTCATATCACTTTTTCTTATAAATCTTAAGAAGTAATCTATTCCTTATAATCAATCCTCCTAGAAACCTCAAATCTTTAACTTAGTTTTCCATTTAGGGACCACCCCCCTTAGCTAGCCTAGGAGATAGCTTAAACAAAGAGAGTTGAGATTAGTGTGACAGCCCCATCTCTGAGTTCCTTCCCACCAACCACACCTTTTGGGGCTAAAGTCGTTTCCTACTAACTGTAGGTAGGTATAGGCAGCAAGGTTAACAGGTCCTTCTTCATCCTACGCTGCTCCTGCTGCCCCTTTGATGCAAGGGCTACATTGTCCTCCTCCTCCTTCAGCTTCTTCCGACGGTTGTTGCTGCCCTCAAGTTGGCACTTGAGTAAGTCCCTCCTCATTTCTTCCTGTTGAAGAGCTGCCCACATTACCTCCCAGTCCAGTAAATTCTCTCTGCCCATGACACTCTGGACAAAGACTTGATAGTCTTTAGACACTGAGTTGAGGGCCAATATGACCATCCCTGTGGCCTGAGGTGCTGCTCCAACAGCTGCCAGCTGATCTTGGTTCTCTTGAAGTCTAAACAAGAACAGATCAATGAGCTCACCCTTCTGCATCCTTGTAGTCTGCAATTTCTCCTCTAAGAACATCTTCCACTGCTCGGAAGCGTGAAAATTTCTGAATTTACTAAACAGAAACCCTACTGTTAAATCTTGATTTACTTCTCCTACTTACATAAGTTATTAATCTGAAAATTTCATAATTAACATCGAAGTAAATACAGTTAACAGCCTACACATACAGATCAAGTACTGAATAACATGCTCAAAGACAAAGTGACACGCAAGGATTTTCTGGACAAATGTCCCCGAAAAAACCCAATGCGGGAAAACCGGTGCTGCTAGCTTCTGGAGGGGTTTTATTATTATGCAAATTTGAAGTACAACAAATCTAGGCACCAAACTGGTTAACCCAACAGAGAAATATATACAGCAGCAATACCTGTTGGGAATCAAGATTGTCGTTAGACCAAAACCCGCAGGTGTTAGTCAACGATCGCATCGCCAGAGATAAGGATCCATGAGAGGCTGTTAGTCCATGTCACGAAACACATGGGGAGTGTTGGTTTATCCAATGTCCAACAATCTCCCCCCAACGCAAGTCGGGTGTGTATCGAACTCGTGACCTACGCTCTGATACCACTTGATATTTAAGATAGAAAATTCCTGAGAGGGGGGGATGAATCAGTAATTTCCTATCTTAAATATCAAGCAGTATCAGAGCGTAGGTCACGAGTTCGATACACCCCCGACTCGCGTTGGTGGGGAGATTATTGGACATTGGATAAACCAACGCTCCCCGTGCATTTCGTGACATGGACTAACTGCCACTCGTGGATCCTAGTTCACCATACCATACCAATAACGTTGCTCCAATAACGCTATTCACCATGGCTATTTCAATACGCTGTCACAGAGGCTGATTTCTCGTTGTTGTCACCATAACGCATTTGCAGAGGTTATTTAAAGCACTTTGCCAATAACGCTGGTAGCACTGATACATAACGTTGCTCCAAGAATCACGTTGTTGTTGACACCTACACCAACTGTACTGTTTGTCAGGATTCTACTGCGCCATATCTCAAAGAGTCGGGATTTTGCGTTTGACAGTATGATGCGACTCCAATATATATGTAGTGTTGGATTATTGTACTGAAGTTTTCTGCTACTCCACCATTCCACGTTCCTCAACATCATTCATTTGTAGGGCCAATTTTTGGTTCCGTATATGCTTGGCATGTTTTCAAAGGTTATTGTGAGCGCCACTCTTATGAGTGATGAGGCTCCTTTTTCCTTGTGAGGCCACCATTTCACTGGAGGGTAGGAATTTCTTCTCGAAATAATGCATAGAGACATCTCTTTGACTTCGAGGTTGTGTTACTTTAACCAATAAAATTTTTCATAGAGTGATGCTACTTGATTCACTGTCAAAGCAGATTGTATGTGTTTGATAAGGCTTAAAAAAAAATTCCGAATCCATTTTCATTTAGTTGCAAAGACGATATATATATATTTGATGAATATAATTTGTAGTGAGTGACTTGATCGATGCATCAATAGCTTCATATCCGACAAAAAAAAAAATCATAGTGAAGCTAAAGGATTTGGGGAAAATCCTAGTGATGCACAACAAATAGCCCATTAACTTATTTCCACTGCATTTCCTTGATTTTCTTTGTTGTAGTCATCACATGAGTGATCCTTTGCAGTAGTTTGCACTTGATCATTTTATGTGTTAAAAACTATTTGCTCCTTTTGGCTTGATGGTGGCATACATTGTTGAAGGTTTTTTTTCCCAAATTTGAATGTAGGATTGCAGCTTGACCACTTGATGTATTCTTCCAATTTGCTTCCATAGTGGCCTCTTTTTTTCTGGTTGCAGGTATAATTGGGTAAAGGATAATTTTCTTCTCTTATTGATGAAAGAGATTTTCTTTTTGCTTTCATGAGAGTATATTAGAATAGACCTCAGCTTTTCATAGAGCATTTATCATTTATTTCATGAATGCAAATCAATGAATTCCGTGTAGACAATCCGAGAATGAAGAGTTTTGGGGGAATTTTAACAATGTTAGTATTTCCTCATCTAGGTTGCTTCTGATTCATGATAAATTTGCAAGCGAGTAGTTTCTCTTCTTTGCTTCTTTCTGCTCCTGTAGTCTCCCCCTTAACTGGTGCACTCAACTCCCGCCCCCCCCCCCCCTTTTTTGAATTCTCCCTTCGAGGTCATATTAATGAGCATCATTTGTAGACACTATCTCGAGCTTGTCTCTCAAATATTCGAATGGTTCTCTAGAAAGCGGTTTTGTAAATATGTCTGTTATCTGTTCCTTTGTGGGGATGTATTCCATCTTTACTACCTTCTCAGCTACTTGTTCTCTAAGAAAGTGGTATTTTATAGGGATGTGCTTGATCTTCGAATGAAGCACAGGATTTTTTGACATGCTTATTGCACTTGCATTGTCACATTTGATAGGAATAGACTCACTGAAGTTTATTTTCATGTCTTGAAGTGCTTGTTTCATCCACATCACTTGTGTGCAACAAGTTGCAGCTGTTATGTATTCAGCTTCAGCTGTGGATAGAGAGACTGATGTTTATTTCTTGCTTAGCCATGCCACCAGGCTCTCTCCCAAATTGAACGCACACCACTTGTGCTTTTCCTGTCATCCACAGAGTTGGCCCAATATGCATCTGTATATGTTGTTAGTGTAAAGTATTACCTCTCAGATACCATAGTCCATAATTTGTAGTTCCTTGTAGGTATCTAAATATCCTCTTGGTTGCTAACAAGTGATTTTGTTTGGGTGTTGATTGATATATTGCCACTAGTCTGACTGCCAACATTATGTCTAGTCTAGAAGCTGTTAGATATAACAGACTTCCTATCATAGACCTGTAAAGTTTTTGATCTACATCTAGCGATCCATCATTTGCACATAGCTTGCATCCAGTAGTCATGGGGGTTGACACCGGTTTACATTCTTACATTTGGAACCTTTTTAACATATCTCTTAGGTATTTTTCTTGTGAAATAAATATGCCTTCGACCTTCCATAGGATTTGAAGTCCTAGGTAGAAGGTAAGTTCTCCAATCATTGACATCTCGAACTCCGACTTCATCTCTTCAGCAAATCCTTTTACCAACTCATTTTTATTGCTGCCAAACATGATGTCATCTACATATACAACCATGATTAATAATCGTCTTCATTAGCCTTTATGTATAGATTACTATCAACTCCTCCCTTCTTGAACCCTTGTTTCTGAAGGTACTTGTCCAACTTGGAATACCATGCTCGTGGTGCTTGTTTAAGACCATATAGAGCTTTCTTTACCCTGCAAAGATAGTTGAGTTTATTCAATAATGAAAAACCTTCAAGTTGTTCCATGTAAACTTCCTCCTCTAGGTCGCCATTTAGGAAGGCAAACTTCACGTCCATTTGATACACCTTGAAATCATTGTAGCATGCAAAAGCCAAAAACATCCTAATTGCTTCCATTCTCACGACAAGTGCAAAAGTTTCTTCATAGACCTTCTACTTGAGAGTACCCCTTACATACTAGTCTGGCTTTATTTCTGCTTACTTGACCTTGTTCATTCATCTTATTCTTGAATACCCACTTTGTGCCAATGACATTCTTTCCAACAGGTCTTGGTGTTAGATCCCAAGTCTTGTTTTTCTCAATTTGGTCTAACTCTTCGTTCATAGCATTGATCTAATTATTGTCTTTACTTACCTCATCAAAATTCTTTGGCTCTATTTGTGACAACATAGCTAGATGAACTTCCTCGGGCTTTTCTGCTAGTTGTCTTCTTGTTTGAACTCCTTCACTTTTGTCTCCAATAATTTGTTTTTCCGGATGATTCTTTTGAGTGTATCTTGAGGGCCCTTTTGAGTGCATCTTTGTATCTTCTAATGTTTCATCCTGCTCTTCACTATCTTGATTGTCATAATGATGATGATTTGGAGGGTTAATAAAGTTTGTGCTTTTGGTTTTAGCTTGTGATTCTTCATCGAATCTTACATCGATGCATTCCACAATCTTATGCAGCCTCTTATTATAACACCTATATCTCTTACTTTTTTATGAGTATCCTAAAAATATTCCTTCATAAGATCTAGCATCATACTTCCCTAATTTTTCATCATTTTTTTTATAAAGCATTTACTACCGAAAACTCTGAAATGATTGATTGATGTTGGTTTCGCGTGCCACGGTTCATATGGTGTCTTGTCACAGTTTGGTCTAAGATGTGCCTTGTTGAGGATATGAACTGTTGTATGTACTGCTTCTTCCCAGTAGGTTTGAGAGATGTTTCTTTCTTGCATCATAGCTCTGGCTATTTGTTGAACAGACCTGTTTTGCCTCTCTGCAACTCCATTATGTTGTGGTGTATCTGCAACAGTATACTGTTGTTTTATGCCAAATTCATTACACGGGTCCACAAACTCATCTGATGTGAATTCACCTCCTCTGTCTGATCTGATGCACTTTATCTTACACCGTGTTTGGTTTTCTGCGAGTGCCTTGAATATTTTGAATTTTTCGACTGCTTCAGACTTGTATCTCAAAAATGCCACCCATGTCAATCTAGAATAGTCATCGATTATCAACATGAAATATTTTTCTCCTCCTAGTGCATATGTTCTCGAAGGCCCGCACAGATCCATGTGAACTAGTTGTAGAGGCTTGTCTTTGATAGCTTGTCTTTGAATGATGTTCGAATTTTTTTGCCCATTTGGCAGGACCTACATATAGTATTTTGAGGCTTCTTTATTGTTGGTAGATCTCTAACTGCTTTCCTCTTGCTTAGTTTGATGATGTAATCAAAATTGAGATGTCCCAATCTCCTATGCCATAGCCAAGATTCATCAAGTTTGCTGATGTAGCATCCTTCACTCTCATCTTTCATGATGTATACATTACTCTCTGTTCAAACCCCCTTAACCAAAGTTTTTCCTGTAGTGATTGACCTGACTTCACAATCTTGAGCTCTAAAAAGAACCTCACAACCTTTGTCACACATTTGACTTACACTTAGCAGATTGTGTTTTAGACCATCTACAAATAATACATCCTGAGCCTTTCCTCTTCCATTATTCAGACTGACTGTCCTTTTCCTTTAATTTTCCCTGCTTTATCATTGTCGAATGTGACATTACCAGATTTCTTTTCATCTAAGGTTACAAACTTGCTTATGTCTCCGGTCATATGTCTAGAGCAGCCACTGTCCACATACCATTGATTGTTTTGATCTTGAGCATATAGAACTAGATCACACTTACTAATCTTCTTTCTCCATTGCATATATCCATTTGTTCAATAATTATTCTGAGATGAAGGTTTATTGTCCTTAAGATGACATTTGTATGACTTGTGTCTAATCTTGTGATAATAAAAACATTTGATAGTATTACGGAGAGGAGTATAAACACGCGTGAATCCATGATTATCCTGAATTCCTTTTAAATTTCCAAAATCAAATCTTTTTACATAAGCTCTATAGTTTGTGGCTTTATGTCCAAATTTTTTACAGCAGTAGCAGTACCCGTAGAAGAAACATTTGTACCTGGTAGAGGGTGATGGTAGGGGATATAACCATCTAGACATTTGAAAATTTTGTCTTCTGAAGCAAATTGGTCTATGCTCGTTTGTTGTTTGATTGTTCACTCCTTTTGTCTCCTGAGTTTTTTCAGTAGTGTTTCTTTGCAGCTGTTCGTTTGATGTTGAAGTGTTGCCCAAATTTTTGTTCTCAAATTGACAAGAGTTATCTTTGTCTCCCATGACAGCTTTTACAAAAGTGATTGCCTTATTATCCTCTACCTTAGACTTACTAGATTCTCCTTCATAGCCTAACCCAGCCTTTACAAATGGATATCTTTGAGCATTTAATATCTTGTCCAATTGTTCAGAACCTTTTATCTGTTGAATGTTCATAGTTAATTTAGTTTGAGCCTTCTCTAATTTCTTCCTCAGACTTACTACCTCTTCTTCCAATCTTTCACACTCCTGATTTTTCTCTTTTATTTGTTACATCAGTATCTTCCACCTTCTTTGCTTCTTCAAGTTCCACTTTCAATTTAATAATGTCTTCTGAATTTGATTCTTCTTTTACATATTTCAAAAGAAACTCCTGCTTTTTGTTCTCGAGTTTAAGCCTTTCTATTTCATTCAGGGCACTAACCAACTCCCCCTCAAGATCTACCTCACATTCTTCTTCATATTCCAAAAAATCTTTTTCAAGCTCTTCCAAGGCCATCAAAATGAATTCAAAGGTTCCATCTTCACTAGAGGATTCATCGGACCTTTCAGAATGCACTGTTGTCTTGTTGAGCATAAAATGTTTTTCTATTAAATCTTTTCTCTTTCTGCATATTATTGAATTTGTGTTTCTCTTTCCCTTTTGGCAAATTTTCTGCTTTCTTATAGGGACGTTTCGAGGCATAATGCCCCACTCTTCCACAATTGAAGCACTTAAATGGAAGTTTCCCTTTGTACTTACTTGTGCCTTTCTTCAATCTTCTAACGAATTTTGCTTCTTCTTCATCAGAACCTGAGCATGAACATTCCTTTTCTTCTAGGAACTTGTCTACCATGAAGGTTGCCTCCCTGATGTTTGGACTTCCCTTTTGGAATTCTCATCTCATATGCTGTCAAGGTTCCAAGTAATTGGTCCCTGGTCAAAAGTTCGAAGTCTGTTGTTTCTTCTATGGCTAAAACCTTAGGATTAAATTTAGATGGTAATGATCTCAATATTTTCTAAACTATTACACTTTCTTTAATTGTTTCCCCTAGACCTATCATGATGTTCACAACTTCAACAACTCTTAGGAAGAATTTAGTTATATCTTCATCTTCATTCATTTTTAAAGTCTCAAACTGTGTTCTATATACTTGCAACTTAACCATCTTTACCCTTTTATTTCCCCCATGAATATTTTCTAATTTATCCCAGATTTCTTTGGTTGTTTGAAAATGCATTACTTTGATAAATTCTGACTCACATAGACCACTCAAAAGTGCATTCATTGCTTTTGCATTTACTATGAAATCTAATTTGGCATCTCTTTCACTGGTCCCTTCCTTTGGTTCTTCATATCGTACCATCACTACAGCCCAGACTTCTATTCCAAGAGAAATTAAGTAGGTCTTCATTCTCACTTTCCAGAAAGCATAGTTTGTGCCAGTAAATAATGGGGATTTATTCGTTGAGCATCCTTCTAAACTAGCCATTTTGGTGACTTAGGACCTCCTTCTAGTTGTTATATTGTTACTGAAAGAACCTCGCCCTGATACCACTTGTTGGGAATCACGATTGTCGTTAGACCAAAACCCATAAGTGTTAGTCAACGATCGCATCGCCAGAGATAAGGTTCCACGAGAGGTGGTTAGTCCATGCCACGAAACACACGGGGAGCATTTGTTTATCCAATGTCCAACAATACCTCTATCCCAAAGAAAGAAAAACTGACTAATTCACACCCTCAAACGGGATTTAAAGAAACTCGGCCCTTTTCCGGCCTCTAGAAACCCCAGCGTTGCTCTGAAGCCCTCTGTGTCAGCCTTCCTGGCCTGCGTCAGCCTCTGTGTTGCTCAGGAAGGGCCTGCGCCACCCTAGAAGGGGTTACGTTGCCCTTGCGCTGCCCTAGTTGGGCCTGCGTCAGCCCTCCTAACCTCCTGCTACCTCTGCGCTGCCCTTGCTGGGCTCTCGGTTGCTCCTTCTCTGCCCTTGTTGTACTCTTGGCCTGGGACTAGACCATCCCCCTCGCCAATACTGCCCCTCGCTGCAGCTAAAACACTTCTGAAATTCTTAGCAAACTACACCCTAGAATCTCAACATAGCTTCAGTGCTCTGCCAGTGTGTGTATCCTCCAACTGACCCCAAGCCCTTCTCTTATACTTTTCTCGTTGGAAAACCAACGGCCGTGATATAATCTCTAATCAACAACTAAGATTAAAAATTGTTTGATCCGCGTCACTTAAGTCATTCTCATCACATGTTTAATTTAATTAACTTTAATCTTTTAATTTTCCTAAGTTAGACTTAGGGTCCTTAATTAAAAAGATTAATAAATTAAATATCTCTTAAACCTGATGGAATTTCTTCAAACGCTTTCTAGGTCTTGGAGATCTTATGTACTCTAGTCCCTCCACAAAGTTTGGAAGCTAGAGCACATCCGATGCTACCCCAACACCCCAAAATCTCAACAAGAAGATCCCTAATATAGCTTCTCCAGGGCCTACCCCATTTCTCTAGCAGTCCCTTTACTAGCGATGTGACACACGACATGATCCCTCACTACATCGAGGATTAAGCACTTTGCCTTAGCCATATCCTTTTTAAACGCTTTCAGAGGATCTGCATCTATAAGTTCAGCTACCACACCATCGATGAAGGCTTTGAGATCATGTTCATCCAGTAGGCATCTAATCCTTGCCTGTCAGATTACATAGTTGCAGGCTCCCTCCAACTAATCTTGATCTCTCAACCCACTTGCTGCCATCTCTGCCGACTAAAAAATGAGTAGAACTAGCTCCCTCTCTCTCCTCTACGCAGCTTTTGGCCTGGCCTACGCACTCCCTGTTGGAGATAGTAGATCTGCCACACAACACTGCTGCTCAGCGATCAAGGATTATAATTCCCTGGCTAGGAATTCTCTGAGGAAGATAATCCCCCACACGTTGTCAATCTGCTGCCTCTAACCCTCTACGCACTCCCTGGTGGAGCAAGCCAAATAAGTCACGAACTCTATTGATTCTGCACGGGAAACCAAATTTTCTTGGGCATGAAACTCTCTGAGGTCAGAAATCCCCAAAATGTTTTCAGATATTCTTCTTGACGCTTTTGCACCAACAATCACTGTTGCACAGAACTGCGTCACTCCAGCTGTTGATTTGCGCTGAAACTGTCGTGTTGCTCCCTCTGCCTTGGACAAACTGCGATGTGGAAAATCCTACCTCTGTCGGCTCACTCAAAGAGAGATTTTGCAGCACTAGCCCTCCTGGTTTGGACTGCGCAATCACCTGTGAGATCGATCTGCTGCTTATGCAGCGCTTTAATCCTCGGCTTCTCCTTCAACGTTGGATCTGTTGGATCTGCTCTTTTGCTCCCCCTGCACTATGCTTAAAAAAGCTCTGATACCATGTTAAAATTCGTATACACTAGTTATCCTCACAGAGAATCTGACTGACAATAAAGCTTGTGAGATTACCTCACACAGTGACACTGGAAGCCCAACTGGCCAAAACCCTGGACTGGCAAGCCCTCCACAGCCTTTGTGTAGTCTCTGCGTCACTCTGCGTGGGGACTGCGTGGCTTCTGCATTCTGGCTCTTCTGCTGGTTGGATCTGACACTCTGGCCCCTCCCAATCTCACACCCCGACTCTCCGGTACTGGATCTAACTGATCCTCAGTTGAATCACAGACTTCCTCTGGGCTACTGCGTTGCCTTTGTTGGCTTTGCACAAGCTCTTCGTAGCTGCTATGCTGCCTCTGTTGGTACTGCTCTCTGTCTTCTCTGTTGTGTATTCTTCAGCTCAGGAATAGACTTTCCAACCGGAATTACTGCCCCTCTCTGCAAAGATCTCTTGATCGATTTTCTCCCTGAGCACTGCTCACTAAATAATTTTGATCTCTTGATCCTCTCTGTGTTGTTTTCCAAATGACCCTTCACGTCCTTATAATCTTCTCGTTGAGACTTCAACGGCTAATATTAACTTTTGACTTGATCGTTGCTTCCTCTAGAAGATTCACACTATGTTTTATTAATACCCTTTACTTATTTTATTTTCCTAAGTTTAGACTTAGGGTCCCTTTAAAAATAATTAATTATTTTAATAAAACACTATCTAAGTGGAATTTTCACAAACAATTTCTTGGTTCTTTGGAATACGTGTTTCTAAGCCTCCCTGCAAATTTTAAGACTTAGAGCACATTCGATGCTACCCAAATCAACACTATGTAAAGCCAAATCAACTCATACAAGTGTCATAAGAGGATTCATTCAACATAATATAAAAACTTGTCAACAATGGATGTCATATATGACCTAATGATGGAAAATTCATCAAGTGTGACATTAGAAAATGTCTAAACTTTATTGCTGAAAATAAGTAAATTGAAGGAACTTATAATCATGAAAAATCACTTTAACCCAATGCTTTCAGCAATCAAGGAAATAAAAATTTAAAGAGTCAATTATTCGCTAATAAACTCTCATAAATGAGGAAAACTAATACCTAGATTAAGCTCCCATTAGACAACTAAAAGAGATACAAGTTCTAGCCTTTGAATTCAGTATTTTTTGTTCCTAAACCACAAGCCACAAGCTCCAAGTAAGCAACAATAGAAAACAATAGTCTAGGGTATCTCCACAAACTTTCAACAACCCTTATTATAGGAGTAGCTCATCTTTTATAGAAGAAAACTATTTTAAGAAAACTTAAACAAGTAATGTACATTTAGCTAACTCAATGCACAGGTCAAACAAGTAATAAAATATGAATAGTTATGCGACATGTACAGATCACCATCAATATAAGCCAAGAGAGATGGGCAGCCTCCTCCAAATAGGTGAGAGACCATGTTAAAACTCCAATCTCCTCCTCAATCACCTCCAAAGAAAATAGATTAAGACCTTTTAACCATAACCCTTTACATAATCTATTTAGTTTATTTATTCTCATTAATTTTTTAGTATTTTACACATCACATTGCCCTGCCCTAAAAAAATACTTTGTCATCAAAGCATAGGTAACGAAGGGTGTTGTTAACAAATTTAATTTTATGTCTCCCAAGAGACTTCTTCTTCCAGTAGGTTCTTCCACTTAATAAGTTACTCTCCAATTGTGATCGTAATTTATTCTCTGGTAGTAATAATACCTTCTGCATCTAAAACGATCTTCCCTTCATCATCAAACATGGCAGTGTAATGTGTCATTTAGTGTTTACCTACTACTCTCTTTAGGCAAGATGCATGGAAAACATTATGAATGCAGCTTTTACTATGGAGGCTCAAGTTACATGCTACTTGGTTGATATTTTTATTAATCTGGTATGGTTTGTAGAACTTTGGTGCTAATTTGTTCTTTCCTTGTTTCAAGGATTGTTGTTTGTAAGGATGAAGCTTCACAAATACCCAATCTCCGGTCTCAAATTCTCTTTCTATTTTATGTTGGTCAGCTTGTTGTTTCATATAATTTCTTGAGATATTTAAATTTTTTTAGTGTTTAAAGGACCTTTTGGTTTTCTTCTAATTGACCCTTTACCACTAGAATTCTTGTTTCCTTTGTAGCAAATTCCTTCCATTTTGGGGGTTCATAACCATGAAGAGCTTAAAATGGAGTCATTTTGGTTGAAGAATGATAACTAGAGTTGTACCACCATTCAGTAAGATGTAACCACTGAAATCACTTATTTTGTTTATTTGTTACAAAGGTAGCGTACCAAACACTTATTCACAATTTTTGATTGATTGTTTGGGGATGATAGGTCGAACTCATGTTGAGGTATGTTCTGATTTGATTGAAAATTTCTTTCCAAAATTTTCCATTAAATTTAGCAGACCTATTGCTAACATTTATTTTTGGAAACCCACGTGATTTGTAGACATTTTTGCAGAATAATTCAACGATTTGTTTTTCGGAGTCGTATTTATTTACTCCCATGAAGTGTGCATACTTCGTGAGTCTATAAGCTACTACGAGGATCATGTCCTTTCCATCCAACATAGCTAATCCTTCAATAAAATCCATCAATATTTCTTCCCATTTTTGGTTTAGAATATATAAGGGGTGGAACAATCTAGGAGTCATAATAATTTTCATTTTTATTTCTCTAGCATTGACCACATTTATCTACTTATTTTTCAATATCCTTGCTCACTCCCTTCCAAAAAAATGACCGGCATGCGTGCTAACCAAGATGCAAATTCTTATTCCATTGAAAGTTTGGTGGTTAAGCAAAGAATAGCATTTGGTATTGTCCTTAACCATTATAGATCGAGGGTTGATCAACTACTTGTAATAATCTAGGGAACTACAAGTACAAGAAAGTCTTATTTGATCGGAGCTATTAAAAATGCCCTTGAAGCTGAGTCCTTTCCAGAGAAGAGTCCATTACTTCTTTTAGCTCCTACACGGGTTGCAGCTTTCAACATATCTACAAGAACAATTCATTTTGCACTTCAGCTTCCAATCAAAGACATGTCACCTTTGAAAGGAAAAAGTTTAATGACCCTACAAAAAGAGTTGAAGCATGTGAAGTATATTTTGATAAATGAAATGAGTTTCATTGGCAAAAATTTATTACAAAACATTGATAAGAGACTTCAACAGGCTTTCCCAGAAAATGAGAATATTATTTTTGGTGGGAGGTCGAATATATTGGTCAATCATTTGGGACAATTGCCTCATGTTCTAGATAAACCTATATATGCATGTGAATGTATTGCAAGAGAATTATGGAACTCATTCACAACAGTAGTGACCCTTGATATCGTGTTTCGACAAGATGGGCAAAGTAATCAACAAATATATTTTTGTTGTTTGTTAATAAATGTAAGGGATGCAATGCCAACTATGGAAGATTGGGAAGCACTTATGACTTGTACAAATACATGCTTGGATCCTTTCACGAAGGATTCCTTTGATAAGGAAATACATTTGTTTGCAACAAATGATGATTTAGAAAATCATAATAAGCTTTGTTTAAGAAGCCTAAATTGTCCCATTGCCCCCAGTGTTGCTACAAAAGTAAAAGGAAACATCATGGAAACAAATTTGATAATTATATGGGAGTACCATGGGATGATCCATCCCCTCAAATAGTTCTTATTACAACTTGTTTGGGGCTTAACAATCCATAAGTTACAAGGATTGAATTTGCAGAAAGCTATTATTAATATCGGGAAGCAAGAGAGACAGGGTATAACTTTTAGTGCAATATCTCGAGTTAAAGATATAAATGGTCTACAATTTCAATCTCCCTTTTCATATGATCAATATGCAAGGATGGAAAAAATAGCAAGTGTGAGTACAAGAAAATTAAAAGAAGAGAGATTGAGATCAATCACATTGTAAATTATTTTCTGATTAACTATATTCTTATTATCTGCATTTTCGATGATTCAGTAGTAGAAAACAACTTCCTTTGAAACTTGCTTGGGGCTTAACAATCCATAAGTTACAAGGATTGAATTTGCAGAAAGCTATTATTAATATCGGGAAGCAGGAGAGACAGGATATGATTTTTAGTGCAATATCTCGAGTTAAAGATATAAATGGTCTACAATTTCAATCTCCCTTTTCATATGATCAATATGCAAAGATGGAAAAAGTAGCAAGTGTGAGTACAAGAAAATTAAAAGAAGAGAGATTGAGATCAATCACATTGTAAACTATTCTCTGATTAACTATATTCTTATTATTTGCATTTTCGATGATTCAGCATTCCAACCTTGTATTCAACATTTGTATTCTCATAATACATAATCTTAGACGTATCAAATATATTTAAAATGAGCACATTAGTTATATGTTCAACGTACTTTTTGTGGCAGCGCACCACTGAAACCAGCCTAGATCCATCTTAACCCCCGATCTATCAAGCACCGAGAGGGATCAAATCTCTCGAGGTGCAAAACTTTCCTCAACTTTTGCACTCAAAAAAGAGGTTTGCACCTCAAGAGATTTGAGCCCTCTCAACGCTTGATAGATCCGGGGGCTAAGACGAATCCTTCCACCCCCTCTATCCAAGGTCCTCTTGCATAAACCTCATCCTATTGACTCCATTTCCCAATTGACTAAAGGCACTAGTCTTTGTATGTCGACTGCTCCCCGCAGCCCCACTCCCCGTTCGCTGCTCCTGTCGGCTCCCCTGCAAACATCCTACTTGTTACCGAAACACACGCGAGCCCTGTCCGCCCTCTCCCAGACATCACAGGATACCAGTGGACATTAGCTTGCAGACAGGAGACACGGAGTTCAGGAGCAGTCAGAGGCTCTGGAGGAGTAGCATGCCTCGCCAGAGATGATCTCAGAGACAGAATCTCTGTCGTAGCAACCGACGATCACGCCAGATTCATGTGGATCCAGGTCAAAGCCAGTGTCCCCCCTCTGAGAGACATTTACATTGCAGTGTGTTACTTTCCCCCCATCTCATCATCCTTTGCCATCCATAACAGTGACGACGATCCCTTCACAGACTTGTACTATGACATTACCGAATACTCAGCAGTAGCGGACATCATTATCATGGGGGACTTTAATGCCCGAACCAGAGACCTCCAGATACCCATCCTGATCTTACAAAGGACGTGTTCTGCACTCGAGGGATAGATCCGACCTCGGTGAACATGCACCGAACATCAGAAGATAGCTTGGGCCCCACCACAGCCTACGAGAAACACCTTATGCAGATGGGGGAGTCTCACGAGTTGATAATCCTGAACGGCCTCCCTTGCTTCCCTTCCTCCCACTTCTTTACTTGCCGACCCCACGGGGGGGGGTGCGAGTGTGGTAGACTATGCCCTTGCCAGCCCTGATCTCCTCCCTCACATCCAAAACTTTTCCATCATACCTATCCCCCTGGCTGATCATGCGCTTCTGTCACTTTCACTTCAGCTTGACATCCCGCGCAAAACCCTCCCACCCCACATGGCCCACCCCGTACTCTCTACAGGTTCGAGGAAGGCAACCCTGACGCCTTCTCCTCTACCCTCAAGCACGCACTTCCTCCTATAGCCCAGTTCGCCTCTCTTGAATCCTCCAACGACAAATACCACTGCCTCTCATCTGCAATCTGGGAGGCCGCACTCCAATCCTTCCCTTCCTCCACCCAGTTCGCCACCACACCCCCTAAACCAAGAGGGTGTCCTATGAATAAGTGGTATGACTACGAGTGCAAATCTCTGCACCAGGATCTTCGGCACGCCTTCAGACATTGCCTACCGTCATACCCCACCATCCGTTCTGCCTACCGTTGCCTCCTTCGCCGCAAAAAACGTCATTTTATCTCTCACCAAAGACGAACTCTTTCTGATCTTCTTCTCCATTCTCCTACGGAGTTATGGGGCACCGTTCTCCCCAGGCGTTCTCCCACTCCTACCAACCTTGACCCCACCTCCATGTTCTCCCACACTTCCAAGTTGTATGACAACCCTGGGCAACCCCCCATTCAGGTTGTTTCCCCCCCAGCCATTTGTCGCTTCTTCTCCGACAAAGATATCAGAGAGGCAATCTGGGCTTTAAACAGCAGCAAAGTCGTTGAAGAAGAAGGCTTCCAGGCAGAATTCTTCAAACTTGGGCTTCGTCCTCTGGATGGTTATCTAGCGGATCTTTTCAACCATGTCATTCGTGATGGCTTCCCGGATGGGTGGTCCCACCATATTATCTACCCCATCCATAAAGCAGGGTCTACTTCTGACCTGAACAATTACAGAACGATCATGGTCGGACACACGTTCTCCAAGCTATACGTTACTGCCCTCCACAGGGGACTCTCCAGCTTCTTAGAATAGAAACATCTCAGGGCCAGGGGGCGAGCTGGTTTCAGACTAGACCACCAGACCACCGACCATATCTTCACTCTCCGAGCAACGGTCGAGGAGGCCCGGCACCGGTCCTCCAAGGTGTTCTGCTGCTTTGTGGATTTCAGGAAGGCCTTCGATTCGGTCCCGAGGGAGGACCTTTTTCAGAGGCTGAGAGAGATTGGCATCTCTTCGACTCTTCTGATTGCTATTATGCGTCTTTACGAGTCCGTTCTTGTCCGTCTCCGCACAGTTGGAGGGATGTCGGAGTTCATCCGAAGCACTATTGGAGTCAAGTAGTGGTGCCCGCCCCACTCTTTTCGAGATCTACATTGATGAGCTGGAATCTTTCCTCCGAGAGCATATCCAGGAGTCAGATGGGTGCCTTCTCCACCATGTCTTGATATCCATCCTACTTTTTGCAGATGATATTGTTCTCCTAGCCTCCTCCCTGGAAGGACTACAGAGATAGCTAGATGCCCTCGCAGCCTTTTGTGATCTTCGGCACTTGACGGTGAACCTGGGCAAAACCAAAATGATAATCTTCAATGGGGTGAAAAATACCTCGAATTTCTGCTTCCTATTCAAGGGAGAAGAAATCGAAGTCGTCAGCAATTACACCTACTTGGGAGTGCAGTTCTCGGGCCCCTGTTTCAGCCTTCGGCCGACCCTTCAGCGCAAGATAAACAAAGGATATGGCTCCCTAGCCCTTCTTGAGAGACAGTGCTTCCGCCACCACTTCCAGGATATTCCATCCAAGAGGAACATCATGGATACCTTGATCCACCCCACCGTACTGTATGGGTCGGAAGTTTGGGGCCCCACTACTGGAGTCAAATTGGGCCTCGGCTGAGCGAGTCCAGACTCTTCTCTTGCACCACTTCATACGATGCAAGCAGACAGTTCCTCATAACATCATCCTAGCAGAGTTCGAAGCTAAGCCCTTCCGTCTGGAGGCAATTTTCAGGATAGTCTCTTACCTTCATCGGATCCGTGGCTTGGCAGACGCGAGAGAGGGGAGAGACAAGTACCCATACTTGGCCTATTGCTCCTCGAAGAACATTGCTCACACGCAGACCAGCCGCACAAAATGTTGGTTCACCGGGATGACAAAACTCCTTGGTCTTATCAGTATCCAGACAGATCATCTCCCCCTATTCCAGTGTTCACTGAATGCCCCGGGGTAGCTTCTTCCAAACCAGCGGGAACTCAACAAAATCATCAGGGAAGACATCTACAGGCAGTACATTCAGACTACATGGGTCAATCCTCCGGGTAGCCTGCGCCCAAAGATGGCCTTCTACGTCGAGCACTTCCTGGAGATCAGAGATGGACTCATCACTCGACCCACCTATACCCTCCAACATTGGATGCATGCCATCAAGATCCCCCCTTGGGCAGCTCAGAGTTGGATCGCACAAGCTTCAGGTGGAAACAGACCACCATATTGACAGGATGGAGAGGATTTGTCAACTTTGTCACTTACAGGAGGTGGAAACTGAGTCACACTTCATCTTTAGATGCCCCATCTACTATGAGATCTGCGGGCGCTTTTATTGGTTATTCAGAGGGCCCCAGAGCCTAGCCAGCTTCCTTAGATACCCCGACCAGAGATGCCTAGCTCTTTATCTACAGGAGACCTTCAGACACTGCTTGACTCTACTCCAGCCCCCGTCCGCCTCGGCTACCACTCAGAGGATCACCAACTTCTTCAGAGCACTCTCGACATCGCAGGGCACCAAGAGAGCCACCGATCGATCCATAGACCATGACTCCAAGTCAGTGTGGATCCGGGAATCTCGTCCCACTAGACCCCATCAGCGATCCAGAACCAGGCACCCCCCCACCTCCAAGGGGTGCCCCAAGCCCTCCAGACGACAGCGGCAGCAGTCCAGCTCCTCTTCAGGGCAACAGACATTGACAAACTTCCTTCAGTCCTCTTCTAACGGCCTCGGATGCTAGGAGAAGGAGACTCTCCCCCCATTCGGGAGGCTCATCCTCCTCCTCCAAGACTTCTTCATCACAACTCATTGTCAAGATGTTTCAGTCATCCAAACTTTTACTTTCGTATTCCTTGTAGTTTTGCTTTTCCTGCTCTTACAAAGAAAGGGGATCGCTTGGTCCACCAGCTAGTATGCTGTAATCATTGTAACCAGCAGTCCCATTGACCTTTTGTGGTCATTCGTTGGACATTAATAAAATTATCTTATCTTATTTATCTATTTTTTAATGGTAAACTAGGGTTAAGGTTTGGTTAAATCTTGATTTTATAGCCTAATTGCATCTATATGTTATTGTCCTTTAAGTATCAATTGCATTTATTAACGTTTAATAATCAAAATCTATCATTTTATGCATGTTTTAACCCCATTTTTGGAGCTGACGTTTAAGTCTTATTTGTTGTTTTGTGCATTTTCAGCCATTAAAAACACACTCTTGAACTATCCTTTGTTTACCTCCTCTAATAGCCTTAATTTGTTGATCTTATCATTAATAGGCTATTTAAATAGTTGTTGTAACATTTTGCATCTTGTAAACCTACATTCTTTGAAACCCTAATTTACAACATTTATTAAGCTAATAGTGGTTATTGTAAAGGTGTACTTGAAAATTCATAGACCTTATCTAAGCCTCCAAGGCATTGCCAATGCTTTCCTCTATCCCATCAACTTTGTTCACCCCAAGACTCTATTCATTAAAGATTTTTTAGGGTGTTTAATTCCAAATTCCTTAGAGAGACATTTGACTTAGATCCATAGCTCACAATCCGAATTGGATCATTATATTGTTTGTCATCAATCTCGATGCATTTGGTGTGAAAAAAGTAGAGGAATCAGCTCACGGGACCATTTTTACCGGCGGGACCCAGTTTGGTGAAACGGGGTCTGAAACCTTTCGGGAACGTTTTGAGGCATCAAACAACGTTTTTTGGGGGGTAAAACTTTGTCATTTTAGCGACGCACCTTTCGATGTTGTTCTACACATAGCAATATTTCCAACGGCGCAAGAAGCACGTCAAACGGAGCCCATATGCAAAATTTATGCCACTTAGAAGTTGACATTCCTGTTTTCACACCTATAGTTGGGGAGGATGCAACGTCAGCCCCCATTATTCATGGAAAAGGGGCTAGCCACGTGTCTGAGATGTAAAAGACTCTAGAACAGTCTATATTGTAACTCTTGTTAAGAGTTGATGTAGTCAAAATTAATCACTAGTAGGCAATCGAGTTGTGTTATAACCGGGCCGCTAGGAGGAAGAGGCATTCCATTCTTTCGAGAGCATTTTGTTCCATATTTGAGCAAAAGATAGCCAGGAGAGATAGGAGGTAGAGCACACAGAGAGGATATGTGCATTGTAGCAGCTCATGGGCCATAGGCATTACTTCTTTGTACTTGAGCCATATTTTCACACGACAAAGAGAGCGAAGCGACCTCACCTTCCAGCTGGGTTTTCTCCCGAAAGGGTTTCTTAGAGCATATCTTGTGTCTTATGTGTGTGTGAGAGCTTATTTTGTCGTTCTCTATTTTTCTGCATAATTTCCATTCGCATGCATACACTAGTTACAGTTAAATCTACAAATCTTAAAGTTTAACAAAATTGTAATAGTGTAGAATTTTCAGATTTTTAACATAATTTATCATATTTGTCGTGACATATGGTCCAATGGAATATCCACAGAAGTTTACAGATCATTTGGTATCAAAGCAAGTTTCTTTAGGTATTTTGTGGAGATTTCAGGGATCTAGATTGGCACGGGCAAAAATCGTAAAACCCTAATCATGGTCGACAAATCTGTAAATGAACCTCGTGATCCTGCAAAGGTGAGGTTTATGCGAATGGAACAAGTTGCAGATATTAGCCGCAATGTAAACCTCATGGCGGCCTTGAATAGAAAGTTGAGGATATTTGGAGAAGATGGGGTTTCGAATGCAGAGGACAAATCAGAACAGGAATCAAAGGATCGAGGAGAAACAACGAACTAGTCAAAGAAAGAATCCGGAAAAGATCAACACGGTTCGAGTGTCGTGAATCAGTCCTTGTTTAAAATGCAAGCAAAATTCGATATCAACTCATATCATGGCAAGATCGACACTCTGAAGCTGAACCAATGGTTGCAGCAACTGGAAGATTATTTTAGTGTCCATCAGATTGAAGAATGACAAAAAATCTCATTTGTGCGGCTGAAATTAGAGGGCCATGCACTGACTTGGTGGGTAAGCCACACGAAAACCCTAAGGTTGGAGGAAGAACCCCCAATGACTAAGTGGGAAGATTTCAAAACCTTCATTAAGTCTCAGTTTTATCCCATTGGGGTACATGGAGGAACAGTGGATCCGGTGGTATTACTTCAGGAAAAAGTTAGGCCAAAGCATGCACAAGTACACCACGGAATTCAGGAAGATGGCTATAACGTTGGGTATCTCTACAAAGAACCCAGATGTACTCCTCAAGTATTTGGGGGGTCTGCACCACCATCTGCGCGAGCAAGTGATTTTGTTCAAGCCAAAATTGGTGGACGAGGCTTGTGTACAGACACAATACCTGGAAAACATAGGCCTGAAAAGAGCGCAATCAAGTGGATCGAAGTATAAGGAACAACAAGAAGCTTCTAAGGAGGGGAAGAAGAAGCAAAAAGGGGGAAAAGATAAAAATACGGCAGCCACAGCACACCAATGTAAAGATCTTAGCAGCCACTACAACATTGATGGCCATATAGAGAAGTGTTGGAAGTTGCATCCAGAGCTAAACCCAAAGAACAAGAAGAAAGATAACAAGAATAAGAATCTCATGGCCATGGATTCGAGCAACCAAGTTGAAAGCAGCTCAAACGTGGACGAGAAGATCTGAGTAGGTGAATCTGAGTAGCCTTCAGCAACGGGAAGAGAAAGAAATGACCAAATTCTTCCATATAAAGATACAGGTCAAGAAGACAAAGATTGATGCTCTGTTTGACTTAGGATCGCAGGCGAATCTCATTGCAGCAGAGTTGGTCAAGAAGTTGGGGCTAGAAGTTCGTGATCATCCAAACCCATATCCACTGGGATGGGTAAATAAGGATGCAGAGTTGAAGGTAACAAAATAGTGTAAAATTAGATTTACTATCAGTGTTGATTTTATTGATGAAGTAGATCTAGATGTGATTCCCCTTGAAGGCATGATGTATGTGGAGTCGTGTTTGGGAGTCCATACATGTACATGCGTGATGCAATATTCATGAGGAGAGCCAACCAATACTAGCTCGTAAAGGATGGAAAATCGTTCATCGTCAACACACACAAAGGCAAGTCGAAAATTTCATTGGTAAGTGCCACCCAAGCCAAGAAATTGATCAGTTCCAGCAAGATGTATGTTTTATTGTTTTTAAGAGAAAGTGAGTTTGTAGAGGAGTCAATAAGAGGCAAGGCATCCCTAGAGGGTTGTATGAAGAAACAGAAACAAAAATTGGAGGAGCTGCTACAGCCATACAGTGATGTGTTCTGAAAGTCTACAGGGTTACCACCTAAGAGAGAAGTGGAGCACGAAATCCAGCTATTGTCGAACTACCCATTGCCAAATATTGGGTTGTACAGGCAGTTTGTTATAGAAGCAAGTGAGGTGAAGAAAAAGTTGCAGCAGATGCTGGAACAGGGTGTCATTCGACCGAGTACATCACCATGTGGGTCACCCATCATCATTATGCCAAAGAAGAATGGGACTTGGAAAATGTGTATAGATTAAAGGGCGTTGAACAAAGTCACACTCAAGAACAGATACCCCCTACCCAGGATAGATGACCTGTTGGATCAGTTGCAACAAGCAAAGTACTTCACCAAGCTGGACTTGAAGTCTGGATATCACTAGGTTCAAGTCAAAGAAGAGGATACCTTGAAGACCACCTTCAAAACCAGGCAAAGTTTGTATGAGTGGATAGTCATGCCATTTGGCCTATGTAATGCACCAGCTACATTTATGAGATTAATGAATGATGTACTGCGCCCTTTTATTCATTCATTTGTTAATGTCTATTTGGATGATATACTGGTATATAGTGCTACCTGGGAGGAGCATATTTCACATTTGACGTAGGTGCTGGAAACATTGAAGAAGCACCCGCTGCTAGCAAATCTCAAGAAGTGCGCATTTGCGCAGCTGCCTTTGGTGTATTTGGGGTATGTGATCGATGGAGGAGAACTGAAGATAGATCCTTCCAAGATGGAGGCCATCAGGAAATGGCTAGTGCTTACTAATGTTTCTGAGGTCAAGAGTTTCACTGAGGCAGCACAGTACCTAAGGAAATTCATAGCCTCATTTTCAGTGGTAGCAGCACCACTCCATGCCATAACAACAAGTGGCAAGAGTTTCCAGTGGGGGAAAGGTCGGCAAAAGGCTTTCAAGGAGCTAAAGAAGATCAGTCAAGCACCACTTCTGGCATTACCAAACTTGTAGCAACCCTTTGAAGTGGAGACAAATGCGAGTGGGTATGATATGGGATTTGTCTTGATGCAGGGAGGAAGGCATGTATGCTACCATTTTGAAGTATTTCAAGGGGCAGTTCTTAACTACTCTACCTACGAAAAGGTTCTCTATGCCATGGTGCAAGTTATGAAGAAGTGGAAGCACTATCTGATGGGAAAGGAGATAGTAATCCACACAGATCACCAGTCGTTATAGTACTTGCAGGCTCAGAGTAAACTACAGCAGACCAGGCATTACAAGTGGATGGGGTTTTTATAGCAGTTTCATTTGGTGATCAAATATAAGAAGGGAAGCACAAACAAGTTGGTCGGCATGCTTTCAAGGCCACCCACATCAAAGATTACATCTTTGGGGACTCTTATGCACATGGAGCCATTCACCCACAATGCATACAGGGAGGCATATTCAGAGGATGAGGACTTCGAGGAGTACCAACAATTGCAGAGTCAAAGTCATGTGCGCGATGGCGACAGCACCATTGACTACCATCTGTAGGGATGGGTTACTCTACAGGCTGGATAAGTTATGTGTTCCTAAAGGATAGCAATTGTAGCTAATTAGAGATGCTCACACCTCCAAGGTTGTAGGGCACTTTGGTGTAGGGAAGACCGTGGCTAACTTGCATAGGTATGTGTATTGGCCCAAGATGCAAGAGCAGGTAGCTAGGTTCATAAGAGGATGCATGCTTTGTTGTGACAGCAAGCCTAGCTACAGGAAACAGGGTCTATATTATCCCTTACATGTACCTACTCGTCCTTGGGAAAGCATTTCCATGGACTTTGTGGGGGGTAACGAAGATCTTATCCTTGCCATCGGATAGAGGTAACCCTTCAATAAAGTCCATTGATATTTCTTCCCATTTCTGATTCAGAATGTTTAAGGGGTGAAGTAATCCAAGCATCATAATACTTTCACTTTTATTTCTTTGACATTTGTCACATTCTGCTACATATTTTTGAATATCGCGACTCATCCCCTTCCAAAAGAATGATTGACATGTATTGTAGTAAGTTTTAAAGAATCCTACATGTCCGACTGACAATGAATCATGTGACTCCTTGAGTATCTTTGATTTAAACTTGTAGTTTGAATTCAGATATATTCTTCCCTTGTAACATAGAATATCGTTCTTCCATTCAAATTTTGAGTTGTCTAGGAGGTTATTGATTATAGCAGTTATTTATGGATCCTTGGCATACTCACTTTGGATCTCATTAAGCCATTCAGGAACAACAACCGAGACTGGAAGTAGTGTTGGTTCTTCGTCCTTTCTAGATAGGGCATCTGCTACTACATTGTCTTTTCCCATTTTATGTAATATCTCCATGTCAAAGGCAGCAATTTTTTCAATCCATTTTTGTTGTTCTTCGGAAAGTGTTTTTTATTGGAGGAGGTGTTGGACATTGTTATGGTCTGTTCGAATGGAGAACTTACTTCCCAAAAGATATTGTCTCCACTTGGCCAGTGCGTGCATAACAGTGAGCATTTCCTTGTTGTATGTGGATTTAAGACGTTCTCATTTATTGAGCTTCCTGCTTCCAAAAGCTATTGGATGCCCTTCTTGGCTTAATATTGCACCTATACCGAACCCGTAAGCATCACACTCAATGATAA
This sequence comes from Pinus albicaulis, assembly GCA_034641835.2. NCBI lineage: Eukaryota > Viridiplantae > Streptophyta > Pinopsida > Pinales > Pinaceae > Pinus > Pinus albicaulis. The sequence goes on from CM076575.1 coordinate 36,458,441, forward strand.
ATGGTTTAGAGAAATTTGGAGTTGCCAATACTGGGGCATTAGACATAAGTTCCTTCAATTCTTCAAAATACCTTCTTGCTTCCTCGTTCCATTGAAATGAATTCTTCTTTAAAAGATTTGTTAGAGGTGTAGTTATGTGTGCATAATTCTTAATAAATTTTCGGTAATATCGAGACAAGTATATCCAGTCAATCCTAAGAACCCTCTTAGCTTGGATATATTAACTGATTTGGTCCACTCCTTTATAGCCTTGATTTTATTAAGGTCCACTTTTACTCCTTCATGGTTGGAAAGCTCTGGATGTCTACTTTCCAACCCAAGTGTAATTTCTGAATTTGGAGTTGATTTGACCCTTCAAAACCTCATTCTCCCAGAGGTACTTCCTGCTGGTGCAAAAGGTGGCAGCAAGGTGGTTTTCATGGTGTTTTTGAGCTGTTTGACCATCCATATTTTGTTGAAATGCTAAGTTGACTTCAGAGGATGCATAATTAACCGTGAAAAATCCAAAAATGTAAAAATCTCCTCCAGCAAGTGTCTCAAAAAAATGCGAGCGCATGAGCGCGCGACCCACCTAGCTACAAAACCTGTTTTTAAGACCAAAAATTTGGAAATGACAAAATTTTCTCCGAATTTGCCCAAATTCGGAGTGGAGGTCCTCCATCATGTGTCTTTCCCAGTCAATGAAGCCTCGGCCAAAATCCGAAGTGGATTAGGCCTTTTCCGCCGTCGAAGTGCCTTGCGCAACCTCCTCTTCATGATCCTCATCCTCGCTTTGCAAACATGCATGCGAGCCCAGTAATGGCCTTTCATGTGGCGAAGCAAGTCTTTGTCTTGATTGGCCTTCGCCAACAGATTCTCCAGATGTATATTTACCCGCGTGAGTACAGTATCTCTGTCAGCTGGTGTCATGTCACCGGGCCTCTTTCGATTCCACTGCCTGTCCTCACGGATTTGGCGCACCTCATAAAATGTGAGCTCATCCTCGAGTTGTTTGTTGCGCTGCTCCAAATAGTTAATCACCCACTGAGCCTTCTGCAATTGGTCTTTCAGCTGGTCATTCTCGGCCCTTTGCTCCTGGATGACTTCCCTCAGCTTCGAGCTGGGAGAGCCCATATCAACATCAATGACTGTCATATCGGTGTCCCGGCCTCCTGATGGGCCCTCATCATGCATGGGCCTCTTGCCCCTGTCTTGTACCTGTACCTGCACTGGAGAAGAAAGCGAGACCCTTTCCACATCACCTGGAGATAATACTCGCCATGTCGATGAAGTCGGCAGGACCCCTTCCACCTCACGTGGAGATAGTACCCGCCGTGTCGCTGCAAATAAGGCCCTGTGGCCTCGCTGATATGTCTGAACCAAAGGAGTAATGATATGCTCAACCTCAAGCATGTCCGGCTGGTGTGAGGGCTCTCCTGCATCATGAACTGCCTCGGGAGGCTGCTGTGGCATTCTGAAAAAGTCTCTGGAAATGAAATCCTCCCAAGTGATGCCCTGCTCCGCCAACTGATGTAACACCAATATTTTGATTAAAGTGAAATGGTATATACTCCTGTACTGCTGCACTGGGCTCGTCTTCTTCTGCACAAAAGTCACCATCCTCTCTATGTTGCGGTGTATGAAATACGGAATATTCATCATACGCACCCTTGTGAAGTGCATCAGCAAACGAACATGGTATGAGAAAAGACGAGCATACCTGCCCTCACAACTAAAATACTGAATGATGAGCCTCATGAGTGGTGCATACTCATCTCTCAAGAATCTGAATGGAAAAACTCTGCTCAAGTAAGCCACATATCCAGTTTTAATGTATGGCTCATAGTGAAATGTCTCTAACTGCTTACCCTTGCTCCATTCCTCGCCTATGTTCGGTATGCCAGTGGCTTGAGCAATAGTCAAAGGTGATACAATGAAATCAACCCCAACAAGGTTTACCCGATCACCCTGTAAATGAAGAACAAACAGACGTGCTAATTCACGATGGGGTCGGGTTTGTACAACCATCTCGCAAAACCTGAAACATGACAAGAACCGAAAACAATCCATAGCTAATGGACATGCCTGCAACCGAGCCAAAGAAGTAGGCTCCTCTCTGCGATGATCACCACTTCTATTTTCTCTGCGGGAACCCCGTGGCACATTACCTTCAGCCACCGAATCACTGCCTGACCCTGGCTCATATTCTGACTCTGTCTCTGACATATCTCTGATCAAACTTTTGGCAATGTGTATACTAATATGAATGCAGTGAAAGCAAAATTAGGATGTATGTTTAACACTCAACCAATATTCCCACCGTCAAAACACCATCGAGGAATCAAACTATGGATAAAATCTCAGCTTTAAATGGACTGGAAAAGGCACGATCTCTGTTTTGAATGCAAATGAAATTTTGACCAAATAGGAGCAAGCAACCTTCAAAAGTTTGAACACATCTAGTCAAAGGAGAGCATGGCATCAATAGTAATATGTTTGTCTATGAGTAATGACCATAAAGGGTTCAATGGGAAATTTGAAACAAAGACATGAGCATCATTACAAACATGGGCAATGTGACTCATTACAAACATGGGCAAAGTGACTCAAAGGGTTTAAACATGGTATAACAATAGCAATGGTTGCAGTGGTATAATGGGTATGAAAGCAAATTGATTTTGATGTTATATGGAAGGCTGGCCATAACACTGCCTTAAGATAGCAAACACATTCTTTCCACCATTCATTTTCATTTCAAACCCTGAAAACAATGATATTATGACTGTGGGGTTTTAAAACCTCCATTTGAATATTGGAAACCACCCATGATGCCACAAATGTGTTTAAAAACCCAAGCAATTGATGAAAACCTGTTTTGAAGGCAGCTGGAGTCGTTTCCAAGGCAATCTGGGCGCTCAAATTAAATTCCAAAACTCTGTGTCTGCGTGGGTCGCGCAGCCCAGGTGGGTCGCGCACCTGCAAACCCACAGTGCTGAACTGACTCTGCGTGGGTCGCGCAGCCCAGGTGGGTCACTCTCCCTCAACGTGGGTCGCGCAGCCCTAAAACTCTGTCTACGCCCTTCAAAAGTCTGAAATCGGCCCTCAACTTTGCAAACACGATTTGGGAGCAATGAAATCGGTTCAAATGAACTTGTTTGGCCTTTATACATTTCACAAATATCTTCACAATCAGATTTTATTTCAAATCTAATTTCAAACCCATATTACAAATGTTTTTGTAATTTTCACTTTGGCTTTTTCAAATACAAACTTCCTTTGGCTTTTTTGAGGTCGATACTAATGATTTTGCTGTCTTTTGCAGGGATATGATTATCTTGGCTAGAGAAAAGACCAGGGGTCTGCTTTTGACAATGTCTTCATGGCGGAACAATTACAATTTATTACAAAATGATAATGACAAATTTCTAGTTCCAAAACAGAGTTTTGGACTAGAAATGTATTTTTTTAGAAAATGCTGATGATAATAAAATAGAAATCACAAGTGCTGGACTTTCCTCACCTTGCAGGCTTTATGACTAGTATATAAATGACTCAAAAACCCTAGACACCAAGACCTAGGACACTTATTGACATTTTTAATGACCATATATATAATGACAATAACTATGAATAATTTTTTGAGGAAATATTTTTAAAATAGTGCTGCAGGTATAAACATGAGGAAACAAAGGACGACAGACCCCCTCGTCAGTTCATGGCATGATCCTAGTGAAATGCAACGAAGTGGAACAAGCGAGACACCTAATAATGAATATGCAAAAGACGAAATGATCACTGACGGAGGGCTGCACGGACCGACTCTAACATTGGCTCCAATGGGGATGGTGGCTCCATGGAGATGCCAAGAACAACAAATCTCTGGGGGAGTCAGACAGTGCCTCTCATCCATTGGGCGATGGAATCATTATTTCAACTGACAAGACAAACTTTGGATAATTTTATTGACTGCAGATTTGACTATGATAGACTGCAATTTGACCAAAACCGACTAGACTCAAACTGACATGACTTTAAACAAGAAGACTGATAAACTTAACTTTACAATCTCAAACCAACCAACCTCTATTTCCAGAATTATAGCCTTTGCTCCGGGCCCCAGACTGAAAATGAGAGATCAGTGCACACTTGCAATGAAACAAAAGTAAAATGATATATACAATGACAATGAGATCAGCAGCAAGTACTCAGAAATAATAGCGCTTCAGCAACCGACCATTGATCGGTCCACCAGGACAATCATCTCCCTTCATTTCTTTGAGAAGAAATGCATTCTGCCCCCGATACGCTGCAATCTTAAATGGTCCCTTCCACAAATTCTCAAATTTGCCGTGCTTTCCCTTGTCTTCATTCCGGGCATCCCATTTCAAAACTACTTCATCCAACTGAAACTTATCTGATTTTGTTTTTCTGTCGTAGATCTTCTTAATGCGCTCCTGCAACTTGAAAGTATTTTGAAATACCTCCTCACGTGTCTGCTGTAAATGAATCATCTCATTAATCCTCCGCTGCATAGGATCCTCTTCACTTCCAGCCTCCTGAAGCAATCTGACCACTGGGACAACAAGTGAAGTAGGAAAAACTGTATCCGTCCCATACACCAACTCGAAAGGAGACATACCAATAGACCTTTTCTGACTTACCCTATCAGCCCATAATGCATTTACCAACTTTTTGTGCCAAGCCTTCTTGTTGATTTCCAGCAATTTCTTAATGATATTCACCAAGGATTTGTTTGAAGATTCCGCCAAGCCATTCCCTTGCGGATGGTATGCGGTTGAATGTCCCAAGGTAATATTGTACTTAAAACAAAAATCAACCTTCCTCTTAGACTTAAAAGCTGCTGCATTATCTGTGATTATTTTACTAGGACACCCAAAGCGTGACAAAATATTGTTTTCAAGGAACGAGATAATTACCGCATCAGTGGCCTGTCGAGTGGGAATCGCCTCAATCCACTTCGTGAAGTAGTCTATAGATGTCAAGATCCATCTATGCTGTCCGGAAGATGCTGGGTGGATTTCTCCGATAAAATCCAATCCCCACTGCTGGAATGGTGCATTAACTTCAATTGGTTTTAGAGGCAAAGGCTGTAGTTTCTGCTTCCCTTCGAATATTTGACACTCATGACAATTTTTAACAACCTTGAACACATCAGAAAAAAAAGAAGGCCAATAATACCCTGCCCTTAGGATCTTATTCGCTGTGGTCTTCCAAAACAAATGACCTCCACAGTCACCTTTGTGAAAATCCTCCAAAACTCTTTGAGCTTCCTCCTCTACCAAACAATTCAACAACATACCCCTAGGGTCTTTCCAATACAATGCAGAATTCAAAATGCAGAATTTAGCAGCCTTTAACTTCAATGTTCTACTCTTATTTCGAGGCATACCAGGCGGTGTAGACAAATTCTGAAGCACATATAAAATGTCAGCATACCAAGGAGAAGAAACAAAAATATCGGATACCTGAACGGACGCACTTTCCTCTTCTTCATCAGACATGGCAGCAATCAAATTTATGTCTAGAGCATGCAGATTTGTTTCAGCCATGAGCTTGGCGAGTCCTTGTCCTTTGATCAGCTTGGTCGGTTTAATCTCCACATCGTACTCTAACAACGTAGCGATCCACTTACCTCTTCTTCCTTCTGGATCTGCCTGTACCAAAACATCTTTAACTGCTGCGTTAGGAACATATGCTGTAATATGGGAATGCAATATGTACACACGGAAATCCTTCAAAGCCTTTACAAGTGCAAGTGCTTGTTTCTCAATGATATTATACTTCAATGCCCCATCTCTTATGATCCGACTGAAAAAAGCGATGGGCTTCTCAACTCCATCCCTTTTTTGCATCAAAACAGCTGCCAATGTGTGCTCAGAAGCGAAAGAAAATAAAATGAAGTCTTGTGTGTAATCGGGGCTGATTAAAATAGGGGCTGAAGAAAGAGCTATCTTTAACAAATTGAATGACTTTACTGCCTCTTCTGTCCATCTTACCTGACTGTCCTTTTTCAGCATGTTCATGATTTCTCTAAGGTGCTCTGCAAGATTGGGAATGAAACGACGCAGAAAATTCATTTTACCATTAAATGACTGTATCTCTTTCTTGTTCCGGGGCTGTTCAATCTGCTGAATGGCTTCAATACGTGCAGGATCAACTCGAATGCCATCTTTCGAGATGATGTGGCCAAGGAGCTTTCCTTCATCCATGGCGAAAAGGCTCTTCTTTGGATTCAGCGAAATGCCATATTTTCTACACTTCTGGAAAACAATTTTCAGATGATATAAATGTTCCTCATCAGAATTAGAAAATACAGTTAGATCATCAAGGTAAACAACCAAAAACACATCTTTCTCATTGGAAAAATCCATGTCCATTGCACGCTGAAAGGTAGCGCCTGCATTATTTAATCCGAACGGCATCTTTGCGTAATGAAATGTTCCCCAAGGAGTGGTGAACGCAGTCTTGTCACGATCATCTTCCCGCACTAAAATCTAATTATAACCTGAGTATCCGTCAAGTAGTGACATCCTTGATGCTCCAACTACTCGCTGCAATATGTGATCCATCTTTGGCAGCGGATAATTGTCCTTTAATGATACCTTATTCAGATTTCTGAAGTCAATACATAAACGGATCTCACCTGTCTTCTTTCTCACGGGCACCAAGTTTGATATCCAATCTGAAAAACGAATAGGTACAATAATTCCTGACTTATATAACCTATTTACCTCTTTCTCGATCGATGGTAGCAGCTTTGGATTGATCCTCCTTAACTTTTGACGAAAAGGCTTCTGATTTGGTTTGATGGGAATAATATGCTGGATGATATTGGTATCATATGTTTTAAGATCCGAATAATCCCACGCAAACACATCAGAAAATGAAGATAACAATTTCACGTATTCTGCTCTTACCTTTGGTGACAATGACTTTGACAATTTCACCATCTTGGGATTCTCAGCTGTCCCAATATTTACCTCTTCGACACCTTTCTCTGTTGGCCTCAATGTAGGCTTACGAGCTACATCATCTTGATCAAACAACTCTTCCAATGGAATCAATCCCTTAGGAATGATGTTATCCTTCAGTTGCAGCACATCCATTTGATTTATATGTATGTCATCAACACCATCATCAAATTCTGTATCTATGGAGGTATCTTTAAACTTACCCTTATTCTGCAGAAATTCACTAATCTCCTCATCATCCTCAAAAACTTGCCAACATCGCTGATTGTCTGGAACGGTGGGCCGGTGTTTCACATGTATCTCAAACTTGTTGCTAGAATTCATTGGAATCTTAAGATTGCTTGCTGCCTTAGCAAGTCCATCAGCAACACCATTTTGTATGCGGGGCACACATGTTAAAGTATAATCAGAAAATAACTTCAGAATATCCAAAACTGCATTTCGGTAAGCCCTCATGCGAGGATGCTTAGCCTGAAACTCACCTTTAACTTGCTTTATCACTAATTCTGAATCACCATATACCGCAATCCTTTTCGCATTCAGCTTCTTGAGAATCTTAAGGCCAGCAATAAGAGCCTCGTATTCCGCATCATTGTTAGAACAATCGAATGCAAGCTTGTAAGAACACACTCTCACATTGCTCGGAACTTTATCAGGAGCGAAAATTGGACTTCGAATCCACACACCAATCCCAGCACCATCGCTGCCCACTGCACCATCAAAATCCATGGTCCAAAGACCATTTTCATCGTCCTCTAAATGCTGAAACTGTGTCGACTCTGTTTTTCCTGTTTGCTGCCCATTGTCTTCAGCTGATTGCTCCAAAACAACTTGTTTTTCTCTTCTTTCTTTTTGCAAAACTTCTCTAAAATTCTCATTTATTTCTGGTATGTCTTCTGCCTGAACTAATTGACTTTCTACATCATTAAAACTATCAGCAAGCAACACAAACGACTCTAAATCAGTATGTACATAATTCACAGGATGATTGACTGGCTTCTCTTTGCTAGTTATCATGTATTTCATCTTCTGCTCACGATACAACTTTTTCATTTGACCGAAGACTGGAATTGTAGCATAAGAGAAATCTAATTGAAGTGTACCTTTCAACTTTTCCCCCCAAGATCTTGCAAGGAGCATCCCGAAACGTGGAGGAATGTCAGCAACCACCACATCCATCAAAACATTCTTCACTGGAATTTGATCCAAACTTACCACCAAATCTTTGATGAGTCCTATACACTTTACCCGGCTGGAATCGAATGAATACAAATCATGATACTCTCTTGTAATATCTAATCCCAACTTTTCCATGATTGCCTTTGGCATCAAATTGTGTGAAGCACCCGAATCGAGCATAGCATTATGCAATATATATTCATGCAACCTCAAACTGATGTAAAAAGGAGGGACATTACTGTCAGGAGACTCACCATTTAATGCAGGCCCAAAAATCAATTCCGGCTGATCATCCTCAACATTTACCGTGTCAATCATTGGATCAAAGTTCAGAATTTTTGTGACTTGACTACGGTAACTGCTGTTCTTCATAATCTCCGTCAAAGGAATGGATATTTTCAGTTTTGAAATTTCATTTTCCAAGCTAAATGCTGAAACCTTCTCGACCTCTTTAACTAGAATTTCCTTCCTCTCAGCCTTGTCTTTCACTATACTTGACTGATTTACCTTCTCAGCTGATGATACTTTACTTGCTGCGGGGTCAATTGTCTCTTTCCCTCTTTTCTGTGGTATTGGTGAATCTGTCTTCGGTGCTGAAGCTTCCTTTCTTTTCTGAATGGGATTTATAGGCACATCTCGATTTCTCAATGAACACTGTTTCTGCTGAGTAGTCAATGCATTCAAATATCCTCTTTGGTATTCATCTGACTCTTCTTCTAAATCAGCATCATTTGTTAGGATAAAATCCTCATCTTTCTGAACAACTGAACTTTCACCATACTCCTCTTCCTCAGTAATATAAATAGGCAAATCATCAGGAGTGAAGAAATGATTTTGCTCACCTGACACATCATCATCATCATCGGAATCATGACTCACAAAATTTTGCAAAAGAGGAGTCTTAACCTGCTGTTGGGCTGCTGGCTCTTGAGCTCTTTGTTCACGCTGCTTAATTCTGAACTGTGGCTGCTGCTGGCCACGGAAATTTGGGTTTCGAAACTGTGTTTCTGCTTTGTCAAGATTTATTCTTCTTAAATCCTTTTCCAACTCACGAGCTAAGTGCTGTTCTGATATAGATGTAGAAGGCTCTTCCTTTATTGTCACTCTTTTCTCTGCTTTCAACCGTGCTCTTTTATCATTCAAATTTTCCTCAACACTAACAGCGACCTTCTGCATATCTTCTAAAGTAGGTGGATCTCTATCACAAAGGGAATAAGCCATCTTTGGATCAAAGCCATCCAGGAATTTAAGGAGAGCAGACTTTTTGGACGGTCTCAAATCATCTGGAATAGCATTATACACTGTATTGAATCTAATGATATAATTGTGAACAGACTCACCAGGATTACGTTTGAGGTTTGTATATTCTGAAGTAATCTGCAGCGGATCCTTTTTCATCTCCCATCGGTCTAAAAACTGCCTCTGAAGTTCTGCCAATGTATCAATGCTTCTTTGTGGCAAGGCTCTGAACCATTTCCGTACTTCTCCTCCAAAGGTTTGCACAAAAAGCCTCATGGTCACATTTTCTTCATCAATCTCGAAACGATCAAAGAAATCTGCCATATTGTCTACATGCTGTTGTGCCGGAAGACTCTGTGGAGTGCCATCAAATGTCGGGATCTTACTCTGATAGTCTGCGGGCATATCATTCAACTGCTGGGGTAACACAAGGGGTGCAAAACGAGCAGCCATAGCTCTTGGTGGATTGAAAACAATCTATTGTCGAGGAGATACAGGAGGAGTAGGAGCAGTAGGTCTATGAGATGTATTCAATGGAAACGGAGAAAATACTATTGATTGCTGATCAGAAAACTCAGGCTGAACCGGAATGGTAGGGACAAAAGGAGGTTCAGTAGGGATCCGAGAACTTGATGCAATTTCAGATGGGTCAAGAACTTGTGAAGCAGATTCAGTAAATTCAAAAGTATTAGTATCCTCAATAGAACTTTGCAGCTGTTTATCCAAGTACTGTGAAACAAATCTATATTGCAAATCTTCAGTAAACAATGGATCTGGGACTAATCTTGACAATTCAGTTTCGGAAAAATTCACAAACAAGGATGTTTCAAATCGTGCATCAAAAGGGATTTCATCAACATATATGATTTTGACAGGACAGGATGCAGATCGGGTAAGCACTCTGGAACTCTCAAAACTCAATTGGCTTTCTCTTTCAGAACTCTCTTGGCTCCCTTGTTTTCTAAGGGTCCTTGGAATCAGATTTGGATTTTCGAATATTGTTGGTGGATCAGGGTCAGGATTCGCCCTAGTATTTCTTCTTGAAGCCAGTGTATTAATCTTCTCGGAAAACAAAAATTACAAGGAACACAATCAATTATTTTCAGCCTTTCGACTTCTAGACTCAATCATCCAAAAGGTCTAGAACGAATAAGTATACTGGGGTGATTTACAAATCAAGTACTGAACACACAAGCTTACCGGAGATCGACTGAACCAGCGTTTATCTACTTCCGCTTATGCATAACAAAAGCGTTTCGAAAGCTACCTGGCGTGACTTCAGACTCCGTCTAAGACTCGTGGAACAAACACATCAACAAGCAAACCATTGAGATGTTTCCCAGTATGGTCGCCACTATGTTAGCACTCAAATCTACCTCAGGCTGAAATGAAGTAAAACTCAAGGCTACATCAAACCACGCTCAGCCTCGTAGCTAGCCCTACGAGGACAGGAGAGGGCTCTCTCCGTCAATCTCGAGAAAATAAGCAATAGGATACGAGATGACTTACAATAAGAACTGATTTTAGGCTAGTAAAGAGATATGTATGTTTGATTTTTGGTTTTTTTGGGTTTTCGTTGGAGTAATGGGAAAACAAGTTTTGGGTCCGGGGATAAGGTCAGACCTTTGCAGAGTTCAAGCTGGGGCGAGGTAGGTGATGATCTTGATGCTTTAAATTGGATTTATGGATAGATTAGACCGACGAGGAGCTGAAGAGGGCAAAGAAGAACTTGGATCCTCTCCAAACAACTGAAAACATATAGAACTAACTGAATTCAAAGGCCAAGCACTGTAAACAATGGATTCAACCTTATTCACTCATTCAACTTAGTTCAGAAGCATAATGAAAGGATGGCATACATTAAACATGAAGAAACTTACAGTAAACAAAGAAGAAACACCATCAAGAACAGAACACCACAAGGATCCCAACAAGCGCCGCAAAACCCCTGATCTTTCCTTAGCCAAAATATGAAAAATATGTACAATGGTATCAAAAGTATCCCAAGAGTCCAACCTCTCCAACCTCTGAAAATGATTGAGAAATTACAATATATAGATCACTCTAACACCTTTCCCCACCTCTAGGGGTCGAATTCTCTCTTCAGGGATCAGTTTCAACCAATTCTAATCATGGAACTACAATCTAGGCAGCTAACAACTTGCCTCTAAAAGAGTGGAAACTGATCCATTACATGATTTTTTACTCATTTGAGAGTGAATCTTCTAGAAGAGATTAAAACAAGCCAAAGTTACATGCCAAACATGAATTTACATCATAAAAACCCAAAAATTCTATCCATAGGCAAAACTGGTCCAAAATAGGCGAAATACTGAGCTGGCAGCTGAAAACTCAAAAAAATCTCTAGGTGGGTCGCTCCTGAACTGCGTGGGTCGCTCATGTTCCAGGCTGATGTTTAGGTAGCTCCCGACATCCAAATTGAGCTCATGATAGCTCGTTGGAAAGCTCTGGATGTCTACTTTCCAACCCAAGTGGAATTTCGAAATTTGGAGTTGATTTGACCCTCCAAAACCTCATTCTCCCAGAGGTACTTCCTGCTGGTGCAAAAGGTGGCAGCAAGGTGGTTTTCATGGTGTTTTTGAGCTGTTTGACCATCCAGATTTTGTTGAAATGCTAAGTTGACTTCAGAGGATGCATATTTAACCATGAAAAATCCAAAAATGTAAAAATCTCCTCCAGCAAGTGCCCCAAAAAAATGCGAGCGCATGAGCGCGCGACCCACGTAGCTGCAAAACCTGTTTTTAAGACCAAAAATTTGAAAATGACAAAATTTTCTCCGAATTTGCCCAAATTCGGAGCGGAGGTCCTCCATCATGTGTCTTGCCCAGTCAATGAAGCCTCGGCAAAAATCCGAAGTGGATTAGGCCTTTTCCACCGTCGAAGTGCCTTGCGCAACCTCCTCTTCATGATCTTCATCCTCGCTTTGCAAACATGCATGCGAGCCCAGTAATGGCCTTTCATGTGGCGAAGCAAGTCTTTGTCTCGATTGGCCTTCGCCAACAGCTTCTCCAGATGTATATTTACCCGCGTGAGTACAGTATCTCTGTCAACTGGTGTCATGTCACCGGGCCTCTTTCGATTCCACTGTCTGTCCTCACGGATTTGGCGCACCTCATAAAATGTGAGCTCATCCTCGAGCTGTTTATTGCACTGCTCCAAATAGTTAATCACCCACTGAGCCTTCTGCAATTGGTCTTTCAGTTGGTCATTCTCGGCCCTTTGCTCCTGGATGACTTCCCTCAGCTTCGAGCTAGGAGAGCCCATATCAACATCAATGACTGTCATATCGGTGTCCCGGCCTCCTGATGGGCCCTCATCATGCACGGGCCTCTTGCCCCTGTCTTGTACCTGTACCTGCACTGGAGAAGAAAGCGAGACCCTTTCCACATCACGTGGAGATAATACTCGCCGTGTCGATGAAGTCGGCAGGACCCCTTCCACCTCACGTGGAGATAGTACCCGCCGTGTCGCTGCAAATAAGGCCCTGTGGCCTCGCTGATATGTCTGAACCAAAGGAGTAATGATATGCTCAACCTCAAACATGTCCGGCTGGTGTGAGGGCTCTCCTGCATCATGAACTGCCTCGGGAGGCTGCTGTGGCACTCTGAAAAAGTCTCTAGAAATGAAATCCTCCCAAGTGATGCCCTGCTCTGCCAACTGATGTGACACCAAGATTTTGATCAAAGTGAAATGATATATACTCCTGTACTGCTACACTGGGCTCGTCTTCTTCTGCACAAATGTCACCATCCTCTCTATGTTGCGGTGTATGAAATACGGAATATTCATCATACGCACCCTTGTGAAGTGCATCAGCAAACAAACATGGTATGAGAAAAGACGAGCATACCTGCCCTCACAACTAAAATACTGAATAATGAGCCTCATGAGCGGTGCATACTCATCTCTCAAGAATCTGAATGGAAAAACTCTGCTCAAGTAAGCCACATATCCAGTTTTAATGTATGGCTCATAGTGAAATTTCTCTAACTGCTTACCCTTGCTCCATTCCTCGCCTATGTTCGGTATGCCAGTGGCTTGAGCAATAGTCAAAGGTGATACAATGAAATCAACCCCAACAAGGTTTACCCGATCACCCTGTAAATGAAGAACAAACAGACGTGCTAATTCACGATGAGGTCGGGTTTGTACAACCATCTCACAAAATCTGAAACATGACAAGAATCGAAAACAATCCATAGCTAATGGACATGCCTGCAACCCAGCCAAAGAAGTAGGCTCCTCTCTGCGATGATCACCACTTCTATTTTCTCTGCGGGAACCCCGTGGCACATTACCTTCAGCCACCGAATCACTGCCTGACCCTGACTCATATTCTGACTCTGTCTCTGACATATCTCTGATCAAGTTTTTGGCAATGTGTACACTGATATGAATGCAGTGAAAGCAAAATTAGGATGTATGTTTAACACTCAACCAATATTCCCACCGTCCAAGCACTATCAAGGAATCAAATTATGGATAAAATCTCGGCTTTAAATGGACTGAAAAAGGCACCCTCTCTGTTTTGAATGCAAATGAAATTTCGACCAAATAGGAGTAGGCAACCTTCAAAAGTTTGAACACATTTAGTCAAAGGAGAGCATGGCATTAACAGTAATATGTTTGTCTATGAGCGATGACCATAAAGGTTTCAATGGGCCATTTGAAACAAAGACCTGAGCATATTTTAACATTGGGTAATGTGACTCATTACAAAACATGGGCAATGTGACTCAAAGGGTTTAAATATGGTATAACAAAAGCAATGGTTGCAGTGGTATAATGGGTATGAGAGCAAATTGATTTTGATGTTATATGGAAGGTTGGCCATATCACTGTCTTAAGATAGCAAACACGTTCTTTCCACCATTCATTTTCATTTCAAACCCTGAAAACAATGATATTATGACTGTGGGGTTTTAAAACCTCCATTTGAATATTGGAAACCACCCATGATGCCACAAATGCGTTGAAAAATATTAAACAATGGATAGAAACCTTTTTGATGGTAGCTTGAGTCGATTCCAAGCCAATCTGGGCGCGCAAACTGAATTTCAAAACCCTGTGTCTGTGTGGGTCATGCAGGCTCTGCGTGGGTCGCGCAGCCCAGGTGGGTCGCGCACCTGCAACTCTACAGTGCTGAACTGACTCTGCGTGGGTCGCGCAGCCCAGGTGGGTCGCTCTCCCTCAACGTGGGTCGCGCAGCCCCAAAACTCTGTCCACGCACTTCAAAACTCTGAAATCGGCCCTCCACTTTGCAAACACGTTTTGGGAGCTATGAAATTGGTTCAAATGAAACTTGTTTGGCTTTTATACATGTCACAAATATCTTCACAATCAGATTTTATTTCAAATCTAATTTCAAACCCATATTTACAAATGTTTTTGTAATTTTCACTTTTGGCTTTTTCAAATACAAACTTCCTTTGGCTTTTTTGAGGTCGATACTAATGATTTTACTGTCTTCTCGCAGGGATATGACTATCTTGGCTAGAGAAAAGACCAGGGGTCTGCTTTTGACAATGTCTTCATGGCGGAACAATTACAATTTATTACAAAATGATAATGACAAATTTCTAGTTCCAAAACAGAGTTTTGGACTAGAAATATATATTTTTTTAAATGCTAATGATAATAAAAATAGAAATCACAAGTACTGGACTTTCCTCACCTTGCAGGCTTTATGAATAGTATATAAATGACTCAAAAACCCTAGACACCAAGACCTAGGACACTTATTGACATTTTTAATGACCATATATATAATGACAATAACTATGAATAATTTTTTGAGGAAATATTTTTAAAATAGCACTGCAGGTATAAACATGAGGAAACAAAGGATGACAGACCCCCTCGTCAGTTCATGGCATGATCCTAGTGAAATGCAACGAAG